>VXAZ01002369.1:59558-402888 GCA_013399875.1 Gymnorhina tibicen | reverse complement strand
CTCACGCTGCAGCAGGTGCGGTGTGGCTGCTGCTCCTGAGAGTGGACCCATGCCGGGAAGTCCATGGAAATCTGTCTCCCATGGGAGGGACCCCATGGCCTCACTGGGAAGGACTCTTCTCCCGGAGCAGCGGAAGGAAATCCTGGTGATGGACTGATCAAAACCCCCCTGCCCTGCCTCCCTGTGTTGTCAGTGGGAAGGAGGGAGGGCCTGGGGTGGGGAGAAGGTGTTTGAAGGGCTTATTTGACTTCTCATTACCCTCCTCTGATTCTGTTAGTAATAAATTTCACTTAGCAACCGAGGTTGAGCCTGTTTTGCCCTTGAAATATTTCTCCCGCTTTCCTTATCTCATCCATGAAGCCTCCATAAACCCTTTTTCTTCTTTTCCCTCCTTTTGCCCAGCTGTGGTAGGGGAGGGTGAGCGAGTGACTCTTGTTGGGTGTCTGGCGTTGGGCCAGTGTCAAACCATGACAGGCGTATTTTCTATTTCAATGGTTAATTTGCTAAACCTGATGTAACCCAAAAATATTCAAAATGGCAAAGTTAAGACCTGTTTTAATAGAAAATAGAAAAGTAGATTTATCAATGAGCATCTTTTCTATAAACCAACATAGTTAATGTCTTAAAGGAGGGAAAAGTGTTATAATAATGTAAGGTCTTTCAAAACTATAAGACATCTCAGTAATTTTCTGGAAGTCAGTTAAAATAATGATCTTTTTACAGTGCTCCATTTAATGGATTTTTCGTTATAAAGTTTTAATATTTATTCAAAGTGCAAGTTTGCTTTAAAGATGTCTAAAAAAAGAGCCCTGTAGGAGTCTTATTTCCTGGACTTTGCTAATTCTGTATCAAAATTCCGATGCTGGCACACAAGAAAGTTGTTACTCTGAAGGGTAGGACTTAACTTAGACCAGGCTTGAAAAGTTGAACTGATTTTCACAGATCTCTTGAGGGCTTACTGGGAGCTGAGAGCTTCTTTTGAAGGCAGTAGAGCTGCCCACAGAAATAGGCGCTGTCTGTGGGTTCATATATGAGTTGTATGGGCTGTACGGGAGGAGGATGGGAGGCACCCTGACCTGTGCAGTGCATCTCTGATGTGGAGGGTCAGTGGTTGTTCTCAGGGATGCCTTCAGTATTAACTAAGGACATAGTGATGTTTGTTGTGGACTCTGTGATCCCAAGGAGTGTGGAGCTCTGTGGTGCCATTTGGGATCAATTTTCAAATGAGGGCTTCTCTGGATACTGTGTCTAAAGCTAGTAGTAAGGTCACTTAAGCTTTACAGCGGTACATCCTCAGAAGCATGGTAAGCCTAGGCAGGTGAATTGTGCATCAGTCCCTATGATCCACCTTCTTGGGACGGTGGGTTGTACATAATTTTTTCCAATTTTTCTGGTGATTGAAAAGTGACAGACCAGACAGATTGGGTACAGTCATGATGGAGCCAACAGCTCACCCCCTGTGGTTGATCCCTTGGCTTCTTCCTTTTCCCTGTTCTGATCTTGCCTCCTTGTTTGAGCACATAAGCTACAGTAACAAGAAATTCCTTTCTAATCATGGAGCCTTCAGTAACCCTCAGTACAAACTGTGTGTGCAGTTGCCGGGCATTAGTAGTTAGCTGTGACCCCTGTGACATTGCTGGAGTAACAGATGCAATCTTTTTCATCAGTGGATCCAGCTTTGAAGAGGAGACATTATTCTAGTACCTTATGTTACTGATAGGGAAAATGGAGTTGCTATCGCTGCATTTCCTTCACAATGAGACGTCTGTGCTGTGTGCAGCCCTTTTTGCACATGCTAGAGGATGGTGTAGTTGCTCAAATGCCACTGAAGGCGTAATTTAGCTTATGGGATCTACACAAGTGATTGTGCGTGAGACGGAAGTATCACTTGACATAAGAGATCAGCAGTAAAAATCCTTTGTAGCCGGACTTTCTGACCCTAGAAGCCACATAAAACTCTATAGGTTTACAGGCTGCCAGCTATGCTCTCACTTTCAGGACTGTGCTTTAGCTGCAGCTTGATGCCACAGCACCTTCAGTGTTTTTTTCCTCGGCATCCCATGATATTGTATCCCAAAGAAAAAGCAAAAGAACATCTTCCAAAATATCTGCAATATTTATCCAGTTGTTATTGCTAGGAGGGTGTGTTCTGCACAATGCCTGTACTTCTCAGCTTACGGAATGAACATGCTTTTAGGATGAGATCTTTTTCCATTTTCCCATTTTATTCTTGTTTGTGAATTACAACAACAAAAATTAAAGTCTCCCCTGTCCCTTGTCACTGAGGAGTCCATACAGCCTGTGGTCTTGTGAAGGCCAGTGTGGTACTGACAGTGGAGAGCTGCTGCTTGTTGCTCCCATCAGTGTTTGACAGGCAGGCAAAATGAATGACGATGCTGTGTGTGAGTCTGGAGGCTCTTATGTTGGCGTGTGTCTGTTGGACTCTGTTGTATAGACTTAATTTGTGGCCCTCATTCTGTGATTTACAACAGGAATCTGCCCATAAAGACTTTTATATTAAATACATTGGATCGTGATTTTGTCTTTATTGTGTGAGATCTTGCTTGATGAAGAGCTGTCAGGAGAAGGGTGACGGTCTTAATTTTTCCTCAACAGAAATATTTGGGAGTTCACCTGACACTGTCTGAGAACTCAGGTGAAATTCCACGTAGAAGTGTTGTCATATTGGAGCGACTTGGACAAAGGTATTTGACTGTCACAGGTAATGTTTGTAGTGCTAGAAGGTAATCTTTGAAGGACCCCACTAAAATGTAGATACACAATGTGTGGAGAGGGCATCTGAAGAACAAACAGGGAGTAAATCCCTTTCTCATATCTGAAAGATACAAATTTGCAGGAAGTGTGTCATCAACAAGTGGCTCTGCTGATGTCACCTGTGTGTGTGCGTGTGTTCAAAGTACTATAGGCAGAATACCTCTCAAGGCTGGTTGTAGTATCTGCTTTTGAGTTGTCTGAGAGCAATGGCTGGCCGTCAAGTGCAAGCATTTGGTAGCTGTTCTATTCTCACATTTTATGGAGGGAGGGGATGTATGAATACTCGGGTAATGACCAAAGCTGCCATGTGGACTCTGAAAGTCTCTACACCACAGTAGAAACCCCTTCCCCTAGTCAGACATCTTTAACTATACATATATGATTGATTCTCTTTTCATGCATCTTTTGTTGTCTTAGTATTGTCCTAAACAACAAAACATCTCATTCTGTGTCATTTTTCAGCTGTTGTGTGTGATGGTTATAGGATTTCCTATCCTCCTAATACCTTTCTCTGAAGACAAAACAGCGTAAATTAATATTGCAGGCAGTCTTGTCCTGGACTTTCTATGTGACTTGGGTGAGTCTGTGGGCGGATTTTCCACGTCGGTAGTTGGAGGCACTAATGCTTCTTTATATCACTAGTTTCTTGTGGGGAGAAGTTATTAATCAAATAGATAATTTAGTAGTGTTGCATTCAGGAGCTAAGATACGGTCTCTGCACCTTGTTTGCAGTAAAGACAAACACTTGCAAGTACCTGACACCTGAAGCCCAGTAGAAATCTCACTATGTATTAAAAGCAATGTGCTTTCCCTGAGGATTTCAGGATTTGTACATTTTCCTACGTTGTTGGATGTTAGCACTGAGTGAATGGTCTTGGGGGAGCTTGAGAAAAGGAAGCCTTGGAAACCTGTTCAAATTTCAAGACTGTAAAGAACTCTTCTGTGCAATCTTCTGTCTGTAGTATTATTCCCCTGCAATATTTGACTTGGCGTTAGGTATTCTCTATTTGTACTTGTATTTTAGAAATGTACACAAAAAGCCTTTTTATACCACACTTTTTATACCAGTGCTTTTGGTATTGCTGTCATTTCCTGTACCTTCATTCACTTTTTAATTTGTTTTTATTTTTTTCTTTATTTGCAGATTTATAATTAATTCATATATTTATTTTAATTCTTAATTTAATTTCATCCCTTTGTCTGTAGTCATTAGTGTTACTGTCTGGTATATCTCTCTTGTGTTTGTTCCAACTTTGACACCTTCTTTATTGTGTTCCAAGCAGAGGAAATTAGATATAGCTCAAGAAGCCACAGATCTTCCTATTGGCATTAGAAATGTGTGAATCCTAGTTTTCTTTTTTTTTTCTTGCAGTCACTAGAAATAAAGAAAGTTCTTGCTCTAAGTTTATTGTTGAAACCTGAACCTCATATATCCCTTGGATCGGATACTGTGAAGCAAACAAAGCTCTGTATACCCTGACTGATGCTCAGTCCCATTGGGTTTCTTCTGGTTAATTTACTGGGAATTTGCTGAGCTTTGTTCTTATTCAGACAAGTTTTGTTGACTGGGTTGTTAATTACAGGTTTAAATTTGTATTTGCTCTATCTAACAACTTAAAACATTGTGAGTTTTTCTCCTCTCTATATTCATTTACTTACTTAGGCCTTTAGAAGAGGCATTGCTTCATTAAACACTATCCTGCTTAGTCTGTAATGACTCTACTTCTTCCACTCTAAACACATTAACACATTAAATAGTTTCATTTGTCTTCAGTGGGATGAGGATGTTCCACGTTGTCTTTGGTTCTTGGGGCCTCTTTGATTCATGATCTTTGGTGGTGTAACAGTATTGTGGAGGACTCAGCAGAGTCCACGCTGTAATTCCAGGTTGACAGGGTTTTTTTAAGCCTGTAATGAAGCAAATTTGATATTTATTTATCACACTGTGATGAGAACAGTATGATTTCTATGCTTCTATAAAATCAGGCACCTGAGACTACTTCAGGTCTTTGCTCTTTCCCCCCAGTCTCTTCCTGCAGTAGGACTCCAGCGTTGGTGGTGGGAAGCCACTGCGTACAAGTAGTAGATGATGAGATGATGCTCGTTCTGTGGTGATGAGCTGGACCCCTCGTCTACTCTTTTGGTGCTGCAGCACAGTAGTGAGACGTGTGAATATGAAAGGAAAAGAAAATAGGTGGCTGTTTTTCCGGGGGACAGGCTGTCCTGCCACAGCACCCAGGGCTGCTGGAGGAAGCAGCAGATTGCCAGCTCCGAGTGCCAGGGGGAGCAGCTGCCAGCTCCAGCTTGGCCTCCGAATGGGCTGCACATTTTAGCAAGTACTTAGCGCTTTTGGGCAGGCTGGGAAAAAAACAACTTCTGGAGCTTATCTCCTTCGGTAGCAGATTTCTGTCTGGTCTGAAGAGCAGGCACTGCAGTGACCAAAGAGCCAAAGAGAGAAATGGAAAGGATGCACCCCCTGCAACAGGGTTCTTTTGCGTAAACCTGTTTCTTCCATAGAGGTCGTGAAGGATTGCAGTGACTCAGGAGGTGCTACCTCACCTCTCTGTCATCAAAGGGAGCTTTTCATGCCCTGCTTAGTTCCCTTCTAAATAGTTTCACGTTTTCAGGGCTAACTTCACAATTTCTCATTGCTAACAATTTCATTTCTTTTTAATTTTAGAGTAGAAGTTTTATGGAATCCAAGTGTAAGCTTTCTGTTTAGGTTCTTGGGCAATCACTGATTTGAACAATAGGTAAGTTGAAGATTAGTGGTGATACACTACTCTCTGCAGTAGTTGCAGTGAGAGTATGCTGAGCTTTTGCCATTCCCAAGCTGTGGAGTAATCACAAGTAATTTACATGCTGTTAAGTCTGGTTTGGGTTGTTTTATTTTTCTTTTCCTGTGGGGTTACTGACATACTGAGCCTCAGCAAAAAGGGTTAAATAGAACTTGAGCTATGAGTTTGAAATTATGCTTGACACATCTGATCCATATTACTGCAGTGTGTCAGCAACTGCAGTTGGTATGTCAGTTCTGCAAGCAAAAAAGTGATTGCAATGCAATTTCTTCTTTTTCGTGTAAAATCACACATATCCTCCGTGCAGGGATTTTCTTGTTCAGTGGGCTACAGTGTGGATTTAGAAAAAACATAATTCATTTATATGTAAATACAACCTGAAAGCTACACATATCTGAGCTTCTACAAAGACAGAGAGCATGTACATGAAAACAAATGGACCTGTTGTTGTTAGAAATTCATAGCTTACCATAATAGGGGTGCGGGAGGGGGGAAGGGTTGTCTTTGAAACCGTATAGGTCAGCATTTCAGACTTCTGTATTTGTGTTCCAGTTAAAGGAGAAAATGGAAAAGCTTCTGGATGTTTGCTATTTTAAAGCCAGCTTGAGGGGGGAGAAGCAGAAACAGTATTTTTCATATGTCCTATTAGCAAATTATATGCCGTGAATAAGATATTTTAATTTTTGGCTCGTATATAGGTTTCATGAGTTTTATTTGTTTTGGAGGGTGGGGTATGTGAGTTTTTGGCAGTTCTTCCATTTCATTTTCTCTTAGTTACATGAAAAGAAAATTTTCAAAAAAACTAGAAGCAGAAATTATGTCTGTGGGTCTCAGAAAATGCTGGGAGGTACAAGAAATCCAGCATCCTAAAGCAAAAGAGAAGGAGGGAGAGACAAACGGAGATGGTGGATAATTGTGGTGTCTTGCAGCAGCATTTGGTGTACCTGATTTTTGTTACTTAATGTTTGATAGAGTGAAAACATTTCCTTACTGAAGTACTTTGATTTGGACTTAAAATAGCATAAATTATTTTGAGATAAGTTCACGTTAACCACCACAAATTCCTCACTTGACCTGTCACTGTTGCTGGAGATACAAGTCTTAGCTCCTATCGATGCATCTTCTACTTCAGCAAGGGAAAATACAATTTATTTTTATAGCTGTTTTAGAAGAGTCTGTGATAAAAGCAAACCAGTGCCTTCTCTAGTAAATATTAAAGACCAAACCTGTGCAATTTGTTGTAAATGTAGTCCATCCTCTTAAAAATGTCCTGGGGATTTAAGCACTAAACTCAGATTAATGCTAATAGGAGTTACCTAAGATAATAGATCATTTATTTAGTGTGGGATTTCCCTTTAACATCTTTTTATTTTTATTTTTTAATGAAAACAAAGTTAGGATTGGAATTTCTGGTATAAAGAACTTTTTTTCCTTCTTCTCTGTAGGCGTGCTTCTAAGAAGTGTATTGACCATGAGGAAGCCCACGTGTTAGTAACCAGTTTTTACTAATCCCGCCGAAGAAAATGAAGCCATGTTTCAGCTTTGCTGAGCCTTTTCCCACCCTGTTGGCTGAATGAGAAATGGTCATGTGATTATGCTGACAGCCCAGCATGCATTTGGTAGACCTGTGGTTAACTCGTTCCCTCTCCATGTGTCTACTCTTACAAAGTTTTGTCCTCATGATACTGTGCTTTCATTCTGCCAGTATGTGCCCAAAAGGCTGCCTCTGTTCCCACTCCGGAGGTCTGAACGTCAGCTGTAGCAATGCAAACCTCAAGGAAATACCCAGAGATCTTCCTCCAGAAACAGTCTTACTTTATTTGGACTCCAATCAGATAACATCTATCCCCAATGAAATTTTTAAGGACTTGCACCAACTGAGAGTCCTCAATTTATCAAAAAATGGGATTGAGTTTATAGATGAACATGCCTTTAAAGGGGTGGCAGAAACCTTGCAGACTCTGGATTTGTCCGACAACCGGATTAAAAGCGTGCACAAAAACGCTTTCAACAACCTAAAGGCCAGGGCCAGAATCGCCAACAACCCCTGGCACTGTGACTGCACGCTGCAGCAGGTGCTGCGGAGCATGGCCTCCAACCACGAGACGGCTAACAACGTCATCTGCAAGACCTCTGTGCTGGACGAGCACGCGGGGAGACC
The DNA here is from genome assembly GCA_013399875.1 of Gymnorhina tibicen. Taxonomy (NCBI): domain Eukaryota; kingdom Metazoa; phylum Chordata; class Aves; order Passeriformes; family Artamidae; genus Gymnorhina; species Gymnorhina tibicen. The sequence goes on along the minus strand of VXAZ01002369.1, from coordinate 395,154 downwards.
CTTCCTCAACGCTGCCAACGACGCCGACCTCTGCAACCTCCCTAAAAAGACTACTGACTACGCCATGCTGGTCACCATGTTTGGCTGGTTCACCATGGTGATCTCGTACGTGGTTTATTATGTCCGACAGAACCAGGAGGATGCAAGGAGGCACCTTGAGTACTTGAAATCCCTGCCAAGCAGGCAAAAGAAACCAGACGAAGCCGATGACATTAGCACTGTGGTATAGTATTCTGAATACAATGACTGCCTTTGTGATGGAAACTAGAGTTGGATGATGCTAAAACCAGAGGTTTACTTCTAACGTTCATTGTAAACATTTAAGACTTTTGGGGCTTTTTTTTTTCCTGTTTAACTGAATTACGCCACTGTTGAGCTTTCTAACAGAAAGTTTTGTCCAGTTGGTATACTTCAATTATTTCTCTGGTGGTATCCTAAAGCAAGTGAATTAATATGTAAACATTAGTTTAGACCCATTCCACTATTTAATAATGAAATTTATTTTTTTAATTTAAAAACCAAATAAAAGCTTAAATTTGAACCATGTAAAGCAGAGTAATTTATTGATCAGAAACCTGTCCAGTGCCAGAGCACTCTTGGTTTGTTCAGTGCTCATGAGGTAGAAGAGAGGAGCGATGATGAAGTAGGCTGTGAGAGGTCCAGAAGTGGAGGGTCCTCGAAGGGCACGCCTCACCCATGGGTGCAAGGTGAGCAGCTGGTGAATGGTAGCCCATTTTGTGGGCTGCCTGCCACGATGCGAAAGGGGCACAGTGTGAGCAGAGCGGAGTGCCCTGGCTCCGAGTGTAAGGGACTGATGCTTGGTTAACCTCTTGGAGGGCATTTCAGCAGTGCTGGGGAGGAGGCAGCATGGAGGAGCTGCACCTCAGGACGTCGAAGAGAGGTAAGCTGGGGGCATGTGGTGGGTTTTCATCTTATACCAATTACTGCCTTCCATGAGCTTCAGGCAGGTGACCTCAGCGCTGGGGAGTACAGCAAGAAGGCAACAGCAAGCTCAGTATGCTGTTCAAACTAGAGTACCACTAATGATAATTTAAAAAAAAAATCTGGTGGGTTTAAGCTGTATATTAGTTCATAACTAAATGTAACTTCTGTTTTTTAGGGAGCAGCCTTTTAAAAAAAATAGAAGGAAATAAATGAATATATAGGCTAGGCATAATCTGCTGTGTGTTAGGATAGATGTGTTTTTGTATGATTTTGTAGCTAAACATTTGGGGAAATAGAAAGTCCACATGCAGTTAACCTCAGCCTTGCATATGAAATGGATATTTAAAATCTCTGCTGTCTTTAAAAACACAGTGGTTTTTTCTTTTCATAGATAAAGTTTTCAAACGGAACAAATTCACACTAATATATTCCTCTTGTCCTTTATTACCATAATAAAATGATGCTTGTCTCTGGGTCCCTATAGATCCAGTCTAACTGACACTGGAATATGTATTACAGAAAGGTGGATTAAAAAATGAATAAAATGGTGCTTTGCAAGAAAAAGTGTTAAAGGTCAGCCTTAAAAAATTTTTAAAACCTTCCAGAGAAATCTCTACCATTAGTTTATCTATTATTTCTGTTACGGTTCTGTTACGAGGGCAGAAGCTTGTTTATCTTGCTTTTTTCAGAACACTTAAAAAAATAGCTAAAATTTGTTTCAAAGCAAATGAGAGAACAGGAAAAAAAAAGACAAATTTTTGAAATTTGAATTTTAAATGGACATAGAGTCAACTTTTTATGTCATCTTTGCACTTTTATGTCATCTTTGTAGGGTGAGTCCTTGTGACCAACTTAGCTGTTTGCATATCTCCATGAGCAGTTCTTGGCAAATTAAGACAAGGTTAATGTTTGTAAAGGGCACAGTCTGTCCATAAAATATCCACTGTCTGATATTTCTGTCCCTGCCACCAACTCCCTTAAGTAAAAATTTTATCTTCTAAGGAGAGGCAGTTGTTGATTACACATCCTCCTTAGTTAGTGTTTTGTACTTTCCTGTTTCCGAGCTCTGTCTGAATATCTACCCCAGCCTCCCGAACTCTGTATGGCCTCCTGCAGGACCCAAAGGCAGTAGAGTTAAATACACATCTGAATCTGAAGAGAGCAAATAAAATGTTACACTGTACTGGCAATGTAACAAACTCTACTTAACAAGACATGTAGTGTCTCTGTGTAGGCTGAGCAAAATTACTTCCTGATGTAATTCCCCTAATTTCTCTAAAATTTCCTTCAGAGTAAAATTGGTCTCATTTCTATCACTGTGTTCCCCAAGCAATACTTAGGATCCCAGCTAATATGCTACTTTTGGAAAAAGCAGGGGAGACTAGCTAAAAGGTGGCTCTAAGCTAGAGGTACTAACAATCAAGAATTTGGTGGTTTTTATTCACAGCTGAATGCAGGAAATTCTCCACAAAATTTGGACAAAATTATTTAAACAACATTTAAGAAATTCTAGTCAGTCTTAAAATACTTTAAAAACACTTGGCAGATTTAAAAAATTTGATTTCAAGCAACATTTTCAAAAAGAAACCCTCTTCCCAAAACTGACTAACAAAAATATAAATAAGTTATCTTTAGGTTTTTTTTTGGTTTTCCACTGTATTACTTAATCCATGAGACAGCGTCTAGAGCTGATAGTTTTACACCAGCTGACCTTCTGGCTCTGCATCTTTAAATTCTGCCCCAAACAAATTTAAACCAAGTTAAGCATTACTCTGTAGAAATGGATTGGAGGGGTGGTTCCAAGAAGATGCTTGTTTATATTGTGTGTATTTCACACCTTTCTTTTCAAAACTACTGTCTCTACAAAAGCCTGTGTGCTGCCCTTTGAAGTCAATGGCATAAACTTTTAAACTTTGTCAAAGTTAAACACTTCAAGGACTTACTTTATTTAAAAAAACAGTTTTGCTAAGAACTTAGTAAATTGGTCTGGTTTTATCTGTGGTACCTTAGCATGTAAATACAGATGAGGTGAAATGGATGTTTCCTTATTCCCAGGAGATAGCATATGATAGAAAATAAGAAGGGATATACATAACACAGAGATTTCTTTTTTTTTTTTTTTTTTTTTAATTAAGATGCTTCAGGAAAAGTAGAGCTGGGTCTTAATAGCTTAAATGTGATTAATTTCTCTACCCTGATTTTCTTACAGAAAACATCCCTGGTTTTGTTTCTAAATGGTATAGGATAACTCTCTCAACATTAGTTTTTTCTTAAAACTAATGGTGATTTTTCTCTGCTAATTTTCTAGTGTTGTTATGCTCTGTGGGAAAGATCTGTGGTAGTGCATTTGGTCTGTGTGTATTACGGCTCAGGCTTTATTTTTTTATTTTATTCTCAATTTGTTACACTATTAGATACAGATATCTTCACTGTTAATGTGCATTGTATTCTTAAATCTTTGGTAGCAAGATTTTTCACTTCAATTGCCATGAATTTCGGGGGTTGAGTATGAACATGAAAATACGGTGATCCATGTTCTGGTCTTCCCAGGGAGAAAAGAAGAGAATAGAATTTTTGTTTACCAAATAGATGCCGTGCAGAAAATCTACCACATTTGTTTTTTCAGCTTGAAAGGGGCAAATTGTAAGAATTAGAAAGCAAAAAAAAGGAAAGTAAAAGGAGCAGCTAGAGGCCTAAACACTTGAAGGTGTCATGGAGTCTTGCAGCTTGTTTAGAAGTGCAGTGGGGTCTCGGAGTGAATCTAAATCAGTTTTAAAAAGGGTATCCCTCTACTTCCACCTGGAAAAAGAGTTAAACAAGCTAAAGAAGAGTAAATGAGATTTGTTTTAAAAATTATCTTTAAACTTTAGGAGGGAAATCTAAAGAAGGAAAATACAGGAAGATATAAATTCTGGTGAGCTTGCATGTAAAGCCATACCATGGGCAAAACAAATGGGAACATTTTTTTCGTAAGCAAGTGAGAAACAGGAGTGAGAAACTATTCACTTTAGCGAGAGCCTAGAGTTAATCGAGTATTAAGGGAACACTGTGGATAGATAGGCCAAAGGTTTTGAAAGAAACTAGGCTAGCATTTGAGAAGGGGAAAAAGTCATCATTAGTTACTGGCTAAAAGATAAGAAACAAAAGTAAGAAGAAATCGTCTGTTTTCTTGAAGGAGAGTGGTTACTGAAATTTCTGAGGTGTCCCCCTGGAATCAGAATGGGAGCAATGCTGTACAGTGTATTCCTGGGTGATGTGGAGAAGGGAGTTGATAATGAGCTGGTAACATTTGTGGGTTATAAAGTTATGGAGGGCAGTCCAGCCTACAGCTAACTGTGAAGAAATACATAAGGTTCTCACAATTCCAAGTTGGCAGATGATATAAAGAAGGTTGGATTTGGTGTGAATAACTACAAAGTACTGCAGATGGCACATCTGAACATGAGGATATTCTCTAAATTGGCTGTAATCAAATGGAAAAAGCATCTTGGAGGCACAGTGGGAAGCTCTTCAATGACAAACACCAGAAATTATTAGGAGGGAAATAATCAAACAGCGTGGGGGAATGGCATGATAAACCACTGAATAAAATCTGCGATGAATACACATCTGGAGCATTGCATTTCAGTTCAGGTTCTCCTTGTCTTCAAGAAAAATGAACTTAGCACTCTGAAGTACTGAACGTGTAGAGAAAGATAATAAGATAATCAAGGATATGAAGTTTTTTCCGTAGGAGAAAACATTTAACACCCCCAGTCATGGAGGTGAGATGCCATTAGAAGTCATTATAATAACTGGAGTAGTAAACAAAAGGGAAATTCAGAAGATCTGATCTGTTTCTTGCTACAGACAACAGCAGTCTGGTTAGACAATATCAGGCAATGGATGCTGGGGTTTTTTTAAACATTTTTGTAGAGAGCATGCATTTAAATGATAAAGTACAGGTTACTGTAGAGAAGAAAACATATTCAAAGGTAGGACTCCACAAATTCTTAGAAGTCAAGGTTGCTAGCAGTTAAGAATGGTAACATAGATACAAATCTCAGTAAGGAAAGTCCGTGCTCATCCCAGGAGCAGGGGTGGTTTCACTAGGAAAGGCTCACAGGTTTGTGTTCCTTTTACTTTCTGAGGTGCTGCTGTAGTTGGTTCTTGAGGAAGGGAAGGTAGGCTTGATTTGTATGGCACCCATGCTCTCATATGTCCAGGGAGATGCAAATCAAGCTGCCACCCTGAGAGGCAGGAGAGGGCATTTGTAGTGCAGATGAGGAGATTTCCCATGCATGGAGTGGGAATGAAGTCCAGTAAAAGCAAAATCCCACTTAAATGTTGGCGTCTTCTCACTGTGAATTGCAGCACTGACAAGGTTCAAGCACTCTGTGCTGAGTTGTGCCAAGACTATGTTAACTAAAGGAGTGACAGCTTTCCACTGGGGATCTGTGGAAAAATTAATTCAAAGACGTTGCCTGACATATCAAGGCAAATTGATACTACTCTTACAGCTCACCTGGTGGTCCATGTAAAAAGGATGGGAATTTCTCTGCAGGTTCTTCATTAAAACAAGGCTAAGGACTTGTTTTTCATGAAGAAATCCCTTCATCATTGTTTCTTCAAGTGAAAACTGGTGTGATGGCTTCTTGAAAGCGTAAGTACTTTAACAGTGCCACTTATGACAGGGAAATGCCCTGGAAGCTTTGGTTTTGTTTTGCCCAGGTCAGTCTGAGGAGTGAAACCCACCAACAAACATCAGACATGGCATATCCATGCTGAACCACAGCAATATGTGAAGGAGGTGTTTTTTGCATGCCAGTACATCCATGAGCATGTACATGTGCAGGGCACCCGTACATCTCTCAAGTTCACTCATATTTCCCTGTGGTTCATCGTGTGCATGACTGTGTCAGATAGCTGTACGTACACATGCGTGCAGATAAAACAGGATCTCCTTTGGATGCTTTCGTTTGCCCTATTTAATAATAAAAATGGTTGCTTTGTTGCTTCAAACCCATGATTCATGCTGCATCTAAGCCAAGTACACCTCCATCCTCAGCCTTTCACAATGCTCCCTGATCCCAGTACCAGCTACACAGAATGTGGAAGAAAATGAGGTGACACTGGCACAGCTCATCCTCTTTCTGAGATCCTGAGTCACATCCACTGGCTACCATATAAAGCTATTACAGACCTTTGTGAACAACCTTTTGTTTTCCTGCTGGCTCAGAAAGCAATAAAACTTCTTAGAAAGCAAGATATTTAGGTGGATGATGTAATGCCTTCTAGATCATAAGGAACAGCCCCGTTTGTGAAAACCAGGGAGTGCAAGTGTAGCTCACGTTCCTGGATCAGTTCTCCTCTTCTGCACTTGTAAATGAGTAGGTTCTTGGCATTACAAGTGTGTTTGGCTGTGTTTTTCTCCTAGGAGATAGTTACGGCCCTTGGAGGAGATTCCTTGAGATGGCTGTGAGTCTGAATACAGCTGCTAATTCCAAAAGAAACTCCAGAATGAAAAATGAGATGGTTTTAAGCTTTCCCTACTGCAAGGAAACTTGAGAAGCAGTTAAGTATTTGGGAAATCAAACATCTGTATTTGTCTTAATGCTGTTGTGAGGTTTTAAAAGCACATCCTGAGCATCCTCCTGCTTTGGTGGGGCAGTCTGCAAGCAGATTTCATAACAAAGCAGCAATCTCCATAGCCTGTTAGTGGCAGATTAAACTGGACATTGTGGAAAAAACCCCAAAATCAAACCAACACAACAACAACACTAACAACAGCAACAAAACCCAAAAAACCAAAAGAAACAATCAAACAGAAAGTCCATATGTTGAGCCGTCTGTTTAGGTATCTTCATCTTTCACAATTAGTAGTCCCTGCCTCATAATCAAAGAGTTTGTGATCTCTTGAATTCTTCATAGCTCCATCTTAATTTGGAAAAATAGGTCTGTTTAAATACATCTGCCCTAATACTGGTAGCATATGACCTGACACTACTCATATTTAAATGGAGATTGAAGTTGAACATATTCCTTGTCTGCACTGAGGTCTGTTTGTATGCCTGTCTGCACATCTGTAAAAAAAGCCTTTAGGTATATATCAGAAAAATACACATGTTCTTTACATAGGTGTGGTTATGAAATTATGCTCTTTCAGATATGCTTTGGAAGTTTTTAATATATAAAAGCAAGGAAAAAATTGGGAAGGAAAAACAGGTTGTCTTCAGACATCAAAGCTGGACAAAAAGGAGAGAAAAAAAAAGCCCTATCAAAACCTATTCTTTTTTCTGCCTTTGAGGATTAGCCTTGTACTCAATGCTGCATTTCATGGTTTACCAATTTTTTATTTCTGTACCTAAGCCAGATTAACATTCACTTTCAGCAAAGTCTCTTATAAATGGAGTTCTTAGCCCCAGAGAATACTGAGACATGTCACGTTGTCTGAAAAAAACCTGTGACTGCAACAAATAAGCCCTCTAGACAATACCTCTATACCCTGTTAATTAAATTTAGTGGCAAAGGAGAAGAGAAAATGATTTCAGGTTCTCAGGTAGATGCTGGCTTTTATGTTCTTAATGTGATGCTATATGGGGCAACCAACACACCTTTTTGCTATTCTACTTCAGAAGCTGCAGGTCTGGTTGCTGTTGCAGAACACAAAACCCATTGTCCCTTTCTTCACGTAGCCCCTAAGGACAAGAGCTTTGGGGAACGCCGTATCTGGGAAACGCCACCCTGAGAGCAGTTTGTTCAGAGTCTCACCTCAGCTGTGTTGGTTTAGGCCACCTGTAAAAGGAGGGAAGCTGCTGTTTGGATGACATCTGTGAACCCTCTCCCTCCTGAAGTGACTTGCTTACCACTAGTAGCAATACACCCCAGGTCAGGATCCCAGACAGCTCATCCTTTAAAGCCATAGGGAGCTTGCCTTCCTTCGGAATGGTACAAGTTGTTTTGGTACATCAAACTCCCCAGTACTATAAACTGGAAACCACGAGCACAGCCTATTTGATTTTCAAGACAAGGGTGTCTAACCACATTGCAGCTGTACTCAAACTAGAATATTTTGCCCTGTCTTTAGTCTTTTGTTGTTTAGTACTATATTTGTGGTCGAATAAACTTCATGGCTCTTCAGATTGAATCTTCAAGAAAGCTTGTTTTCACTTATCAAAAATTATTTCCTATTGCTATTAATGGTAGATCTCACTGGGAAATGTGTACACAGATCAGCAGAGATTTGTTCTCTCATGTTTTTTGCAAGATTCATGAACTGATTAATATATTAGGGATTTTTACAAAAGTAAATTAGATATGATATGTATGCACAAGCTATTTTTAAAAAAGGGCTAATCAATAAATGAACAAAGTGAAATTTACCGATTTTATTCTGAAGTCCTGAAGTAGAAAAAGACTATCTCTTCAGGAGAGCTGGGTAAGGTATAAAGGTATTCCTTCAAACGACAAGCTCTGAAGTACATGGAAACATCTACTTCTTTTCAAAAGCTGTGGCAGCCCTGAAACTATAGTTGCATGATAGTAGATGCAAATTGCAATGCTGAAAATAATTTATTTTTAGATAATTGAAGAAAATCAGTCTCCCTCGGGTTCTCACGTTGTAATGTACCGGAATTCCTGGCTGAACGTGAAACTCTGCTTTCTTTGTTGGCAAACTTTCTTCCCAGGAATGTGCTTTGGACTGTATGTGAAACAGAAGTTTTGATATTGCCTTCAGTGGGATCAGCATTTCTGCAGTAAGTGTGTTATTGATTCAGAGTGAACTGAGCGACCATACTGGCAATTGTTTTTGTACTTTTGAAAGGGTTAATTTGGGTTTAACATCTAAGTAAAGACATCACATGGCTCTGCAGTGGTGCACCCTCAGACTTCTAGAAATGAGGAACTATCCTTTCCTTATCCTGGTGGCAGACAGCCATGACAGTTGCCTTAATTTTTTATTGTTTATATGACAAAAGACATGTAGTGTCTTTTTGTACTTGGCTGTACACAGACCTCTGGAATCTCTTAAGTACATGTGTATGAGGACAGGCTTTTTCAGTGAAGAAAAAAAGGTATTTAAGAGGGTTGACTGCATGCTATTAGCTTCCAGTAATGGGTCACAGTTCAGGCAGCATCACCCACAAAGTTACTTTATAGCAAAATCGCTGGAGTCAGCAGGCTTCTGGAAAACACCCACCACTATTGTTTAAATGCTTGTGTTCCAGTGTTTTTCCACAATTATTTTTGTTTCTGCGGCATTGTGTTCTCTGTGAACACCACCGTGGAGGTGATTTTTTTGGGAGGAACGAGCTCTGAATTTCCAAGCTGTCCTGAGGGTGTGGAAAAAAGGTCTTTCATGGAAACTACCTCAATTAAAAATATGACAGTACATAATTGTGGACCTGAGGAGACCTGACACACATTTCACGCCTGGCCCCTGACTGCCTGAGTAAATAGATGCCATACTTAGCACAGAGAACAAATGGTTTGGGCTGAGAAGGGTGAGTCATTCAAAGCCGAGTTGCTTTTCCTGAAAGCACACAGAAATGCAATGATTAAATAGGCTTTACATTTGGAAAATCTTGCAGGCAGGTCTTTAATCAGTCTTGAAATGCTTTTCCTTGTGCTGCCAGTAGATTTGTTTTGACACAGTGTGGTGATGACTCTAGGTACGGCAGTCAGTTTTAGCTGGTAGAGGCGTATGGGTGACGACTGCTCACGTTACGTGAGCACAGTGTTGGGTGTCTGACGAGTGTGCTCCTTCTGCTGCAGGTGCTGGATTGAGCTCAACGGAGGACCAGCTTTTCCACACAAACTGAGAAGATGCCTGCGCTGCGTGGGCCGCCTGAATTCAGGGAGAGTGAGCAGATGGCACCCCTCGCTGCAGGCCTGATGATACTGTTGCTGATGAACTTGGTTTGAAGCACCAGTTCTCATCCCTTGTGGAAAACCACAGTGGTTCATGACACACGGACCTCAGCTGTTCCAGCTGCCTGTTCCCATACACGTGTGTGTACACTTGCGTGGGTGCAGCAACATTTGACTCAGCTAGGTCTTGCTGGTGGGAGAGCAGGAATTTCTGTGCTGGACGTTGTGGATTACTGTGTATACAGATGATGAGCTTGGGTGGCAACAATATCCCAGGGAAACTATCTGCACACTTGTTGGAGAGTGGGTGGGAGAGGGTCAGGGGGTGCTTGCCATGATCATGTGCTATTGCAGTAGTCATGTAAGTGGTTCGTGTTTATTTTTTTTTTTCTTTTCTTACTGGTCTAATACTGGAACCTTTTCTGTAAAAATGAAAGAGTAATTAAATCATTACTTATCAGTAATGCCATAATGTTTCTGCCATAATGAAGAAGCACTTAATTACTGTATGTTACATGTCACAACAGAGCCTGTCATGTTGTTTTTCTCTGGGAGGCTCCTGAGGGAAGGAGTCAGCCAAGTTCTTGGTACATCCCTGTTTGACTACAGGGCACACAACTCTGAGCAAAACACACATTGTTCACCTGGCAGCTATACCAGGGGGGTTCTCTGTGTCTGTCAGAGGCAAACTATCCACTTGTCTCTCAAACATGGTGCATTTCCACATATAAACTTAATTTCTTGTTGGAGAAAAGACATCATTCAGAGGACATGGGTGAAGGGTGATGAGAATCTGCGACTTGTGCTCCCAGGAAGAAAAGAGTGGCTGGGGTAGATGAGGGAAGACCTGGTTTGAGGCAAGGGGTTACAGGAGTGCCTGGAAAAGCCAATAAACCCCAGAAATTTGGCAGTCTGTGTATGGGAGAAGCCCTGAACTCTCTGTAGAGAGGAGAGGAAGAGGAGGGAGAAGCTGAGGTAAGATACCTACCTGGAGAGGATGCTCTGCATGGAGATGTGCATTCATTCAGGCAGGTCCTGGGGAGGGAGATGGATATGCAGAGGGAATTCTCCTGTTCAGTTGCCCCAACCCTTGCTGACACCATGACTTGTTTTCCACCTTCCATAACATCACTGATCCTGCTCTCTGCTCCAGAAAGGCTGGCTGGGGGCAAAGCTGAGCTAGGAGAAAGAGGTATTAGGGTATTTATGCTTCTGATGGTCAGTTTCCCAGTCCCACCTAGGCTGGCCAGACTGTTTCTCCCTGGCCACCTGCAGCTCCTGAGACCTGGGCTGGTGGAAGGCATCCCACTGCTGGAGCTGCTCCTGCTGCAAGGCGCTGTTTCCCACTGAGTGGGGTGGGGGAGAAAAGGTTCCAGCCTCTGGTGGCTGCTGGGTTGATCTGCCTGTGCCGTATTGCTACCCCACAACTTGGCTCTTCAAGCTGATCCTTGGCTCTTCTGGGCCCAGCCCTCATCAAGGGCTGAAGAGGAAAGATATTTTTTTTCTAGGAAGTGAATCATAAATTATGTCCATGCTCTGCTTTCCCACTGAAAGGTGTTTAATCCAGCTACACGTGCCTTTTGAAACACAGGAAAGATGTAGTGTATATAATCAAGTCATCTCTCGAAAGCTTCTGTCTGCTTTGTACGCATTTTTAAAAATTTTTAATCTGGGACACCACCTATCCTGCTGTAATGTCTTCCTGGGTGAAATCCAGAAGTGTAGAAGATCAGAGCCTTACCTGCAGTAGTTTAGTGTAATTCCATTAAAATCAAAGGAGCAGTTCTCATTTATCACAGTGAAGGTCCTCTTGAAGAAAGGATTTTTAACTGCCAGCATCCTCACTGAGCATGAGGGAAAGAAATCCATGGTAATTTGGGGGGAATATTTAGCCAGTCTACTTTAAAGGTTCTCCCATTTCAGTTGTGCCTAGGGATTCCTATCAGAGAAAAAGATACTGATAAAGGGGACGGTTTGGCACAAGTTTAATTCAACATTGACTTAAGCTGTCAGGGCTAAGTAGATCAAGAAGAATAGTGCTCAAATTATGACAGCTTCAAGGCTTTGTAGATAAGAAAGAGAATCTAATTTTAATTATGATCTTCACTGAATTTTGAAAAGATCATATTCTTTCATCAGTGCATAGAAGGACAAGAAGCATATACATGAACTGTTCTACCTTAAAAGTAGGAGCAAACCTGTCTTTTGTTTTAGCCCAAAGCCTGTGAAGGCCAATTTAACTTTTGTTCCTTTTCCTGGAATTATATGGTACAATATTATTGTTGCAAAGTTATTTCTATACTGCAAATGTTGTTGCTATAATGCAAGGACAGTAAAGGAGACTTTGCTAAAAGCAAATATTTTCTTCAGTTGACTCAAGACATGCCTCCCTCCCAGTTTAGAGCTACCTCCTTCACCCAACAAGATTTTAAAAAATTAAGCTACTTTTAAGATATCTGTCTCAGGCTTTGTCTGAAGTTAAAAACTTTTAAACCAGAGGTTTATTAAGTTTAGTGGTTATAATGCTAGTATTATGTCCCCTGCTTCTATGAGGAATTTATGGAGAAATAGTTTACAAGCAGGCATCCTACATTTAAAAATAACCTTGTTTTGCAGGCTTATATAACTCGTTTTAGATACAGTTGCTGTCTCTACCTAAGATTCTTATCATTGTCAAGGAAATGAGAATTTCTCAGGTCTATTATCACTCTTAATTCCATTACATGTACTCAAGTACCATGAATGTAAACCCTTGTTGTCTGTTGCCTGCCTCTTCTAGGATGGGAATGGTATGGATGGGAGACCTGTCTGCTTGATATCAACAAAGGCTCAGAAACTCCAGTTGAAATAGAGGACTATTGTTCCACTTTTAGACAAATATACCTGGATGAAGGTCACCTGTGAAGGAAAGAATCTATGGAGGATGCTTGGAAAGGTGTTCAGAAAACAGATGGTTCACTTTCATGGTTTCCCTCTTTCTTGTTTTTCATTTTTGAAATTGAAGTCCTACCAGGCCTGCAAAATTTTACAGTGATTGGAGAAATAGCAAAGTGGTGAATTGCCACAGCCAGATGAGAGGATGTTTAATAGGAGATAGGAAAGGGATTTTTTAAGTCAGATTGCCTTAGACTCTGCTAGTATGTAATTTTTTTTCAGTGGCTAATTAACTTCAGATAAAAGAGACTGTAAAGTCTTTAATACCAATTTTGGTTCTTCATGAAGATGGAAGAACTCAAACATCCTTAATGCATCCTTTAACAAGCCGTGGAAAGTGTGAAAGACTAAGCTCTTGATCTTTCAAATAGATCTAAAGTAAAAGAAAACCAAGGAGGTTTTAGCTTTATTCTCTTCATCTCTCCTTGACCCAGCAGGTGTAATTTAGCCACCAAATTGATGGGGAAGACAAGTTTCCTACAAAATATATATGTTCTCTCATGTCAGTTACAATGGAAGGAATATTTGGTGTAGAGGTTTTAATTTATTTTAATTTCCCAGGGTTTCAGACTGATCTGTGCAGCTCTAAGTATACAGATACTGAGAACCAAATTTGCAAAACCTCAAGCAAAAGTCTGATTGAGTTTATAAATCTGACCTTAATGAGGAGACTTAAGGCTGGATTATTCAGATTGTTTTGGAAGTCAAGGTGATTAAAATTTTCTCTTAAAGAAGAAGGCTCCTTTAGCATCTTCTTAATGAAGACCCTAAGTTTGTAAATGCCTGTTCAGGAAGACAGTAAAAGTCAGAAACCAAAGCACCTTTCTTTAATAAAAACAATTCTTTATTTCAAAAGTGCAGGTTAGCCTGGGAGAATGAAGTCAAGCCCAGGATCCCTTCTTTTTGTGCTGAGCTATGGTGCTCACAGATGCTGAGTGAGAGTGTGTAGGGACACTGCTGCCAGTGAGGTGTGAATCACGCGGATAAGAGCTCTTTTTGGCTCTACCTGGGGCGAGGGCAAGGTGTGGCTTAGCCAGTTTGGTGGGTTGTCAACCTGGTCATCAGCAGGAGTTTGTGCTGCTCCTGCCTCCATGCCTTGAACCTTCCCCACCATGCACGGGACTGGTATGGTGCTCACCTTGATCATCACATATGACCCCCCAGGTGTGGGGATGTTTGTGACAAATGTTTCTTCCCTTTCCACTTTGCTTTTTTTCTTCCTGTCAGTCACTGAAGGCAAGATTCAGTCCTCTGTGTCAATACAGAAAAATAACAAACCCCAGCAGGGCCTAAGGGGAGTGTTCTGCAGGTATATCCCAATCCAAGCTCTGCAGAACAGTTTGTCTTTCCCACTCATGATTCCGATAATGGGAGGAAGTGTGTTTAGAAAAGGAGTTTCATGTTCTGAGAGTGCTGTTTTCTACATGCAATGTGTTACCTGTATCTCTTGTGCACAGGGTTAGAGGGGCTCTGGCATTGTGAGAACAAACCTAAAGAGCTCCTCTAAAACACATGCAGCTTGCTAATAACCTCTTTTAAACAGAGCACATTGCTTTTATATCCTGTTTTCTAAGACCGTCTCCAGAGGAAAACTGAGATTTACTTCAGTGTCTCAAATGAGGATGAAGGCCTCAGAGTATCTAAATTCCTGGCCAAATTTGTTAGAACTAAAGGTCTTGGTGTCAGACATCATATCCTAATGGAGTATAAATTAATCATCTGGCTGGGAAAGTCTGGCTTTAGAAATATGTCACATACTGAAGTGCTTCCACTTTTGCTCATCAAATTCAGCATGAAGATCAATTTGTGCATCTGCAGCCTCTTCAAAAGTAGCTGACAACAGAATGGTTTGTTTGCTCAGAGACAAACTTGTGTGGTTTGTTACATGGTATGGAGTATCTGAGTTCACCTTCCTGTCTTGTTTTTGTAGTTATGCTAGGAAAAGGGGTTGGGGAAACAACAGAAAACCTTGAGACGGACTAGGATAAAAAAAATATACTCTGTGACAGAATTTTAGGCTTGAAATAAGCATCCCCTTGTGCCCCCATCTGTCTAAACTATTTTCACTCATCTGAGACCTGTCAGTGTTGGGAACACCTGCTAAGATGTTCCCCTGCTGGTGATGGGTAAGACATTCAGCAAAGTAGTGGCAAAATTTTATATATAGGGGAATGCAATGTGTTTTCCCTTATCATCTCTATCTACCATTAAAGAACACTAAAGTTCACGCAAGGATTTCCAGTTGGCTGGTTTTGAATTAAATTATCAAAGACCTTACATTTCTCTTAAGTCCTCGAGCACATTTGCACTTGCTCTCCCTTGCTTAATGTACTTGTTATAAAAGTGAAAAGGTACTGTCTTTTCTTAGACTTGTGAATATAGCTGAGAAAAAGGGGGGGAACCCAACAGACAAGATCTTTCAAACTGCAGAAACTGAAAAAAATTCTTGCTTTTTTTTCTCCCAATTATGTCAGTTGGCTACAAAAACATGTCAACTTCTCCCACGTATCTTGCCAGAGGCCTTATGACAGCTAAAACAATGCTGTTGCTGTTTAAATGGATGCAGTGTTTTCAACTGTTGAGAACAAATAGTATTCATCATCTCACTAATATTGATAGAATCCATAGAAGAGACCACTGGTTTACCAATCAACTGCTTATTTTACAAGCCTGTCTCAAAACAGCCCCAACACCACTGTCCACTTTTCAATATAATCTTGTTCTAGCCTGCCAACAACATTTAAGACAGAGTTTTCTGTCAAATTGGAGAAAATATGGACTGTTAAATACGGAATAAATGGGATTTCAAACAATCCAAATGTAATGATTTTCGCTAGATGATGAGAAAGAGTTTGCCTATTACTAAATAAAGTTTGGACAGATTTGCTAATCACATCTTGCATTGCTGCAGACCTGGTCTGCAATTTGTGTCGCCACAGAGCCTCAGACACCCCTGTCTCTTCTTGGAGAGTATAAACATGCAGTGAGGTTTCCTTAGCATTTCAGTGCCACTGCACCATCCTAAGCACATTTCTCAAGACCACATGAAGGGCTAATGTCAGAGTTTCCAGTGAGGAACAAGAAGGCTCTTGTGCACGGCAGAGTATACTCATGTACCTAATGCACAGGCTCACTCTAGAAAAGACCTGAACAAAGTCTACATTAATAGGATGTAATAAAAGAAGAGTGGTGACACAGTGTGCAACTAGTTGAACGGTTTCTGATATTTCTAAAGTGATTAAATAGACATAATTAAACTATGAGAACATTTTTGCTGCTCAACAGACATCTTAGGATCACTTGGCACCATCATGTCAGCTTTGCAGGAACAGCTGATGGCACATTAGTTGGAGGATAAGGTAATGGGTTCACAGAGCACATCAGCAACAGATCAGTATTTCAAGAAAAATGGAACTAATGAAAAAAGAATCTTTAGGACACTTCTGGGCAAAAGAAACCAAGGGGAAAATATTAAGAGAACGAGAAGGGTTATATTATCCTACTGAACTGTGTTTTGTGATGTTGCAGCACAGAATTGAAGTTGGCGCCAATTCTCTTCTTATCTCTTAGCAGAGATTTCTAAGCATTTGAGAAGAGTTGGTTCAAACTGATACGAAAATGTTGAATTTTTCCTTTTTTGGAAGTTGTTGATGTTTTGCAAACAAGTCCCAGTAGTGTTTAAATTTTCCTGCTTTTTTTTTTTGGTTCTGTTGTTTTTATTCCTCTGTTTGAAAAAAGGTGTGTCTTACTTTACTACTCCATAAAAAAATTATCTTTTAACCTTGAGGCATATATATTAGTTTTATTTCATTTTAGCCTATTCAGCTGCAAAGAAAGTGGAGTGAATCAAAGCTGTTGGTTTAGATGTTTTATAGTTTGTTGGCTTCTATTTAAATCCAACAACCCTAACACTTCCATAACACTTTCTGGCTGTGCTAGTTCTCAAAGAGATAACACATTCATGCAGCTTTCATTGATCTTTGGGAAGGCAGCAACACTCTTCTGTTAATTTTAAAAGCCATTAAAAGTTTCAATTAAACAGTGTGGGGTTTGTGCTACAAAATTATTCCTTAACTTTATTGAAACATATAAGAGAGCCCTTTCTGCCAGTTGTCATTCCTGTGTTGTGTTGAGGTGCACCATTCTGAAATGGTTCATAGGAGGCTGCTCAGCTACGAATGTGTGAAATGGATGCAATGACCCAGCAGTGCATCCGGGGAGCTGGCTCTGCTACAGGGCTTTGCATTTAGCCACTGTGGGAGAAAACCGCTTCTGGATGCAATTACCCCGGTGCTGCGTGAAGCCTCGGCAGTCAGACTGTCCTGCTTCTGCAGGAGTCACAGTCTCTGTAGGTTTCAGTCAGTGTAGTACCGTGCTACGCCGATTTACAACAACAAGGGTATCGCTGCTCACGAGCCTGGCAAGGGTAACGCTTGGCTTCCTGGAGCACAGCAGCACTGGAAGGAGGCGGTCTGGTCTCAGCTCTCCAGGAATGAAGTTGTTCCTTCAGTGGATGGGAACAGTTAAGCTCACTTGCACAAAACATATGTTGTATCTTGCATAAGATACATTTTGGGTGAAAACTCTGCTTTTAATTATAGATGGTTGCATAAAATGTCAGTGATTAAAGCACAGATTTAGCAGTATTCTTGGCCTGAAGGATACCAGCCAGAAAGCATGTTTCTCCTCCTGTTTACTCCTCTTGGAGCAGAATTCTTCCAACTTTATGAAAGTTTTCTATTCAAGTGAAAAAAAAAATCAACCAAAGAGGAAAGTAGCATTTCCTCATCTATTCTGTCTCTCAAGTTTTCTCAACAGTGCAATTTTTCAGGAGCTGAGCAGGTTGGTTTTGAAACAGGGAAGACTGGAGATCTAATACCGCATTTCAAAGCAAGAAGTCTAAAAGTCAGGTTTATGTTGTCTGAGGCAATCTCAGCCTTTGGTTTCCTTTTGTCCACAGGCTGATGGGGAATACCCATCCTTTAAAATCACCAGTTGCCTCTCATAAGTAAAATACCTTCAGTGATTCTCCAGAGTCTGAGATAATTATATCCAAGGCAAAACTGGCAAGGTTTGAAATGTGATCAGATACATATCCATCTGAGCAAGATCCACTTAAGTATTTGTTCTGACTTAGCCATTGTCATTCCAAAAATACTGCCATGGAGGAAAATATAAACATGATCCCTTCTTTTTTAGGATTGTTACCATCTGTATCATAGTTACCGAATGTTTCTTGCTTAACTTGCATTTAAAATTACCCGAGTCTATGCATCGCCTGCCTTTACTGTAATCATAATATAGTAATCACAGCTCTGTTCACAGAATGTGGTCTACTTCGATAAGCATTTTGCTTTAGCTTTGAGTAATGTTTTTTGACAAGTGCTATTTTTGCCCCTTCTTCTATAAATACATAGGTTATTATTATTCTGCTGTAGTGATTCACTTCTGCACTCATTTCTCTGGAAGTACATTGAATTACACCAGCTGAGATTATGGCCTCTACTGTGCTTTTCAGAATGTTTTCTTTTAGTCTCCTCTATTTTTAGGTCAATTACTGAGTCCAAATCACATTACATGACTGAAGATAGCACCTGTCCTTTTATTTATATCCTCATATTTTCTGAGTTCCTGTTGCTGCTTTTTTTGACCTCCCTTCTCCACGTAACTGCTTCTCATTATGCTGTTTCCTGACTTAACCTAGATTACACAATATCTGTGTAGATTCAATAATCCCTTTGAAAGAACTAATTGAACAGAAAATGCTAACGGGAGACCTGTGGGTTAACCCCAACAAAGGCAAAATCCTCAAGCACATAAGGAGGATACTTTCCTTTTTCAATGAGGTGATTAATGGTAAGATCCTATTTTAGTCTGAATGCTGTGCATGAATTACTTTGGCAACCTTTGTTGAGAGCAAAATCATGTTTTAAGGAGTACTTCCTGGAAAGCCAGGTTCTGTCTGATTCTAAGAAGGATCCTTACCACCAGGAGGGAACACAAAAGGCTGCCTTCCCTTCCTAATCTTCAGTTTCTGCATTTCTTGAAAAGTCTGACAGAAGTCATTTGATTCACAAGGTGGTTGCCAGCTACACGATGCCAAATGTTGGGGAAGTGGGGAAGAGCCACGCATGTGGCTCTGGTCTCTGTCTGCAGTCAGACTGGCTGCTTCTGACAAATGTGGAAAGCGAACCAAAGCAGCAACCATCTGACCCTCAAAGAGCACTCACTTAGAGTTACCAAGTTTGTACTGTCAAATGTAATGGCCAAGAGCCAAGGCTCTTCTGTGTGAAGTGCCCAGTTAATAGCTGAATGAGTATTTGGAGGTCTTGGCATATAGTAGGCTTTGTTATCATCTGACCTTTTCTAATCTAATTTGTTATATGTCATACATAACTTTCTTTGTGTAGTGTATTTTTCATCTTTAATAATTATACTTTATCCTTAAAAATAAGCAGTACTGATGTATTTATGGCAGTGTAAAACTAGAGTTACTCACAAGTGTGGCAGGTTTTAAGCATATTTCCAACATGATTTATAGACACAACTTCATATGCCCAAAGAAACTTAAATTTCAAGAAAGGACAGCTCTTCTCAAAAATCTGCTCTTGCACTAGGGTGGGCTGCAGTTTGATTTAGGTAATTTCAGGCTATTCAAGCATCAGAGTTCTCCACATCAGTATTCAGTCTATATTTTACCATGATCAAAATAAGGCTATCAGTTTCTTGTGCTCTATCTTTGATTCTGCATCACTTTACCTATAAAGTGCCATTCTTGTGGGTTTTGAGCTGAAATTTGAGCTGTGCCAGACTTAGCATGACTTCTTGAATCCCACAATGAAATGGCCATTTTCCCTGAGAGGAAAATAGGAACTAAACAGCAAGTAGTAAGTGAAGATTTTATCAGTAATAGGTTAAGTCTTTTTCCCAAATATGGCACTGAATTTGACACATTAGGAACATTGACTCCAACTGCCTGTTTCTCAACAACATAAAGCAGTTACAATTTTGATTGTGAAGATGTGTCTAAGATTACACATTAAGGTTGGAGCAGGCTGTGTGGCAAGAGTTAACAGTTCAGTATGAGTTTCAGAAGAAGTGAGCTGCTCTCATTTTCCAGTCAGTTTGAACTAAAACAGCACCTGAAGAACATTTATGGTTATGGTGTTTTGAGCTCCCATCTCTGGTGTTGCTGGTACTGCTGTTAATTTCTTACTTGGGTTTCTTTCCACTTAGCGCTGATTCTTGGCCCTGGCAGACTGACTCACTGTAAATTTACTGAGAAAGAATTCTTTCTTTGTCCTCAGCAAATCTCAATTAATTAATTTTTATTTTAATCATTATGCTCCTTAGCCGACAGCCTCTTCGTGAAAGAAAGAAAGAAAGGGACATGTTTAATTAAAACAAGAAAGTGCTGAAGTTAAACAACATGTCAGTCACTCTGATAGTTGAATAACATGCTATTTTTTCAGGGTTGCACACTTGCCTTCTCAGCACTACTTACTGCACCACTAATGCTTCCAAAGCTTCTTTTTGCAGCAACGATCTGCCAAAAGCTAAATAATTTGCAATTAGGAGAGAGAAGGCTTTATATTTGCACCTTGGAAATATTGGTAATAATTCCCTGGCCTGGGAAGTGCCAGGAATAGAGGCCAAGGGGATGCCCAGAGCAGGGGTCAGAGCTGTGCCCTAGGCAGCCGCCTTCCCCACACAGGTGTTCCCAGTGCAGGAGACCCTGAAATCTCCAGTTCAGAGAGGTGGTGCATTATCAGCACCTCATTAGCTGCTGTCCTGCAGGGGACCTGCAGTAATTGTGTGGGTGTTATGACCAGTGCCAAACACGAGGTAGTTTGTAGTTGCTTCAGGCTGAGTGAACAAGGTGCGTGCGGGGGGATTCACTGTGCTGTTTATGAATGAGCATTTTTTTTCTTCCTGCTTGGCATTTCCTTGGTCTAACAGTTTGGCCTTCCTGACTTAGATGCTCCAGAACATGGTTGTCTTTATTGAAGATCCAACAAGCACCAATTTAATCTGTACTGGCTCTTCATGCTCAGTCTCAGATTTATGTAAATCTCTTAGACAGACGCAAGGAAAGATGTTTCACATCCAGAATGTCTGCTTCAAGAGCAAAACGCAAAGTGAATAAAGAAAGCGCTGAAGGGGTTAAGTTAAGCATTAAGCTAAGTGGTTTAAAAGTTTCAATGTAAATTTGAATATTTATGCACTTTTAAAAAAACCATCAACAAACCCCCCACCCAAAAAACCAAACCAAAACAAAAAAACCCAAAAAACCCCAACCAAACAAAAAAAAAACCCACCACACAAAAAAACCAAACCAAACCAAACCAAACCAAGCCAAACCAAACCAAACCAAAAACCTGAAACAACCTTCCACACGATATGTGCATAGAAATGGTATTTAAAATGTCTGTCCTGACTAAACATGTTTCCAGGCCCGGCTTCATGTGAATAAAGCATTCTGGCTTTCTTTTAGACAAGTCACTTGATGTGTTGAAAAATATTCTAAACACTCCTTTTCAGTGCTTAGTATATATGTGATTATATTTCCAGCATGGATAACTGTATAGAGCTCATCACTCTGATCACAGAAATTACCCAAACTGGAAGCTGATCACTTCTTGCAGGTCCTGCTGCTTATGCAGAGCAATGCACATAGCAGTGTCCTGTTTTCAGGATGTCATCCTCCCAACCACCAATGGTAGTTTAGTGTGCCTTCTTCAGTTTGGGGACAAAAAACGGTATGTACAAAATTCTCATTGGTGCCAATGTTACATCTTTTCTTCTAACTGACTGGGGAGTTAGAATGGCTGAAAAATCCATCTGTGCCAGGGTAACTGGATTAGGATAGAAGGGGACTTGCCTAGGGCAGAAGTGCAGGGCACAAAATGATCTGTGCCAGTGGCTGGAGAGGACGTGTTTGGTATGGACATTAACATGATGGATAGGTTGAAAGAATACTGAGAACCTTCAGGATTCCAAATCAGGAAACCCAATTACTGCATGGTGTGGGTGAACTTAATAAAAAAATAATGATGCCAGTGAAACTGTAGCCCTTCTTCATAGCACTCCATCAGAGCTGCAAAAACAGATCTTAAAAGGAACAGAGGGAAGGATCAGTGTAATAAACTTTAGTGCACATTTCATTAGGCTTGAGCCAGAAAAAACAGCAGGACCTGCTGTAGCACTGATTCCATTTCAGAATGGCAGCAAGGGTGCTAAGAGCTGTGCTCCCATCTTGTACCAGTAGAAACTCTCCTATTCCACAAGTAAGGCAATAAAACCCATAACCATTAGTCTCTTGTCCAAATCTCTCATCTGACCCTAAGCAGACTTCTGAAACAACCATGGAGAAGACCATATCTATATGAGCAGCCCAGATTTTTCATCAAATCCAAGAGAATGCAGAAGAAGAAGACTCTGAAGGAATCCTTTGGCCAAAGTGGAGTTATCTCCCAAGTGGGAGAAAAAGACACACTTTAGAGCACAATTCCTCCCCTTCTGAAGGTGATGCCTAAGTGACAGATAGGCCATGTCTTGTTTTTTCCATTGACTGGAGGGAGACTACAGGGTGAGAGTTATTGTTATAATTGTCTTTGCTTTAGATGTCTAAGATTGGGTGAGACCAGCCTACTCGAGGAGTACCCAATAAATATGCTCAGTGAAGCCTCCTCTCTAATACCAGGATGAAAAGCCCACTATACATGCCTATATATATATATATATAGGATGGGTGCTTCTGCAAAGTCTGTAGAAAGAATTCTAATGAGTTTCTAAAAACTGGACCTGATGCTTTTAAAATTAATGTCATGTACATTTTGCTGTTCAGTTTCAGCACCTTAAATTTTTCAATTATTTTACACTCCTAAAAAACCAGGGGGGGAAAAGGTGCAGTCATATGGTTCTTACCTACAAACAAGGGTACCTGAAGCAAATTAATCTGTGTTTGTTTGAATGCATTGAATCTTTCTTAAAAAGACAAAATTCACAATAAATTTCCTGATATCCTATACATCAACATTTATTTTACACTCATTTTTCAGTGAAAACAGGCTTTATGAGTCCTGGTCATGCCTCTGTCTTAATTTGTAATGATGTTTTCCAAGGCACCATAATCTGAATAAATGGATGAAATTTCCCTGTGTACCTCAAAAGCAAATAATTTTATCTTTTCATTGCAGTATAGGTGCTCTAGAGCATCCATCCATCCACACCAAATCAAGGTCCTGGGTTGTAAAACTGACTTTACCGTCTGCTTTGGGCATGGAGTTCAACCAAAAGCCTTCAGAGGCTACCCCCATCAAAGATTAGAATCTGTCTTCTAATACAGAAAATTGGCCCCCAGACTGGCACATCAGATGAAAGTGCAGGAATCAAAGCCAATTTGGGATCAAAACTATTAACCGGAAGGAATAGACTGAAGAATACAAGAGCATATTTCTCTAAGGCTAACATGTGCTCTGATTTGTATCTTGCACTTATCACTTACCTCAGTGAGACTTCACAAGCAAGGTATGTTCAAGTACAGAATTTGTTGCTTTGCATTTTGAGCTGTACTTTTTATTCAGTTGGTGAGAAAGTGAGAAAACAATTAAGGAAGCAGTTGTTTGGGCCGGTGAAAAAGAACGAAGAAAATTATGGTGACAAACTAAATGCTCATATATGAGCAAGGACAGATAGTCTCACCTGAATGTTCTTAAAGAGCAGTCAGAGATAATTACAGAGGCGTTATCAATCATTTTTGACACCTCATTAAGAGCAGATGAATTGCCAGTGGACCGAAGGACAGGAGAGCCAAAGAACAGTCAATAGTTAAATAGGTAATAAACAGGAGAGACAGATGTGGACCTTTGAGGCAAGCTTCAATACCCAAAGAAACAATAAAAGGGTTTATTCCTATTGCTATGGCTTCCAAATGTACAAGTTTCAGTGCCTGTGGGAGGAAATACTCTCAGGTCCAAGGAGAAGCAATCAGATGGGCAAGAATATGTCAAACTAGTAGTTGCTGACTGAGAAGTAAGACAACCCCTACTCTTCCCCCTGCCATTCTTCATATGTCAACACCAAAAACTACATTTTATATTTAGAATATATTTGGTCAGAATACTGAATAAAGAAATAGTTATGATCAGCAGAAGAATCCAAGTAAAGGATTAGACACATGGTTGCTCAGTGATGGTTAATCTAATTTAGGCAATCCTTGTATTGGGGAGTGATTTTGAATACTAGTACTGGATTTAATTTAGTAGACAGAAGCATGCAAGCATAGAGGCTAGAGGTGCAAGAATGGGCAGCCATGTCCTGGCAGAAATAAATTAAACCATGCCCTGAATCTTCATTTTTCTTTCAAACAAATCCCAGGCTGGGTTACTCGCATTGTTTTGGAGCCCTTGTATAGCATTCCAATATTTCTTTCCACTATGGGGTAAATTGTTTTGCTCCATTGATTTAAGACAGCTCTTCTGGGGATTTCTTTGTTAGGATATGTATGAATGTCCATTAAGAAAGAACAGCAACAGAACCATTAATAAACTGGGGCAGATGTTAAAGTAATATAGAGGCAATGATGCTATGCTGATATATGCAAGCTAAAGATCTGTCCTACTGAATACTCAGAGAAGTTACTTGCCAAACAATATTATCTATGCTTCATTGCCTTATTTTCTGTATGCCTGAGAAAAGCCAAAGAAAATTAGCTCCTTCTTTTACCACTCACAGCCAGGAAAGAATCTGTCATCATCAGTCATGAAAACACTTGAAATATGAATGCAGTGTCTTCATTGCCACGGTCTCCCATGTCTAGCTTATTACCTTGCTTTAGAGGACATAATGTTTTTTTACTGTGTATGGGTTTCAGACATTTTTGTCAGCAGAGCAGGGTGGGATGGTGAAGGGGAGAATGTGTTTTACTGCAATCTCGTCTTTGATTTAGAATTTTATTTACTTCATTTATTTTCAGGTACTTGAGTTTTCTATGAATGTCTCACCATTGTGCATAGGCCATTAATTTATTCTGAGATCTCCAGCTTTTAACTTTTGGTCATTCATAGCATTTTCAGTCACCTTTTGTAGCTATTGTAGTCTTCAAACTGTGTATTACTAGAACTTTTTAGAAATGTCAGGATATGACACTGGCAAGTGCCAAGTGACCCCTGTTCCTTTCTCCAGAAGCCAGCAGAAGACCAGGTCTGTGATATGTGAGATCTCACTCTTAGTTAGGACTGGTTTAAGCCTTTATTTCATTACAATTGTAGCTACTGTTTTCATTTTGTATCTAGGATGGGCATTAAACTAAAATGTGCAGCTGCTTTCAATTATAATCTAATGTTCTGTTTCAAGATAGCTTTTATTTTTTGTGGCATCCCTTAGTTGCCCTGCCCGCCTCCCTGCTGTCTTCTGCACTCAGAGCTTTTAACCACTTGGGAGTTATCCGGGGATAGGAATTAACAGATGTCATTTGCCTCTGCTTTTGGTAGCAAGACCAATTTCACTTAGTGAAAAAATTATGTTCTTACAAGCCAGCTAAAAACTTCTGTCTATGGGGAAAGGCTGGAAGAAGTTGCTGAAATGAATAGGATGCTGTTAGGGAGGTGCCACAGATAAACTCTTTTTAGGCCTAGTCCTCCCTTCTCCTTCTGTATCTCTCAGTCTGGGGTTGAGGTTGCCTTAAGAGAGGGGGACATTTGCTGGTGAGATGGAGGAAGGGCAGCAGACACAGACTGCACCTGCAAAGATAGCATTCCTGCATGGAAAGGAAGGGTGTCCCAGCCGCATGAAGTCTGTACTAGCAGGAGTCATGAAGACCCAAGTTAGGAGGGAGAGACATGGACTCTGGCACCTCTGACACAAACCTGGCAGACACTGAAGGGTTCCTATGATGCCCTTTCTAATGCCGTGGTTAGGCTGAGCTTGCCACAAGTGTGGGCAGGTTGAGCAGCCTTGGGGTGAGACACCACAACAAAGGCAGCAGGGGTACAACAGAGATCCTGGGAATCACTGGTGTAGCTATAAGTGAGTGTGCCTTCATGGAAAGCAGGAGACAGGCTCTCCCAGCCTCCCTCCAGTGAAGATGAACTCTGTCTGTGCTTGTTTGATGATGGGGTTTTGTTAGCCTCCAACAAAATGAATAGAAAGAAATGAAGAGCAACATGTGAAAGGCACGCTGGTTCATTGCGTGGTCATCCGGGATGCGGAGGTGAAGAACTATCAGCAAGGACAGTGGGGGTAGTCTGAGACAGTAGTCTCAGTCTGCTCATTCTTCATTGTTTCCTCAAATTAGTTAGAAATCTTTCCTCTTTGTTAACGTAACACGAATTTCAAAGAGAGAGCAGCCTCCTCCCATGCAAAGCAGCCACATGAGCTAACAGGCAGTCTTTCAGCAGATGAGGAGGTTTTCTTCTTATTTAGCAGCTGAAAAATGGAGTCTGATGTATAAAACACCTCTTGTAATTAATCAACTGGCTTGTTTATGCCTCCTAATCTCAATTTTGAAAGCTGTCTGGAAACCTGAAGTACCTTGGGGATAAAATAATGGGCATTAAGGTTATTTTCTAGCAAATGAAATTTTGGGAGTCTGCCAGAAGTAGTCAGGCTTATTGGACCATACCTAATCGAAGCAGGGAAAGGCAGGAGCTGAAGTCTTTGACTACCTGAAAGTTCAGAGATTGATGAGCAAGAGTGACCTCTCTCAAGATGTGAGATAAATAATAAATGGCCAGAAAAAGAGGTAAAGAGCTAAAAATAAAGTCCAACTACACTGTGAGCCCTAGTAGCAGTGGTGAGGATCATTTCACATTTCAGCCTCTTCTCCATTGCAGGGAAAAATGTTTTCACAGAGCACCTCACTAAGCAGGTTTTTTGCCCCTTGCTTTTCACCTCCAAGCTCTCTGTAATGAATGAATCAGCATTCTAGCAGAGCTGGGAGGGGAATTTGTACATCTTGGCTGGGAGCCATATGACCCTACGGAGTGTGTTTGGCCCCTCACATCCACACTGGGACACTCCACTGACTCTGAGGAAGCAGTTGCCAAGTAAGGGCTGTGGTATTAGGAGGTGAAAACGTATTTGTAACATCTCCTTTTTAGAAGGAAAAAAAAGAGATGTCTTCAATGAGAAATAGTCTGAAGAAGGTGTTGAAGGGGTTTATTTGATTCATGCTAACAAAATCTTTGACGAAACAAATTTGTTTTAAATGGAGGAGCTGGACACACAGTCCAGCTGGCCTGAGAGAAACCACAGGCAAGGGGTACATCTGTAGAAAAATGTAGGACTTTATGAAGCCTTGTGGTGGAAAGAGAGAGATGTGGGGGCAGGTTGCTGAATCCCCTGACTGCTGCCTTCAAGCTCTTACCTCATTGTGAATGGACACACGCACATAGTCACATTAAAGACATTTACTGAATTTGACCAATACAGAGAACACATTTTCTAGATTAAAGCAGGTGACTTTGGTGACTGAGTGAAAGGTGACAGAAATGTCCAAACCCCAGGGTCCAAAGCTGGGTTGAGAAATTAAGAGCTCTCCTCAAATTGCAAAGGAAGCACTGATTTAAAAGGAGAGAAACCCAGAATCACAGAATTGTTAGGGTTGGAAGAGACCTCTGGAGATATCTAGTCCAACCCCCAAGAAAGAAAACATTCTGCACAAAGCCATTGCTTTTAAAAGAGAGTAATAAGATGGAGCTGTCTCCCCTGCTATGTGCTGAGTAACAGCTCTGAAGGTACCTTCAGTCAAGGAGCAGGGAGAAGCAGATTAGATTCATCAGAGAACTGAGACTGAGCAGCAAGGAGCTATGACAGGAACTGCAAAAAGGGAACAAGTCAGAGGCAACACACAGAGACAACGGTCTCTTCACAAATCCTCCTTCATATGAGAATTTCCTGTGAGTGGCTGTCAGGAAGAAAAAAACAGACAGGATAATGTTGGGTATGATCATGCTGGGGATGTCAGAGCAATGATGCTGCAAAACTTGGGCGAGAGAGAGGAACACTGAGGGCAAATGGCAGAGCAGGGCTTTGGAAACATGAACTCAGAGTAAAACAATTCCAGCACAAAGGGAAGCAGTGTTGCAGACGCACAAGCAGCATCTTGGCTCCAGCAAATGCATTTGGGAATAAACATAAATGGTGAAGGCCTTTCACCTTGGTTGCATTAGCAATTTCCACAGTTCACAATAGTGCAGTTTTGATTAATCAGTTGTGCTTGCATGTAACAAGGCCCAGGCCAATATCTCCTTCCACTGGAACAGATCCTGCACATCACTGCTGATTTGCCTGTGTGTACCCTCCTCTGCCTGCTGACTTAGTCTCACTTTACAGAGTGTGGGTTGAGATATACTATGCTTGCCATACATATTTGTCCCATTTTATTTGATACCACCACCAGGATGCTTCCCTCTGCTAGTACTACTGCAGGCTTTGTTTCACGACAGAAATAATGCTTGTCCTGGGGTTCTTTCCATCACGCATCTTCTGTGTCTAGTCTCTGAAGATGTTTGTAAGCACAGTGCTCACTCAGCATCTTCTGGCCTATGTGACGTGAGAACGGAAAAAGGATATTTACTACTGACTCTTAATTTCGTCTTAGACAAGAGATGAAAGCAAGAATCACAATGAAAGGCAGAAGACATATATTAGAAAGATAAAAATATTTAATTTAGGCCATGTGTTACATGCATTAGGAATCTAAGTTCCTCTTTCCTGTAAAACTTCATGGTCATCTGGGCTTTTTGAAGCTGCGCAAAGAACTGCTTCTGATGTCACCTACAGTGCCATTTTTATACATGGCCACTTGTTTATTAGCCCATTTCAAGCATTGTTGGCTTTTTAAGAGGCTTGCTCATTTATTTGAACTGCGTAAATCTACAAGTCAGAGGCTTCTCTTTGGTATCAGATTATTCTCTGTTAGTCTACTGGAAATTCCCCTCCTCTTTTCCATCACATTGTAACTACAGTCTTCCATTTGCAGGGAAATAATCTCACATAAGTAAAATTCTATCCAACTCCCAAAAATGCCAGGAATCTTGAACTAATCTTTACTTCTGTTATACTGCTTCACAGTCCATCTCTGACAGGGACCGTATTTTTCCCAGTGAATGAAATAATGAGATGCTTTCAAGTCACTTGATTAGTTTTATAGCTTTCAAAACCAGCACTGCATCCCACAGCACACAGGAAGGAAGTCCCGGAGCTCTGTGCAAATTTTCCGGTAATGCTGTGTTCACCTCCCAGCACTGAGCTGCAACAGGACCCAGCCCATCGCTCCTCCTGCAGCCCTCTGATAATGCCGCTGGTGACACTTTGGTTCTGGAAATGTGACAGCCCCACCTTAACTTCAGATGGTAGTTTGTAATCAGAAGACACAGAAAAACTGCGCCGCCATATTATCCATGTGTCACTGGTGTGAAGTTCAAACTGGCTTTTTTTGGTTTGCCCTCAGCTGGTAAGTGGAATGAGCCTGTCACCTTTTGATATCAATGTTGGATCAATCCTCATTTGTAATGAGCAGGGAAAAAACTGAGAAATCACTTTCACACATTTATAAGCGATGTCCAAAGATTGCTAACAAAGACTGGATGATCAGAGCCTGGAGTGCCTCCCTGCGCTGTTTGCAATAAATGCTCATCAGCCAGTGTGAATGTGCTTTTTGTGCATGTGGAACAGAATGAAATCACATCTGCTCCTTTTCAGGTGCACAACAAGTGTGACTGTGGCCCATCGGGGCCTTTTCCCAGTGCTGACAGGTGGCAGAAATTGGGTTGGTTGTAAGACCCTGAAAGTTAATGAAGGCAGACATCTGCAGCAGAGCAGTCTGTAGCTGAGCCACTTAGAAAACTCCCAGTGCAGCCAAGACTTCAAGCCAAGAGAAGACACTTCTGAGGAGCCTTAATTTAGATGTCTCTTTTAGGGTGAGCTGAATCACACTTTGATGCCCATTCAGTCCTGACCTCCCCTGGTCACCACTCAGCCCAGGTGACCTACATTTAGGTGAGTGACTCCCACCCCTGTTTTATTCAGGCAGGTGAAGAGCCACTCCAGAAGAGCACTTCGGCTGGGTGATGTCTGTAGTGGTGCCGGCTCTGCCTTCCCTCTTGTAACCATGACTGCTTGAGAGGTTATTTTGGGGCACTCGGGAGCAGTTTAAATTTGCTCTCCCCAGTCGCAGGCAGTTTCCTCCATCTGGTCCTGAGGTCCATCAGCTACTGCTATTGGAAATGCAGTTTGCATCCCACTGCATCAATAAAGGTGAGTCAAGCACAGCAAGGGGCTCTAAAGGCTCATTTCATTGATGTTTGCTGTTACTGAGTACATACATAACTTTCCTGCAAGCTGGAGATGGCTGTAATAAGGCCAATCTCAATAATGTGGAAAGGGATCCTTTCAGGGAGAAAACACAATGGCTCTCACCTCTTTCACAAATTGTTTCTTACTTACAAGTTTCAGAAAACAAAGTTCTGTTTGCGGGATGTTTTCCTGGTGTTTCTTCCATGCCTGGAGGGAACCTGGGGACAGACACAGACAGTTCTTCTCATTTCAGAAAAAGAAGACTGTGATAACCATTCAACATGCAACAAAAAGGATGAGTATGACCAGTGTTGCTAGAACACAGACAGCCCCACAGCGGGCGGTAAACCCTACAGGCATTTAAACCAAAAACATAATCACAAGCATAAAATTACCCTCACATGCCCATCCATTGGACATCTCCAAGAGACCTAAGTGGAAACAGGAGGGAAGATCTCAGAGTGACTCGTCTGTTTAATCAACTTAATGCTTAAGGAGTTTTTCTTCTACCACACCAAGTGATCTCTCTCTGACTAAAACCTATTTTTCAAGGCATTTTCTTCTTAACAGAGATGAGGATCAGAAATAGATTCACCATCCCTTTTTAAAAATTTCTTTCAAAGGTTCATACCCCAATGCTAAAAAATGGTGGATCTTCTTGTCCTCCAACCCTTTCTGGCTTCCAAAATTTGAGCTTGATAACCCCGTTCTTGTTTCTTGCTGAACTCTTCTCACTAGATTAAGTATTCACTGTGCTCTACCTTCCTTTTTTTCCCTACTTCAGCTGCTATCAAGCCACTTCAAAATAAATAGCTCAAACCCTCTACGAATAAACCATTTTCTCAAACTCATCAGCCTTCAAATCATCTCTGCACATTTTCATTTTCCAAAATGTTTTTCAAGATGCCTGCATCAGAGCTTCATGCAATATTTCAGTTCCAGCGAAATCACTTCCCTGCTCCTACTTCTTTATCTCATGTTTATGTGGCTGGGCATTACATTTGCTTGTATTGCCAGAGCATCACAGGGGGATTCTGCTCGCACTGTGGCAACTCTGAGACTCTTCTTGGTATTGCTGCTTCCCCAGCTCTGCAGATACAGCCTACAGCCTGTGTAACTCAGCCATATTAAAAAGCTTTATTTAATTACGCTCCCTATACCTAAACTCCCTACATCCTTTCATGTAGTTGTCATGTCCTTATCATAATTTCTATTCCAACAGCACAGGTGATATTCACAGATTTGTTTTAAATCAACAGGATTGCTGCATTTAATTTCAGGTCACTGATGAAATTGGTTGGTCAACACCATTTCTAGTACATACCACCATGGGATGCCTCTAGAAACATACTCATTCAGAGAAAATTTCATGTTAGCAACAGCTTTGCAATCTGCCATTTAGCAAGTTCTAAATTCATCTTATCCAAGCTTTATTGACACTAATTGCTCATTTTTGCAACCTTGCCATGCAGTTGCTCATTTTTTAAAAGCTCAGATTATCCTATGCCAGCAAACAGTACACATTAAACCATAGAAATCTTTTATGTCTACATGACAGTATTTATCAGCCAAGCACATAATTCATAGTAAAATCAGGCTGTATTGACAAGAATTTTTTTTTTTAACAGCATCATATTGTCTGTCATGAAACGGTATTCACACCTTTTACCTCTATTTACATTTTCATTAATTAAATCTTGTTCATTTTTCTCTTATTTTGCAAGGGACGTACATCAGGATAGAAAGGTGATTGCCCATATTACCCCATTTTTCCTTTTTATTGTACCATCACCAAAGGATTGAAGCAATTGGCTGTATATTTTGATGCAAGTTACCCAGGTCTGATGATTTATAAACATTCTTCTTAAAGAGATGCTAGAATTTTTCTTACTTTCCAGTGGACTGGAAAACATTTGAAGTGGCATAGGCTTATCACCTGCTTTTCTCCAAATGCAGAATATAAATATCTGTTGTCAATTTCTTTCTTTTTTTTTTTTGTCTGTTGAAGTTATGAATGGTCCTATTTTCACTTTGCAAAGGTGGTCTTTTATTACTTCATTTGCTTGTACTCTGACTCAAAAAGTCCTTCTCATGCTAAACCTGGCAGACCTCTTTTTCTGTAATTCCTTTACCTTCCTTCATGTGTTCTACAGTGATAAGTTCTAACTGGTAGCTGCAGTTTACCCCTCTCTAACACAGTTACAAAACACCAACTCTGTGGCTTACGTTTACTTCTTTACTTAAAGTAGGAGGTTTAAAGCAGAGAACAATTATACCTGTATAAAAACAGCAACCCAGAGGGCATGAAAAGAAGATTAACACCATTTCCTCTGTCACAGTCTGAAAGAAAAGAAAATCTTAAACTTCTCCTGGTACCCCTATCTTTGGCTTTGCTGCACCCCTAACCCAGGTAGAGCACACAACACTAACTTACCCTTAAGATAAATGGCCCAAGAGCAGGAGATTTCAGGCTTAATATAATACAAGTAGGGAACATTTCTGAGTTGAAACCATTTTCATGCTCTCTGCAGCCCTGAACTGCTGTAACTATACTGAAGACATTGAGGTCAACATTTCAAGGTTTGTCTCCTAAAAAAATTAAAATATTGCAAGGATCCTGGAGCTTGGAGGCTTGAGCATTTTTTTCTTGAGGTTAGGAGTTTGTGTAGTGGCTGCTAGTTTTGGGTGATGACTGAGGTGTAGTGAGCTGTGCAGAGCAGCCATTATATTTAGTGGGATGGAGGGTCTGGTAATCAGGATCACAGAGTAACTCAGGTGGGAAGGGTCAGGAGGTCTCTGGCTCAAGCCCCTGTGTAAAACAAGGTAAGCTTCAGACCATGTTGCTTGAGGGTTTATCCAGTTGGGTCTTGAAAATCCTCCCAGAGTGGAGATTGACTATACAGCCTCCCCGGGCAGGATGATCTGCTGCCTGACTGCCCTTGCAGTGAAAAAGCTTCTCCTTAAATCTAGTGAGAATCCAACTGTCTGTGGTCCACATGTCATGCCCAAATATGAACAGCTTGGTTCCATCTTTCCAGTGACCTCCTTGTACTCATCAGGCAACTGCTGTTAAGTCATTCCAAAGCCACTGTATGGGATGGGATGGGATGGGATAAGCCCACGTCTCTCAGCCTCTCCTCACCAGGGAAGTGCTCCTGCCCCGATCATCTTGGAAGTTCTCAGATGAACTTGCTCTGGGTCATCAGTGCCTTTCTTGTGTTGCAGCAGGCAAAGCTGGACACAGGACTGTAGCTGTGGTCTAACAAGTGCTGAGTAAAAGCTTTCTTCATCTTACAGCTCTTTTTCAGCCACAATCCTCTTTTTTTCCACAGTTTTTCAGGGTCCCTTAAGTGGATTTCTTGTACCCTGCCTCCATTTTTCGTGTCATTGCCACTTCAGTACAACAATTTGTTGCTCTGCTTTTGAAACTCTCACAGCTCTGCCATGCAGTCTGCCTGACTAATCAGTATTCAGAAATAATAGTGGTATTTTGAACAGATGAGCACAGGTCTGGTTTTGCTAATGCTGGCTGCTGTGGCAGACTATACAGCAGAAACCAAAGAAAATCAAAAAGTTCTTCTGTCCCTTCCCAGAACAGAGAGTGACAATAATGGATCAGTTTCCTACAGCAGCAGCCGTGGGGGCCTTTTCTTTGCTAACAAAATATGCCCTCTCTTCCCAGCCTACAGCAATTTGTATCAAGGAAAGCCTCTCAGCACTGCCTTGTTATTTATTCTGCCTGCATGGCCCCTCAGTGCAGTGGCTGCCGCCAAAGGCAGACTCAGGATGAGGCATTGACAGAGAATGTTAAAAGCAGAAAAAGTCCCAGAAGCCACACAAATGGATGCAAAAATGTACATTCTCTTCTCGCTCCAGAAAAAAAGCAGCAACTGTTAGTTGTACACAGACTTCACGGAGCATTTAGCCTAAGAGCCCCGAAAAGTCAGGGGAATCGTTCCAGATGTTGTGAAAATGGATGTGATTCTACACACAGCATATTGAACATTTCATTTTATGAGTGTTGCCTGCATCACTTGCTACAGTGGCCAGATAGACCCCTTCAAGATCAGACTTTTCTATTAGGCAAGGAGCAAACCTCAGCCATGGCTTCCAGGTTGTTGAGCTCTGAAGCAAATATGCACAGGAGTGCCCAGCATGCCACAAAAACTGTAATTAATACAGGAATTAGGTACCCCTGCAAGGAGAGGACAGAATATATAATATTAAACAACTAAAACAAGGAAAATCTTCGTGGTATTCTAAACTTCTGTTTGTTCTTAGAACTTCAAATTTCCATGCCTTCCTTTTCCCACGTGCTTTGTCACAATCCCTTCTCAGCCTCAGCCTTCTCTGTCCTTGCCAACTGGTGATCCTGGAAATCACCTTTCTTTCCCAGGGTCTCTCGGATTCTTCCTGGTAGGGTGCATCTTGGGTGTCTCCACCTGTGTGCTCTGCATCAAGAGCCACAGAGCAAACAAGGTTGAGATTCATCAAGCCAGTGGGAAGTTGTGCAAAGATGGAGGTTTCAGTGTTCTTTGACAATGTGATTTTGAATAGGGAAACGGAAAGTTTTCCGGGGGTAATTGGCAATCAGTTATGGTACTTAACAGCCAGACCACATATTGACTGTGTTGGGGTGCCTGTGGAATAGGTACAATAAACACATGAAAATGAACCCGTGTGATCAAAATCCACAAGACAGCCTGATGTGCGAATAGGAGGACAAGCAAAAGTTTGGGGTTCTTATGAACATGTTTTTCCCATCCTTCAGCCCAACCTGTTGCAGCTGCTCTCCCAGACATTTCACAAATTTGTAAAACCTTTAGGCTACCAGGCCCAAACACCCAAATAAGTAACTCATTCAACTATTTTCCAAAAACAACACCATTCTGTGATCTATGATAACAGAAGTAAATGAGGTTAAACACACAATAAATAGAGAAGCTGGAGACATTGTGATTGGGGTGCTCCATTGTAAAACGAGGCTGTTGGGCACTTTCAATACCATAATTAAGGATAATGCAAACCATTTTTGCATACTGGTTTGCTGTGATAGAGCTGAATTTTCCTCAAAAACTGAAAGAATCAGTAATTGAAAATATTATGTAAATCTGGCCAGCATATCACCAGCCTGGGAATGTATTTAATTTTAATCACTGAAACATGTATATTGACAGTTGTAGGAACAGACTGAAAGCTCATTAAGGCCTGTTCTAAACTGGGAGATTAAAGAGGAATTTAGACCTGATCCTCATTTGCTTAAAGTAGCAATGAGGTATTTCAAGAAAATACTTTGTTGAGAACAGTGAGGTGAGAAACTCTGCTCAAATGAAATGTCTTTTTAATGTTATGAGATCTATTCCATACAATCCAGTGCACATGGAAGGTCATTCAAGCTCAGGGAAATACTGTTCCCATCACACTGTTGCTTGTTTCCAATTTCTGGAATAGAGCAGTGTGCAGTGGTTGTGCCAGCCACTGGGGGAAAACGCCTGCCCCAAACATGCACGGTTTGAATGCATCAGAAAGATGATAAACAGCAGGAGGCTGTAACCCTCGTGTTACAGAGGCTGACCCAGAGACACTGAGTGACTGACTGCACTTGCCAAAGGTGAAAATGGGAACCTGCAGCAGCACCAGACACTGACTGACTGGTTTATTGTGCCTGAATCTATCAGTCTCTGAAAGGACATCTTTCCCTCTGATTATTTTTTCTGAATGTGCTTGCTTTTTAACGGGTGGTGAAACATAATCAAAGAACATGTTCATTACTGATGTTTGTCCAAGAAGTTTCTACTAACATCAGCCTCTTTTCCTTCATACAATGCCAGTTTCACAGATCCATTTGCATCACATTGGGGAAGTCCTATTCACGCATCATTTGCAATATGAACCATCTGTTTTACTCAAAGCAGAGATAACAGACAATGCAGTCCCAACACTGAAAGGATTCATTTTTTAATCTTTGTGCACATTTGTTAAAATAATCTACTGTTGAATTTCAAGTTTAAAAATACTGTCAGAGCAAACACTGGCCTGCAAAGATCATAGTGATTTAATTAAAAATGTATAAAATGTCAAAGTTGGCTTAATGCTCCTGTGGGAAGGAAATACGGCCAAGTTTCCACCCATCTTGAGTACGTATCGGCTTATATGAATTGCACTGGAATGAAAACAATCTTTTCAATCAAAATTAACTATAAATTAAAATTAGTTAAAGTGTATTTACCTTTGATGGCGACACTGGCACATACAAAACTACATACAATCTCTATTGTAATGCTGAGACTGTTCTAATGTTCATTCTCAGGATTTCATGTCAGAGGAACCAATAACTTCCTTTTTAGCTTCAGTAGAGTATTTATATATTCACATCTACAATAGTTATTCCATCTCAGCAGAGAAGTAGCCAATTTTTCCCTAATTAAAGCCTCATTATGCCATCTTAATAGAAACACATAGTTCTCTTCCACCTCAAAACACTTGCTAAGTTTTAACAGTGCCCAAGGACACTCCATAAATCAGTAGTGGCAGTACAATTAGTACTGAGGATTTCTTGGCTCTTAGATCTATATTCAGCTGCTAAGCCAGCTCTCAGTTTCCATCCCCTGCCCATTCTTTCTGGTCTGTATCAAGTTTTGTAGGTCATAAATACATGCAATGTCAAGTTAAGTACCCGTTATCACAGCCTGCCCACTCACTCAATGAAACAAATATGCAGAAAAGAAGGTGAATGAATATTCCTTGTCAAGGAATAAACCATTGTATATTTACCAAAAGAGATAATGCAATACACCTTGAGGGTTTTGGGGCTCTTTTCTTCCCCTTTCTGGCAATATATTCCTTGTGCTATTCTGACAATATAAAATATTCTAAATAGAAAACAAAGAGCTAGTTACTTTTTTTATAAGGTACCATATTTTTATTTAACATCCAAGCAACAGCTTCACAGATGGGGTTGAAATGTAAAGCAAGCTGTTTCCCAGCACCAGTGGAAAGACCTTCCCAGTGACATTAAAGGGAGATCTTCGTGGACTTAGGCTCGTCCCTGGTTAACCTGGCACACAGTACAGCAGGATGTCTGCATCCCTCTTACTGTGTTGGTACCAGGCAATAGGTTATAGGATGGGAAGAACCACTCATGTCTCTTCTCTCTGTATCCAAACAGGCATAACCAGACAGATATGTTTAGTGGTATTAACTCCCAAGGTTTTCTTCCCTCGGATTCCTTTGCAACACCTGTTTCCACATTTTGTAAGGAACTATTTCACAAGTCAGTGTCCTACAACAGGCTTGGTACTTCTCTTGATGTCTAACCTAAACCTTTCTCTTATCTATTTTCAGCTGTGACTGTGTGTTTCTTTATCATTCTCTTCTCCAATTCTACAGCAAAATAAACTTTCCTTAGATATTGAAATGCCCTCCTTCACTGAATGGAGTGGGATGATCATGTCTCTGTATCTGCTCATAATGTCCCTGAGGATGGAGGCCAGGATCTGATTTGCCTTTGTGGCTGCAGCAGCACAATGGGGACTCGGGTTCAGCTTCTCGGCCAACAGGACCCCCACAGGAGAACTTCTGCACCAGTCAACATTTCCTATAATTTTCTTCCAGGTCCAGCTACCTGACCTAACTCTAATAATGAGCCAATCTTCTTGTAGCCTCATCTTCCTGTAATTTTAGATGCTCTTTCTCAGCCTCACTTTCAAATCCTGATGCTAGAAAAATGCTTATTTTTAAATCTATTTTACATTAAAAAAACCCCATATTAGTTTGAGATGGCACTCCTTGATGGCACTTCTTCTGCCATCTCAATCGAAATTGTGGTTTATTTGATTACTACATGTTTGATCTTGTTCAGTAGTGTCCTTTGCTGTATTTTTCTTTCCAAAAGTCTTGGTGAATTCCAGGGCAGGAAATGCTCTCATCATCTGCTCTGGGATTTTGTACAGAATCGAAAATAACAACTGTTCTCTCTTGTGTAGTGACACATTAATGCCAAATTTCTCTGCTTCATCTCCACAGATCTCCTTGGTTCTCAAATGATCCATAATCTGTGGAGCAGGAAGGATGGGCTGAAAGCCCTGGTAAGGCAAACATTTCCTGAACCCTACAGATTGCAGTGTCCCACTTGTGTAATCTGAAGCTGCCACTGCTACAAGGATAAAAGCTGCTTAGTTTAGAAGTATAGAAATGTTCAAGTCATTAGATTTACTAGGCCTTCAGCT
The DNA here is from genome assembly GCA_013399875.1 of Gymnorhina tibicen. Classification (NCBI taxonomy): domain Eukaryota; kingdom Metazoa; phylum Chordata; class Aves; order Passeriformes; family Artamidae; genus Gymnorhina; species Gymnorhina tibicen. The sequence continues at coordinate 356,896 of VXAZ01002369.1, read as the reverse complement.
GCCTTCCAGATGTGGTTCAAAGTGCTGGCTCGAATCAAAGTCTTTTGGTAATTGCTCCAACGTCCAAAATTTTTTACTGAACCAGATATTATTTTGAGTCAAAAGAACAATCTTCTTTTTTTTTCCACAGACACAGAAACAAGACAGATGCCCACCTACCCTCTGGCTCTTTCCCTTTTATTAATTTGGTGTTTTAGGGAGTGAGAGTGGAGGTGAGGAGGTGTGTTGGGCTTTTTTTTCTTTTTTATCCATTTGGGCAACTCACAGAGAGAAACCGTGTTTTTCTCCTTTAGTTTACAACTGAAGAAGTGTTCTACCTTCTGTGTTGTTTTCTTTCAGTTCAATAAAAAGGATTGAATAAAATATGACATAAAAATCTTATGAGTATCTCATATGGTTTTTCAGCCTGAACTAAATGACTGGTAAGATGTAGAAGAGAATGAGGAGAGAGTTCACTTTTATACCACAGCCCTCAGAAAAGTTTATTTTTCTGACAGAAGTTAAATCCGCATTTTTCTGTAAGGCTACCTTAAGCATAACCGTCACAAAGGGCTTGTATCATGTTGTAGCTTCTGGGTATTTCTGTATTGTTGTCAGAAAAAAGGTAACTCTGATGTCATGAAATGCCAGTAACACCATGCCCAACACAATGCAGATAAGCTAAAAGCAATGTAACCTTTAAAAAACATCAAGCTGCTATTTAGCTACAGCACATATTAGCTATCTGGCACCCCAGGCTAGAAAAGTGCGTGATGCAAGTGTCTAACCTTTAGTGCAAATATATTTGGATGTGAATTATCCAAGCTTTGTGACCTGTGTCTTCCTAACCAAAATCACCTTCCAGCAGAGAACAACATGGATGAGATATTTTTCAAATCACAGGGAGGAAAAAAAGAAGGAAGTTTGGCTAGAGAATGAGACACAGAAAAACCACATAGCAGGGGACAGGGAAAGTGGCTCAGTCACTGCTTAATGAGAATGGGAGATGTGCAAGGAGGTGATGCAAAGCATGACAGCAAGAAATATAAGGGAAATATAATGGAAAGTTGTTACATCAATTTAGACCTAGTCAGGCACCATGGACCCAATGCTTTTAAACAGCCTGTGAGTCCACATCCTCCTTCCTAATGTCCAGTCAGCTGTAAGTAGAAGATTGTAGGTTAAATAAATACGATTGTAAATGACAGCATTTAGCTGTCTAATTACCTCCTTGTCCCTGTAATTTATTGGACTTGCAAATCTATCTCCACGAAGGTGGGAATAATTTAATTACTCCTCAAATGCAGGAAAACTTGGCAGGCACAGGTGCTGAAAGTGTTTTCAAGCATAGTATAATGAGGTATTTTATTCAGATAATACTCTGACTGGGGGTTCTTGGTTGGATTCTCAGTTGAAATTATGATGTACTGTTCTGCTCCATATTCACACACAGAACATATACTTGTTTCAGCTTTTAGAAACAACCTTTTTAAACAAAGAAGCATGCAAGATACTGCATGCTTGTTTCACTTGAATGTTTGTGCACACGGTGCTTTTTTTCAGTCTGAGCAGAAGGCAACAGCCTATAATTAGTAATGATGAGAGATCTATAAATATGTTAAATATTCTTTTTGTTTTCCAGGAGATTGTGTGACTTTGGGTTTTCTTTGGCAGGAGAACAGCACATGATTCTAGTAAATGATATTAATGACAGACTCAGCCCTGCTCTTCAATAGCAAGAGATACTCCCCTTAAGACAAGGTAGGATAAATAGGAAAGGCATGCCGCTGTGTCCAAGAGAGGTTGTGATTATCTGTGGCAAGTTAATCTGTCTTTGGGCTTTAAAGTGTTTCTTTATAGGACTGAAAATGTGAAAATATGAAAATGGAAAGTCTCTGCAGACCAGTGGGACATGGCCAATGGTTGTTTTGCAATTCATTTACTATTGGCAGCTGCCTTCCAGACCCTCTCCTGCCAGAACAGAGAGGAGTTTATAGGGGAAAGGAACTTAATTCCCACAGTGGCATGTAGAGGTGTGGAGAAGCATTACACACACTTAACTACATTATATCCTACTTTCCTTATGTGATAATCCTCACACTATGCATATACGTAAATAGGTATTTGTTTTTAGCACAGCCTTCTTCTCAGAAAACTATTTTAAAACTCCTTTCAAATGATTTTCTAACTAGCAATTTATCTTCTTTTGATATAACGGTGATTGTTCATGCGAATGCAATGCAAGCTGAACAGGGCTATCTCTCCAGGATTAGAGCTGCTGAGTGTCCAGCCTGGGAGACCAGCTGCAGTAATACCAACGCATCCCTAAGCAGAAGGATAACACCTGGCAATGCACAGAACACATGATAACTGTAAACCACAGATTACAGCCTTCTGCACCCTCCTTGCTGACTGCGTACACATTGGTGGCTCTCTCAAAAACAAGCCTGAAGCAAGCTGACACACAGATTAGGAACCCACTACCTTCATCACAAACCTCCATTTCAGCTGTACTCAACGTGCAAGGCTTGTCCTTCTGTCCACGTCTGTAGTAAAACACTTAATGGATTTGAAAAACAGAGGAGTCCTTTAAGACCTCTGTCTTAAGTATTCTAAGTCCTTGGGACATTAATTTGGAAAAACTTCATTGCCACCAATCTAAAAACAGTTCTGTTGTTTAAAAGTTTTAGGTAGTCCTTTCTCCCGTGCCTTTGTAATTAACGATTTCTTTTATATCAGTCACCTTACATAATTTGAGTTACATTTGGCAGGTGATCAGCTGACAATGGTTCAAGACTTTCTCTGTAATTCATGGAAATAAGTAAAGATTTCATTATCCACACAGAGCCCAGCGGAGTACCTCAGGCACCTACCAGAGAGAGGTAAAGATATCGCAGTTATCCTGCTGCAAGGTGTGAAGGCCAGAAATCCTGAGGTTGGGGGCCTGTAGACACCCCTCTTTCCCTCCCTGTGCTTTCAAAGCCTGCTTAGGACAGCACCAGCTGTGCTGCCTTACACTGGGGATGGGACAGTGTCACTTGAGAGCAGCCAGGATGAAGTGACAAGTTCCAGCTTGTGTCGGAGTGATGCTGACTGCACCCAGACACAGCTCTCTCACTGCAGCCTGTCCAGTGCCTGGCTATAACCCGTTAGAATATCCTTCCCAGACTGGGTCCCAGGAGGAGCCGTTACATGCTGCTCTTGTGCATCCCCATGACAGATAAACGCAGCACGGGTTGGGGTTTTTTTAGTTCCAAACTGCTTCCAAACTGCTGTGTAGAGCTGCTATGTGTAACACACTCTGTCACTGGTACTCAAGTGCACCCTGATCCACTATTGGAGGGGGCCATGAAGCTTCAGAGAGGCTGACCAGAGAGGTTGTGGAGTCTCTCTCACTGGAGATACACAAGAACCACCTGGACACAATCCTGTGCCATCTGCTCTAGGACAACCCTACCTGAGCAGGGAGGTGGGACCAAGTGACCCCATTTCGGTCCTTTTCATCCTGACCCAGTCTGTGATTTTGTGATTCAGTGAAGTCAGTGTTTGCTTGACAAAAAGGCCAGGCAAGTAAAAGACATCACACTACAGCTCACCTAGGATGACTGTATACCATTACAATGACCAGGGACCTTTTTTCCCTTGATCCCAGCGATGAGCACCTGCCAGTGTCACTGGGAATATGGTACTGTCATGGAAGTGAGAAAGACACAGCAGAAAAAAATATTTGAAGGAAATTACAGTAAGAGAGGAGCACAGGTTATAACACATAGTGCATAAACACATGTGGCACTTGGCACAGTCTGCTTACACACAAAGAGACTCACTGTCCCCAGCCCAGTGCAGGTCTGGCTGCTGCTGGTGGAGCAAGAATCCTCCTCCCACTGGCACTGGCTGCTGGCACCTGGTGAACTGGTCAATCTGACATCAGGAAATGGCAGTGACAGATCAGTGTTTGTGCTTGATATGCTCACAGCCACGCCAAGCCAGCTGTTTTCCGCATGTCTCTGCTATTTGCTCTCTCCAGCTCATTAGCTGGTGGTCAACATGAACAGCAGTGGTACGGGGCACAGCTCTGTGAGACACTGCTGGTCTCATGTCTCACCTGTTGCAGGTGAGGTCTCATGTCCCACCCTCCACTGCTGCCAGCCCTGCCCACAAGGATGCGTCCTGCCCCTCCTTGGCTCCCAGGGAGTGCAAAGCCCAGAGAGCTGGGGCAGAGTCATCTCTCTCCCCATCTGTTGGAGGCTGGATAAGCTTAGCCATAGCCTGAAACTTCACGCTAGGGATGCCAGGAGCTGCACAACAAGCTTGTTACATGCAGATAAGGCAAAAGTCACATTTAATTGTGCATGACATAAAAACTGACCCACAGGTGGAGGTGGCAGAGTCAGGCAGCTGAGCCAGCCTTACTGGGGCTCTGTTGCTGCATCCTAATGCCAATGCAATTTCCACAGCCTCCAGCTCCACAATCACTCCTTTGATGTGTCTCAGTGATCTTTTCAGGTGGTTAATTCCACAACCTGATCTGCTTTAGCACTGGAAAAGGTTTATACCTGACCTGAATCTCTGCTTCTTTACACAGAGCTGATGAGCCTTCATTTTATCCCTCAGAATTTTGTGTAAGGGAAACTGTTTTCCTCTCACTTCTTTTCACATTTCAGATGTTTGTACAGCATTATTATATTCTTGTGGATTTTGGCCTTTTATTGGAGTGATATGAGAGGGGGAAGAGAGGGCATACCAAGAAAGGGATAGATAGAGATCTCCATATTAAATTATGGGGGAAACTGAGCAAATATTTGGTATGCCTATATGCCTATGTCGAGGTAAATACATGGAGGAGGACACTGTATTTTTGTATTCACAAAAAATGCACATACATAAGTACAAACTATTTTTTATCATAAAAATGCTTCATTAATTAGTTGCTCTTTTAATGCTACACAAAAATTCTTCCCCCTTGAAAAAAAAGGAATTCTGAATGCCTCTTAACACAGCCAAGTTCAAGCCGAACAAAGTCTCTGTGAGAGAGGACCAGGGAGGAGTTTATTCATTTACATGTCACTTACTGAGTTTTGTGAGCCTTTTTTTCGGAGCAGCTGATCCCAGAGCAGGATACTGGCACAGATGCCTCAGCAGCCTGATCCTATATAGCAAGCTTTATCTCTCGGCTTTTAATCTAATTTATGAATCATCAAGAATACAAATATTATCCACATACACAGTAAAGGAGTCGCAGAGCACAGCAGTGTGGGCTAGTGCATGAGCAGAAGCCCCGTAATCTCCAGTGCCCATTTGTCATAATGTCTTTATCTCATCTCTGTGCTTCTGCAGCCAGTAAAGCTGGGTCTCTCTAGGCACCCTACCAGACACCAGATACCCAGAGCTTCCCACAGGCGTGGGATAAGTGATGACAGCTTTGGCAGAGGCTCATATGCTGATCACACAGAGGTAGGGGATGGCACAGTCCTGGGCTTTACTCGTCCTGTCCCTGCATCTCTGCTCTGCACAGAGGACTTGTGCCCAGATACTTCTTAATGGGTGAATAGAGCTCAGACCCACACTTAAAATAAGGCTCAGGCGTACACTGGACAGGTGCTACGCTGCTGTGCTGGGCTTGTGCAGGCTACAGATTTTGTGTGGCCAAGCAGGGCCTTGGGTTGCAGATAGCCAAAAGTCCACCACCTCCCTCAGGGGCCAGCTGCTGAGCCATGAGACCGCTGACCACTTTCCCTTCCCCTTGCAGAGTTTACCAACAGAGCCTCTCTCCAAGGCAACTCATCTCTATGCTCTTAGCTGATTTTCTCAGGCTTTGCACTGGAAAAAAGGTCACAATTGTGCCATTCTCTGAGTATGAAGAAAAACTCAGTGGTTTTCTTTCTCTGAAGCCTGAAAGGCATTTCAGATCTTGAACTGCTGGAAGAGGAGCAACCCTCCCCACAATTTAATTTTCAAAGGCACGGACTTAATTCCCAGAAGGCAGTGATAATGCTGGCTGTAATGAAGAGGGCTGTGCCTAAGAAGAATAAGAATTCCCCTCCAACTAATTGTTGCTGCCTGGTTAGTTACATGAGAACAGAAAACCCTGCAGAGAGAGGGTGGAACTGCTCTCCCCCACCCCTGATACAACCAGATCTGTCCTAGTGGGATCCATGACTGCTTCCCACCAGCTTTACTTCAGTGTAAATGTACTGACCAAAAGAGCTCATCTCTTCAGTCTCAGTAAGCTTAATTTACCTGTACTTCCTGCAGCTAGTTCCTGTTTTAATGCTGCAGTGCTAAGCCTAAATGACAAAATGATCAGAGGGGAAACCTGGGGGAAAAGTAATGATTTCTAGCTACTCAGAGTCTCCATTCTGAGGGAATCACTTGCTGTGTTTGGAGGTGCAGGTTTCCCCTATGGCAGGGAGATAGGGAAGATCTGGCATTTCCAATCACCAGCTTCCGAAAGGCAAACTGAGTGCAGCCTGTCTGCTAAAATCTGGCAAGGACTGAATTATGCAGAGAAGAAAGGAGGACCATATCATTTGCATGGCATGCTATATATTTTCTTTCTCTGTGTTCTCGTTATGCCTCAGCAGTCTTCTCTACCAAAATACTGAAATACAATCCTTCCTTCTGAGAACACAGTGAATAATTCTTTTCTAGATTAATTCAATCCCAGGAAAGCCACTGATCTTTATGGTAGAGTAGCTGATTGAGCTAAGTCTCAATCCACTTAATGGCCAAATAATCTGAAGGCTGCTATTAAAATTTTCATCAAACGATGCTGGCAGGGAAAGACAGACTTTTTAATCGGTTATTGCATGAGACCATTCCCTTAAAAACAGTGCTTTTCCGTAGCCAGGATGCCTCTCTGGCTGGTTGGACCTTGCATTTTGCTGCCACTGCCCCTCCTGTTAGCACTGTAGCGAGTGAGAGCTGCTGGCAGCGCGTGGGCCGGCCAGCAGCGTGTGGTGTGTGCAGGGCAGACGGCTGCTGTTGTCAGCCACCCCCAACGCCTCTCCCACAGCAAATGTCATATAAGGGAGAACTGGAAAACACATTTGACTTACAGAACTATTCCCATTTGCCTTCTGTAGACCCTGGTGCTCTACCTCCTCTCTGCTAGTGGCCTGTATTTACTTTTTCTGCCTTCCATTCCCTCCCCACATCAAAGGAAGGTGACCATTCAGGCCTGAACTGACACTACACCTATTTTATTACCTGTTTTCTACACTGACAAATGTGTCTGTAATAATGCATCTTAAATAATGTTTCTCCATTATGTATTGTATTTACTATTTTCTTTTAAATTTTAGATTTGTCTATATTAAATATTTATTTTCCCTGAGGTTGATATATTCCTCTGTGATTTTATCATCCTACCTGCATTTCTCTTGTTTCTTCAATAATAAAAATTGTCAGGACTGAAGGGAGAATTTGGCCACTTAAGGAATGTTTTCAGTTTCTCTAAGAGAGCTGCTGAGAAACAAATTTTATTTGATATGATTCCATATTAACAGAGGTTGACCTTATCTGAGCACAGCCTTAAAAGGAAAGTCTGTTCAGTCTCAGGCTTGAGAGTATACAGACGTGGACCTTATGTAAGTAGTAATAAGTGTTTACAACATTGTTCAGATATCTTCATTGTTCTTAGCTGTACTTTTGCAATACTTTTGTTTGTTCAATTTCCTTTCTCTACTGTAATCTTAATGTAGTCATAATGGATTTGATTACATGTTGTTGCTCCTCTTTCTTGGCTTATTACAAACTGCTGGCAAACAATCCATGGCTCAAATGTGCTCCTGAAAAATCAGCTGCTTAATAAATAAATAAATAACAAACAAGTCCTTGGTGAAGAATCTGTAAACCGAACAAAGGGACACATCTCTGCAGTATGCTAAACAAGCCTCTGCCTGCAGTTAGCAGCATGACTGACAGGTGAAGATAAAGGGCAGCAGTAAACAAAACTGTTTTTTGAAGCTTGCACAAAATACTTTTTTCTACAGAGCATGCATCACAAGTGTAGCAGAAATGCTATGGACTAGCACACAGGATGCGTGAAAACTTCTTTGGCATGACCTGGATGTCTGATTTCAGCCGCTCTTATGAATAGCACCCTTATCCCAAACTTAAAGCTATACAGAGCCTCATAGTCTGCTTGTGCTCTTCTCCTCCTGGGAGCCAACAGTCTCCACAAAAGATGCCTATTTGTGAGTCACTGGGTAAGAGAGATACCAGTGGGTATCTATCTGGGATTTATAACAGCTCTGTGAAAACTCCAGCTCCTCATTTCCTTTCCATTTTCTCAGGCACTTATAACAAGCTCACTTTTGGGGTCAGATGCAATCCTATGTTCAATACTGAGATTTTATTTCCTTTAAAAAAAATTTTTAACAACAAATATAAAATAAAACATCTATTTATTAATTTCACTTCTGAGACAACTTTAACACCTCCATCGCTTTCACCTGCTATCTCTTGCCTTATGCTTGGCTTGTAAACTCTTTGGGCCAAAGACAGGTTTGCTCTGTAGTGTTTTTAATTGCCACAGTAACAGGAAAAGAAAATAGTAATTATAATCTGCGGGTGTTTGTTCATAATAATAAATAAATAAATGATGAATGTTTCCTCCAGTGAACAAAACCACCATGTCTTGCTTTTAAAATCCTTAGATTTGGACTAATCACTCATGGAGTCATTTTCTGTGCATCTATGTGATTTGGACTTGCATCCCTGTGGAGGACGTCTTTCAAGCACAGACTGAAGTTTATCTGGCAAAACAGAAGCACATGTACTCCTAGTGCTGGTCTGGGCCTCCAGGCAGCAAGTGGTGGCTGCCCAGACACAGCTGGGTGACTGTGCAGATTAAATTGAGGGGTATTAATGCTAACTGTTTCTTTAATCTGCTCTCATTCACCCTGAGTCTGAGCAATGGTCTGAAACATGACTGCACTCCCTGGAGCAGAGAGGACTGGGATTATAGGTCCAAAGAGGTATTTCTTCAGCCTTACCTACCTGAACCAGCCAACACCGAATCATGCATCAGCATAAAACCACAGCACACTGATTTTACAGACACTGATATATTTTCCAAACAAATCCATGCAACCCTCTCAGTTTTCCCCAAGTCTCGACTGAGTTGTGTTATTGTGGCTGTAAGCAGCACAATGTGTAAATATTAAAATGTCACCTCACTGCAAGCGGAACTGTGTGAGACACAACTGGCCATCAGTAGGACAGAGATAAAATCACAGAATGTTTTAGGTTGGAAGGGACTTTTAAGGTCATCTCATACAAACCCCTTGCAGTGAACAGGGACATCTTCAATTGATCAGGTTGCTCAGAGTCCCATCCAATCCGACCATGAATTTTCCACAGATGGGGCATCCACCACCTCTCTGGGCAATCTGTTCCAGTGTTTTACCAACCTCATTGTAAAATACTTGTTCCTTGTAGCTAGTCTAAATCGACCATCCTTCAGTTTGAAACCTTTGCTTAGGCCCAGCTAAAAAGTTTTTCACCCATCTTTCTTGCAGGTCCCCTTTAGGTACTGGAAGGGGCTATCACCTCTCCCTGGAGCTTTCTCTTCTCCAGACTGAACAACCCTAACTCTCTCAGCCTGTATTCCTAGTAGAGGTGCTCCAGCCACTTGATAATCTTTGTGGCCCTCCTCTGGACCTGCTCTAACAGGCTCATGTCTTTTCCACACTGAGGCAATGCAGACAGGTAGAAGGTCATTGTGACATGTAGAAGGTCAGAAGACCCAGGTGGCTTCTTCCTATTTAAAATATTTTGGAACAGAGGTCAGGCATACAGTCACTTTGAAAAGAAAATCATCCAGATCCCGGGATCTGAGCACACTATCCACTGCCATACAATGCTGGCACAAATGTTGCCATGTTCCTATATCCCTAGAGTTTAGCACATAGAAATGGCAAATGTACCATGACCAATTTTATTCTGCAGCATTTACAATACCTGATGTCTTTGTCGCCACACATGGTAATGTCTTACCAAGGCTGTCACTGAAACTTGCAGAAGCTGAGTTTACCTCGTTGCTCATGAGGCAATGCCTGCTTTGCAAAATGCTGCATTCCAGTTTTCTCCCAGGTGAAGTTCTGCTACGGCAGATGGGATACCACCTCTTTTTTGTGTCCAGAGGAGCTGAAAACAGTAGAAACTTTGCTTAATTGGGCTCTCACAAGAATGAACACTGGAAACGGAGAAAAAGAACCTTTTCTTCTCACAGGGATGCTGGAGACCCATCTGAAACACAGGACTTACCTTTGTAGGTGTGACTGTCTGGACAGTGTGTTCCATCCTCCTTATGTGTGCACAGTCTTGTTCTTCACATAATCAAGGGTAGGTAAAGAACAGATGACCCATGTGGCTGATCTTTGCCCAGCCAAGACCATAGCAGCTCATGGTCCTTCAGCCTGTATGGGGTAAAGTTATACTCACTGACACTCAGTGGAAAGATTTAAGCTTGTTTCCATGAGATTGTTAGTCCTTCACTGTATTTTCCTAGAATCACAACCAAGAAATCATACACGGTGTTCCTCGTATATACAGCAATGCCTAAAAAAATGCAGTACTGAAAAAAATGAAGATCTTCTGTCTCAGAAAATTTTCTGCAAACCTTGCCTATGCTATTATTTTCAGCAAGTCATCTGATCAGAAGTACAGCTTTACAGACTAAAATGTATAGAATTGAAGGAAGCCAGCATATGCTATTTTAGTGATTGTATTATCTGAAGTAGGACTTCCATCTGTTTCAGACCTAATTATTACATCATCTTTATGTAGCTCAATTTACAATGAGTGAATTAAATGCTTATGTGAGTGGTTCATACAATGTGAAACACAGCTGTGTCATTTTTATAGACAGAACAGGGCAAAATGTTCTAGACACACTGAATTTCATTTTTCTACTGTGTATACAAAAAAATCCCTTTGTAGCAAATATTTTTCCCACTCTCTTAGCAATACACAATTGTATTTTGGAGAACTATACAGCATATACTCTTATTGCAATAAAATGCTGAATATTTTCATCTGCCAAAGAAAAGACTGTGAGCTTAGTGATCAAAACAGCAGCCTCTTTGAAAAGCATTCAGCTGGTTCTTCCTAACGTAGCTGTTGCCAAACAAAGAGAGATTAAGATTAATTGCAGTAATTAAACAAAGGGACAGGCTACAGCATTAGTAGCAGCAATGTATCACATTCATTGTTTCCAGATACTTTATTCAACAGGAAAACAGAAAATCACATGAGCTCTAGTCAATGCTATGCACATTTTCTGTAAGGATTAACTCTTCAGCTGATACCAGTTACAAGGCATGTGCATGCATGGTTTCATATAGCATATCACTCTTCAAAAATCCCTTTAGCTAGTAAAAGCGGGCTAGATTTAGAACATATTTTTTAGACTAAATTATAACCCTCTAAAATAGTTTAATGGGAGCAATTTTTTTAAACTACCGATTTTTTACTTGCATTTCAAATCTCATCTGACAAAGCTGTAGTGAAAAGAGAGGTAGAATATAGATTAGAGTCTAGAAAAAGCTCTTGTTTCAAACCAGATAAGGAACAGTCACCATTTTATTTTTGCTTTCCCCACATCCAAGATTTTTACTTGCTTTTGGGTTGGGTTTAGGTTTTGGTTTTGTTATTGCTTTTTGTGTGTTTACTTCAAAAGACACGCGCTCTGCCTGAGGCCAGTTTTGGTGACATCAAGGGTTCAGGTTACGGTGTCACCGGGCTCCCAGCAGGACACTGCAAATTAGCTATATTGCATTCACAAGGCTTGGCTGTATATCCATTCTGAAAGCCAGGGTTGTTGTTTCCTCAGAATGAAAAATGAAGGACTGCTGGATCTCTCAAAACCACACTCTGTCAGGGTAGAAAGCTAGATTTAAAAACCATGTTCATATTTAGGATATTCCAAGGGATATAAGTAGTCTTGGACCAATAGTTTGTGGACTCAGCATAAATTCCATGTGCCTCCAAAGCTTCTGCTCTCCCAGGACTTTTCCCATCCCTTTTGTCCCCACAGAGCTGGACATAAAAGCAGTCTGTGCTTAGCAAGACACGATCGGAGATGATTTCAATTAAATAAAAAAATTTCCTCTTATGTCCACTTCAGTGTGGCACAGACACAACCTGTTTTGACAGGGTTGGCACAGCTTAAGGCTTAGTCATTAGTCATTAGGACAGACATACACACGTTAAGAAATCAATAGGCAGTTTTGCAAGCAGAAAGGTAGCAGAAAATAAACAGAGCTGTACTCTAGGAAGCAATAATGTATTTTCCTCATTTAAGCTTTGAACTGGAGAGCGAATCTGATGGTGGGAAGAAAACATTAAGCTCAACTGAGGAGGGGAGAATGTGTCCCTTGCAAATAATTTCCCATGAGTAGCTGCCTGCTCTGACATCTTTTGATTGAGCTATTTCTAGAGCTAACCCTCTGCTTGTAAATACTGATGCTAATCTTGTTTCAGAAATGTTTCATCCTGGCAAGGCATTAATAAACACTGTACCAGAAATGCTTGGAGTCCAGCCACGCACAAGGCCTTGCTATAACAGATCAATCAACAGTGGAGATAGGTGAAGACGAGAAGGATGTTCAAATGTGTTCTTTGAGCACATTTTGATTCAGCCAAGACCTTCGCACAAGAAAATTTTAGCTTGTGTAAATGCTCACAGAAAATACCTGCTAGTTTACAGGTTGAAGTTTGCTTGATGAGAAAAGAAAATTTGATTTGGTGGAGAGAACAGGACCCTGTAGTGCAGTCATCCATCAGGACAGTACAGGTAAAACAAGGAGATACCTACTCTCACTCCAGCTACAAATTACAGGAATAGCCATTACAGACCATTTACTAATCATATACAGAAAGGGGGTCCATTGTATAGTCAAAAATGATTCATGTTTGCAGATTTGTAAGTCTCCTTCAAGGAGTCAGATTTTCAGGAACCAAGATCTTCAAGACAATCTCATTCTTCAGTTGTTTTTGAAAGCCATAATGTATATATCACAGTCTGTTAAATAACAACTGAACTACAGGAAGTTGGCTCTTATTGCAGTGAATTATTATTACTATTACTTGCATTGCTGTTGACAAAGATTGCCAGCCTAGGCTAAATAACTGGAGACAGGTCCCCTCTTTGTAGACAAACTCAGCTCTAAATATCTTCCACTCTCAATGATGCATTAACGGGAGAGAGAGAAATATTACTTTTCCTTATTCAGTGCATAGATATCATTGAACTTTCACCACTTATCTGAGGCTAAAGGCTGTCCTCATTTATGCCAGATGAAGGGTATTAATAGCAACAAGTGTCACTGGACAAAAGCAGTGAGTGAGTCTTTGGTACAGCCTGTTATTGATAAGACTCTGATCCCCTGCCCAGCTGAAGAACGAGACTACAGCTGCCAAACAAAGCGCTTTTGTTTGATGTGGTAGTTGCAACCATGAAGGGAAAGGTGCCAAGTATGATTCTGAAGTAGCCTTTTAATAGCAGATAGCTAAAATGAGAGGTTGCTCTGAGTGGGAACACAACACGCATGGGGGGAGGCAGTTTTGCTTGATGTGTGAAAGCTTACTGTTTATACAAGCTGATGCACATGGCATTACATAATTGTAACTGGATGCTTTTTTGTCTCAGGAGACATCTGAATTGGAGCCTAATCATTTGTACGTGACACCCTGCAACCGCTATTAACAAAACAAAAGTTCTGAATTGTACAAAGATATCAAAAATCCCAGACAGAGTTTACAAATAGAGAACCATGTTCACCTTTTCTTTCCATAACTTTGCCTTAGACCCCTATAACCAGCAGGATGTTTATGGAAATATCCTTCAGGGTAAATTATTAACAATGCAGACAGTAATGCTGTGATTCTGTTTCATTCCAATAAAAAGAGAAATGTACTGTAGGATAAAAGTCAGCAACTCATTACACAAGTCACCATCTAGTGGTATGTAAGAACATGAACTACTATTCTTTAAGTTTCGATGTCAAATAAACTTTGGGGTCTTAGGGACTTGAAATAACATCTTCAGTGCTGCTCCAAATAAATTTGTGTATATATATATGGTACATATGTGAATATATATTTTTTACATATATGTTCAGTATTTAGATGTATGTATTAGAGAGATATTTTAAGCAAATTTGGTGTTACTCTATGCCAAGTTTAGTTGAAATAAAGTTTTATGTCATGTATTTAAAATATTGGAGCACAACAGTTTGTAGGGTACATGTTTTTTGGCCTTTTTCTCTTCTCTGTATGCATTTATATGTGTGCATTTCTTTATGTGCATCTGTAGCTGTGTTTATGTACCTGTAAGTGATGTTCCAGAGCGTACCATGGAAGGGGTCTGTATTTCTTACTAGTCAGCTGAGTTGCAGTGGCAAACTTGTGGTTTACTAGTGCTATTTGGTAACTGCAGGAAGAAGTGACATCTCCCCCACTGCAGCTATCTGTTCAGAGGGAAAGCTATTAGGACTGACAGAGAAGCTCATTCTTGCTCATTATATTCTCAGCCCTTACAGATGAGGCAATTTTTCACTCTTCTCAGTTGTGATAAAAGCTGAGGACAAATACAGCATTATACTCTATTCAGCCTGTATCTAAAAATGTTCTGAATTTATTTATCTCTGAAGAAAAGCTGTATGCAAGCCAGCACTTTTTCTCTCCCCCAGTCTACCTTTCCTATTTGCATTTATATTTAGCATTATTTCACCTGGGGCCAAATCTTTGAGACATTATTTGACTTTTACCCAATCTTTCTTCCTGCATTAGTCACCATGTGAGATTTGTCCAACAAAGGACTAAATTAAAACTTTGCAGAAAGGATGTGCACTAGAACTTCCGGATGAAACAAAAACCACATAGCAAACAAGATATGACATCAGATTACAAAGGTACACCGATGGCCAGCCATATCATTTCTGTTCCTGAGCTTCCAAAATGTCAGAGGATACATGGGGTGGAGCTGGATATGTATAAATGAGATAGGCTTGATCTCATGGATCAAGGAAGGATGATCTGCAAATAAACAACTATGATTAGTACTTGGCCACGTGCAGCATTTGTTGCTTGGACTCCCACAGAAGGAGCAGTATGACCTGTCACAGAAGCCAATACCAGGTGCCAGCAAAGGCCAACTCACCCTTTTCTCCACAAGGCTGCTAAGAGCAAGAATTTGACCTAAGAGCAAGAGTGTCATGCTATTCCAAATATCCTCTACTTTTGGGAGACATTTACTATGGAGATCTCTAAAGTTAAGGCATTGTGGTGGAAGATCTTTCACTGCTGAGCACAGCAGTGGTGGAGCCAGACTCCATTAAAGGCAAGAGCATAAACGAATGCCATGAACCTATCTTATAAAACACCAGGTGAGCCTTGGGAATGAGTCTTTCTAAACCCTAGTCTGTAAAGCAGGGACTTTTAAACACTTTTACCAGTTTTCAGTTCCTGCCTCCTTGTACTGAACCTGGAATCCTGGAATAAGGGGAAGAGAGAGTACTTTCTATATGGACTCGCACTGGATTTGGTTCCCTCAGTGGCAGAACACTACACATCAGCTTAGTCACAGGACCTGCCTATACCACTTATACTGCTTTAAATGCAAATACGATATTTTACCTTAAGTTGCTCTATTTAGCTAATGCATTTTAGCTCACATTTATTTAATTTAGGAGCAGGCATATGGCCACTTAATTCAGCTCAGCTCAAAAGAGATTACTGCTTAGGTCTTAGGTTTTTTCTTGAATTTTAAAGTCTGCCTGGGTAGTTCTCCATGGAGTCTGGGAAGGGGAAGAAAGCTGAAAGGATAAGGTCTCAGACTCAGTAATGTCCCTGCCTCAGATACCCTAAGAGCCCTGATTCCAGTAGGAAAAATGCAGATTCATACTTCTCCAGATTACGTACTAACCTTAAAAATTCAATTCAGTTCTCTCCTGAAGGAATTTCCTGGCTTCCTGTACTATTTTTTTTAAAGGCATGCACCATTACAAGTGGCCAAAAGCACTTCTTGCCTGATGCCTAATTTTTACCTGTGCTTTTTAAAAATGGCTTTTTTGCAGATGGCATCTAAAAGACAAGATAGAACACTTGAAGTTGAGGCTTTGTAGCACAAACACGGAGGAATTAGAAACCAAAACACTCCAGAAAAAAAGGAAAGAACAAAGTGGATTTAGGAAATGCTAAGGCCCCACTGCAATTACTGCAACCATGGGGAAGATAAGCAATGAGGATAAGCCGTCAGATCTACACGTGGTGCAAATTGGCATTGCTGAGATAAATTCAGGGGCACTACATTGATTTTCGCCACTGAGGACTGTGGACTGTTACTAGGGAGGAATGTGTAACAGCTTTGTGAGGCACAGATTTTACTTTCTGTGGAGAATATTGTTTCAGTCTCTCCCACGGTTTGTCAGTGACTGCTCCCTGGTGAGAACATGAAGAAATTGTCAGGTCTATTAACCTTAACAAATGTAAATATGAACCCAAAATATGGAAAAAATCCTTGGATCTGAGATGAATTTCATTCTAACAGACTGCACAGCTAAACAGTCACTTATGCAGCCAACCCAGCAACAGCAGCCACTGAGAAAGAAAATTGTTCACCTCGTTCCTTTCAGGTTGTCCTTCCTTCCTGTTTTTTGTTTTGGTGGCACCTCATGTGAACAGCAGCACTGAAGGAAGTTGGAGTCACTCATGATTTATCCCAAATAAATTACCTTGCAAATGCAGGTCTTTCTTTGCCAGTCAAGACTGTTGCTCACAATTCTTCCATACGACTACAAACAAATCTTACCCACCAATTCACTCACAAAACTGCTGCTAGGAGTAAGACATATGCTCATGTGTAGCATCTGATTGGAACCAGGAGCTGTATCCCCTTACTTCTGTTCGCTGAAGAAATGGCACGTCCCCTGTCCCCTGTCCCACAGGAAAAGAAGTATTCTTTTGCCTGATAGAGGCTACTCCTGATCATGGGGAAGTGCATGGCATCAGACTAACACCAGTGCTGCAAGACTGTTTGGAGCATGACTTAGTTTGGAGTCCATAATGTTTGCATTTCCCATGAAAACTGTTGCAATAAAGACAAGTAATCAGAAAGAGACTTAGCCCACATTTCCATGTCTGGACTCATACAGGAGGGCCTGAGAGATCCCATTGCACTGGGTTGGGATGCCAGGAGCTGTGTGAAGTGCCCTATTTCTCCACATTGTAAAAAAGCTTTTATGAAATTACTTCCTGCAAGGACCATTACCCTGGAAGGGCTGGGATGGGGCTAGAGGAAGAATTGGACTAGGGAATTCTTAACTAGGCAGATCCCTTGCATTTCCTGCCAATGTACACAGACACGCCTGCAAGAAAGGCAGGAAAAGCTCCCACTAAGTTTCAGTCTCTGATTTAGGATTGGGCAATACTTGCAAAGCAACTCTGCAGCCCATCTGCAGCTTAAGGAAAAGAGAAGCCAGTGTTAGGTTAATGCCCTCAGATTCACTTGCCCAAGGCCCAGATTCACGCAGAGACAGAAAGCTGCACATTGCAGTTTTTAAGGAGTCAGCGGCGGGCTTCTGCTTGGTGTTGCCATGGCCCAGTTATGTACTGAATAGGGGGGCTCTCAGGTTCAGGCCTACAGGCTGCACAAGCTGAAGGTGTTCCAGCCCAGGGCTGTCCACCTGTGTCTCTGCATCTCCAGCTGTGCCTCTGCTGCCCCCTCCACATCAGCAGCATGGCACACACTTCTGCATCTCAGCAGTTTCAGCGCCAACCTGATGTCCCAGGTTAAGCAGCTGGGCAGAGAGGATGGAGTTTATCTGAAGGACTGGGCACTTGTGCTCTCTTGGTTCTGTTAGAGAGGTAATGTCTTCCAGCCACGGGTAAAAATTTGTCTGTCAAACCCTCTAAGTGCTGGGGCTGTGACTGTGAACTGGGAGTCCAAACCTGGAGACAGGAGATGCTGAAAGCAGAGTAAGGGTAAGAGACTCAAATTTTGTCTTTCCCTTCGCTGGATCATCAGTTACCTGTGAAGGTGGATTTCAGCCTCCAAGGTTTCATTGAGGGCTCAGGCACAGGTACTGAGCATTCAGGCACTAGCAGAAACACATCGTTCTCATACTGCAGTGTAGCAAGAGAAAACAGGATTCCCTTTGCTTAACGACCAAGTGTACTAGGATACTTGCCCAGACAGCAGACTTTGAACTTCTGAGTGAGAAAATAAAATAAAATAAAATAAAACAAAATAAAATAAAATAAAATAAAGTAAAATAAAATAAAATAAGAGAGAATTCAGAAGAATTAGGAGAGTTGCCTTTATATGCAAGAATATTAATGAATATTTTCCATACTATAGTGGCTCAAATCTCAATGGGACAAAGATAAAAAAGCAGGACTAGATTTGTCAGAATTACTTCAAAGCGTACATGGACATTGGGTTCCTCTAGCTCCATTTTCATTTGGATCAAAAAAAATGCATATCTACTGTTCTTTTCTTCCCTTAAAAGAAGGCATTTAAACATCAATAGAGATTTTATTTCATTTTGGGCCTTTGTTGTGTTTTTCAGTTTCCAAGTCAGAGGTAGAATGGGTAGCCCTTCATTTTATTTGGCACGAAATGAATTAAAAGAAAGTGGGACCTCTAGGAATAAAAGGTCTTCAGTCTCTATGTTCATGTAAGTGTAAAATGTACTGCAAGGCAGATTGCTTCTCCAAATTCACTACACATTTGTAATAATAAAAAAGTGGACTCTGAGGAGAAGTAAGCCATGAGCTGCGTGATTTGAACAGCTACATTAACACACAAAGCAAAAAAGCTGCAAAAGTTCAAGACAGCTCTCTATTAATAGAAAAATAAAACAGCACCCAGAAATGCATAAAAAGGCAGTAAATTAAAGATCAGATGACATACATGATAAGAGCAAATCTAGACATATTTCCATTTGAAAATTAATAAACGCTCCCAGTTGCAAATAAATCAGGGCAAGGGAGGCAGAAATAAACGAGCAGACAGAGGAAGGGAGGAGGGATCATACACATTGCAACGCACAGTTACTGGTACTTGGCTAAAATACAGTGTTGGAATGAATGAGAACGGATACCAAGATTCTGATTTACAATACAGAGATACAGAGAATATTCCATTGGTGTTTGGTAGGAGGGAAAACTAATGCCTGAGTCATTCAGAAAGCACTGATAGTCTGTTTATAATACCCACATCTGTCACACCACTCTCTGTTGTAATTACACTCCCCTTGATGGGAAAGAAGAAGATTATGTACATCCCCAGGGAAGGATGTGCTCATGAATCTGCAGGCAACATTCAAAGAACAATCGACTCAGAACTTGCTTAATTCAAGAAGCAATAGAGCATACCGAGCCACTGAGCCACATTTCATCATAATAAAGCTAAACAAAAGGAAGAGACATCCTTAACACTGAGCAGACCTTTGATAGCAAAGTAAAGGAAAAGAGATGGAAACTGGAGGAAAATACCTGACTAATACCTAAATAACTCCTTCTGGGCTGCCTGCAGGTAATCAAGGCTGGGTCTTAAGGACAGAATAGAATAAAAAGTCTTAGAAAGAACTCTTGCTTGTTGAATGTCTAGCAGACAAAAAACCCAAACAACTGTATATCTCTAACTCCCACTTGAAAAGCACCAATCTGAAAATGCCTATCCACCATGGAGCAAAAAAATAGCTTTTAGCACTCAAACATACTGAATATTTGTGAACATTCCTGCTATTCACTCTACTTTGAGATAACTGAAAACAAGCTATAGCACTTCCAATTTAAACTTGATGCTCAATGATTACATTATAGGTTGTCCATGTAGCTCAGCCTTCGAAAAAAGATATGGGGAATCAATAGTATTCTATGCTAATGACGAATCCGTAACAGTTCAGAGTAGCTTGTTCTCTTCCACTGATACCATCAGTGTAATGGTAGTGCCAAGGAAATGACAGACTTGAGCCTTTGCAAGATAATGATCACATTTACTACTGTTTAGAAAGAAAAAAAAAAGGATTAAGGACACATTATTTTAGCAGTGCAAGCAAAATAGCATGTTACAAAAGCTCTGTTAAAAAAAAAAGGCGGGGGAGGATGGGAATGAAATTGGAAACAAATATTACTGCTGGACTAAAACTGTGGCAATTTGGGCGATATGTGAATTGATCCCTTGAGACTTCCCCTGGCCCCCGCACCTTCCCCCAGATATCCTGTAAAGACCTTTGCAAAAAACAGTTTAGAGGTGCAGCTACATGGCTTCACATTTTCCTGTTTCAAGGAGAAATCAGACAGTACCACCTCTTTGTTGTTCCACCTTTGTATCTCTGCGGAAGCATAAAAATCCACGACATGCCAGAAACTGCCCACACATCTTCCCAAACCAGACAGGGGAGTTATGTGGGTGCAAGGGCAAGGCTGGAAATCAGTATTTTCCTCTAGATGAAGGCGATGAGACCAACTCTGCAGTGTGGTTAGGTCATGAGTCAAGTCCTTGAAATGATGCACATTTAATTCCCAGTGGTAAAGCACCAAACCTTTTCCTACATACTGCATGAACAGGTAGCGTGATTGTCAGAGCCTTACACCTTGAAAAATTAGGGAATTGGCCAGTAAAATGGGGATGTGCAGACTGGCACCTGCCACAAGTGCCTTCAGGACTACAGGTGCACAAGTACCAGTACAACATCTTACAGCATTGTTTTTAGTTTTCATCCCAGATCCCCAGCATCCCATATGGAAAGGATTCATTGTAATTAAAGAGTACTCCAGCTGTTTCCAAGTTGCAGCTTTGTGGATTTGCTCTGGTTTACGCATATTGCATCTGAATTAACGTACATTTAAGCTAATAGGGGATCTCATGTGTACAGCATCACAGAGAACCTCATACATCCTCTTTGCACCCTGGAACAATAATCTATTTACATCCCACAGCCTTTTTTGTTTCACACATACCTGCACAGGAGTTTTACTTCTCTCAGGCTTCTGTTTGCCCTGTGGCCCTTGTTGCTCCTCTTCTCTCCTGCAGCTGGCAAAAGAAAGCTATGGCATCTTTGTGCTTTGTGCTTGCCTGTAAGATTTGTGGCAGTGTGTAGATGCTGAAGGTTTGGTTGCAGAGAGATTTTCCAGCTTTCTGCCAGCGTTCATGTGAAAGCCCTTGCTTTCACACGGATGCTGGCCGAACACAGTCAGAGGTTTTTGTAAACTAGTCCCTTTATCTTGCAGGTGCAAAGTTGTTATGCAGTTTGTTGTCTGCATGCTGACTGGAGAAATATTTTGAAATGGGTGTTGTAGAGTTTCACCAATCACTTTAAGAGGTGGATGGTCAAGGACCAGTAACCTTATGCCATTCAAGCAAACTAAGATGCATAAACCCATCTGTAAATTAATAAATAATTCAGTTTCTTCCTGGATTGGTCTATCTCGTTTCTTTCCGTCCCCGGTACACAAGCGACAGCAGTGTACCATGTTTAGAGAGTTTGAGGCCAGAGGGGATCTTTAGCTCATCAGCTACTGCTCTTCAAACTGCCCTCTGAGTAACTTGTCACTGGCCAAAAATGACACATCTTCAGAGAACATGCCTGCTCTGGAAGTCATTGAAAGATGGAGAATCTATCACTTCACCAGACAGTTTGTTTCAATCACTCCTACAAGAACAACGTGGCTTGTTTTTAGTTTGAATTTGCCATCCTTTAACTTCATGGTTTTTTCTATACCCGTGCTTGTTAGATTAAAGAGATTATTCACTCACAGTATTTTCTCCCTAGCATGTAAGTACTCTGTGCCCAAGGAGTTACTTTTCCTATAGATTCATTCTGTAGTGCCCAGCACCAAATGCATGATCAGCCTTTATACTGTTCCTTGGAGAGAAAGAAGTTAGATCGCTTCTACCATCTTTCATTTATTCAATTAAACATGTTTGTTACCAAAATAAAATCAGCTAATTACTCCCTGGCTAGCTATCCTTCTTGACTGCTTCTACAGTTTCATTGACCTGTCACAAGTGTGCTGCTACCTGGAACAATATGCCAGTAGTTAAATCAAGTTAAATCAGCCAGCAGAGATTGACGTTAAATAATGTAAAAGTATTCATGATTTCAGCTACTATCAAAGAGAAGTCTGGACTGCTGGCAACAGTAGTTACCAGAAAAGTTTAAATGCTGCAGGGCATTTTTAGTACTTACACTGAATGACATGCTCACTGTGATAGCTTAGTCTAAAAAATATTTTGGCTTAGTCTAAAAATATGTTGTCTAAAGCACAAATGTGCACTTTTGGCACAGCAGCATTTCAGAGCTAGCAACTGGGTGGAAATATGAAAGCACCTACATGACCCTTTTAGGTTTCCCTGTAAAAGCCAACAGCCAGAGACAGCTTCAGGGGCATTCCCATCTCCCTGTCAAAGTCAAAGCTGTAGAAGTCTGCATGGGCTGAGCAACACTGAGGGTTCTGGGAATCCCAGCTGATTCCTCCATCACTGGAGCTCCAGGGACACCAGTCTGTGCTGAGTCTTGTCTCTCAAATCAGCCCTCAGCCTTGCCAGGTGCCTGCAGGCAGGTCTAGCTCTGGAGGGCAAGGCTGTCATTCCCCCAGAGAACATGTTTGTAGATTTTTTTTTTTTAAACCAGCTTCATTTCATTGATCCTGCTTAAGGACAGGTCACTACCCACAGTTACATCAAGAAAACCGAGAGGGCAGAGAACTGAAAGTGAGAATGTGGGAGCTGGTGGGAGTGCCTTTAACAAAAGTGTGAAAAGTTATGTTAGTAGAGACTCAGTTATCTACACAAAGTGGCCGGGTTTACCAGCTGTACCATGAGTCACTTTTAACATCAGAACACCATAAATTCACTACAGGTTTATTCTAGTAAGACAAATGGTTTAATTCCTGATTATAATGTTGACAGCAAGAGTGTATAGACAAAGACAACACAAAGTCACCCTGAGCAGCGCTTTACATTTGAGATCTCTCTCAACTGCTGCCTGGGCTCTTTGAAGAATATTACACTGTCATCTTGAATTACTAGTTCTTAGATTTCAGTGATAGTTTAAAGACTTACAAAGTGAGTCCCAGCCCCAGGGACAACCACCTGGAAAAAAAAAACAAGCAGAACCACCCCCGCCCCCCCAAAAAAAAACCCAATAAGGAACATTTATAAAAACACTGTTTCACACATCTAATTTTTCTCCAATGTACATTCGATGCCCTCATCTAAATAATTCCATTGTCATAAAATTAAATTTTGAAATCTAGGCTTACATTTATATTTTCTTCAGTTTATTAAAATCTCTTTGTGTACAATGAAACTAACTTATTTGAAGTGCTGTCTTAAGAGAATTGATATTCAACATATGTTTTGTAAAATGTCCAAGTTTGTTCACAAAAGAAATATATTCTTTCTAGTCCTGCATTTCTGGTTGGATTGCAAAACATAAACTTCAGAAATATGAAACAACTATGAAGGGAAGGCAGAATGTTATTCTGTTCCAGAACACAGATTTCCATACATGGCACTGAAGCGATCACAAGTTGCTCTGTTTGTGAGCAATTTGTACCTGGATTTTGCTTTGGTCTTTCAGAAATGCTTAGTATTTCCTGACCATTATTTTAAGGAAAAAACTTTTTGTATTTCATCAACTACAGCATTACAAGCTTTTGTTCTTCTAGTTTTAAGATATCATAAAAGTCATCATTGTATAGAAGGATACAGAATGAAGTATCAGTTACTCAAAATGTCTTTTCATCATTCCTGTGTTAGCCAAATAAGTAGCTGAAGCCTAAAATATGAAAACAGCTTCTAATATAAGATCAAGATTTTCAGGCTTTTAATTTGCAGGGTTTTGGAGATAAACACTTTGCAGAAAAATTTCTCATTTCTGTGCACTCAAGGACAACAAAATGAAAACTGCCACGTAATTCAAAAATGCATTTGGCAAAAATGGAAGAGATAATTTAAATTTTCATCGTATACATTCAAGGCTGTATAATGAGCTGTATACAGCTTTCCTTTTTGTATTATGCAGTATGTGGACTAGGAGATTATTTAGAATAATATTAATTTTTGTGATATATTAATATGCACTGCTTTATGGTTAAATATTTTTTATATCTTCCAGTATTTCTGGTGTGATTCCGTGTTACCTTCCAAGTAAGCAACAAAGTAGACAACAATTAAGGGCCTGTGCACCTACACATACAGCTAGGAACAGCTATTGGAACATTTTAATATCTCTGTGTATTGGGATATCAGTGTCCTTTTTAATTAGAAAAAATTTTAAAAACCCTTTTGCGCTTTCCAATTACATCCTAATTCTAAGTGGACCTTGGAAAAAATTATTCACACTGCTATCATAATGAAGTGACCTGACATTCTGCACTTCATTGCTTCTGAAGCAGTCACTTCATCACTTTCTGCACTCTCCTGTTTTTTAGTAATAAAAAAGTTGTTCTTTTAAACTATGCTGCACTTGTGTTTGTTATGGATTCCACTTTCATGCTGTTTTACTTCTGATAGTCTATATTGAACAACTGAGGTTCTTTGCATAAACTACAATAAGCATTATAAAAATTATTGCTACCTTTACTGATCCTGCAAAATTATTTTTCCATTCATTTGGGAAATTGCAAAGCCCTTTCCACTTAAGGAGTGTATTGTGATTTAGTGAAGAAATTACTACTGCCATCAGTGCCAAAATTATGATCACTGTAAGAATGTAGTTCAGCCAATGAAAAATGCTATGGTAGTTAAATTCAGACTTAATCTGCCTGGTCTGTACTGAGACAGATACTAGGTTCTGTATTCTATATATAACAAGCATTATTTGGTTATAATAAATATATGTGATAAAATGCTCTTTATTTTCTGGGAGCTTGAATACACAGGCTAATCTTAGCAGTAATTCTTCAAGGTTTTCAACTCTACTGAAAACATATCTCTTTTTTTTTTTTGTGAGGGTTAAAATTCTCTTCATATAAAATAAAGAAAGAGATAGAGGATTCTGCAGTTTAAAAAGTTCTAAACAGATGTAAAATTATTATTTGGATGAAGATAATACCTAAGAGCTATCTAGGGAGAAGTGAAGTTTCATCAAAGCAGGTTTGACTCAGTAGTTCAGAAGCTCCCCCATGTCAGAGTCCTCTGCCATCCCCAGAGGAGGGGGTGAAGTTTGCAATAAGCCCTGCTATAATACCTGTCTGGAAACTTCCAAGATCTGTCTGAAAAATCTGTGCTTCACAGCTCTGTTATGCACACAGTAGGCACTAAAATTCAGCAATAAAATACCCTTATGTCTCTTTGTGTCAAGTATTTCATTTTTCCATAGCTATTAAAAGCACTTCACAAAAGATGGCTTTTTTTCTTCTTGTGAACTGATCCTCATCTGGGTTACAAGTAGAAGAAAGGGCAGAATTTATTTATTCAGTGCCATATCTGTGATTTTACTTCAAGGTAGTCTTGGGAAAACTAAAAAAAAAAGTCACGTCTTTGCTTTGTAAGCTTTGTCGATAGGTTTTGTTAAAGGACCTGATTTCTGTAGGCTGAATCCTACAATGCAAACAAGGCTTTATTGAACAGTTAATTCCTTAGTGTAGTTCTGCAGAGGTTTGATAGACTGGCATCAAGGTTTCTGCTTATGCTTGTGGAAGACCAAAACGGGACGTGGTCTTTGATCCAAGGAAGAGCCTTGGGAACACCACCTGGCACTACCTTTCTCTCTTTTTTTCAGGAGTTCCCTTTCCTCATCTTTCTTGGCTCCTTACTCCATAACAAGAGGGTTTTGATAACAGAGAACTCTTTCTCAAATGTATGTCTAATTATTAACATCCTTCTACTGCCTCACTTTCTGGAGTTGCACTCTGAAGTATCACATGCAAAATGCCTCTATTGCCACCCTGGGAATGTCCTGAATTCATAGTCTAGGCATGTTCTTGAAATAGAATGTTTTCTTTGCTTAAAATGGCCTTCCTGGAGGTCAGAACCATTCTAAGATAACTTGAAGAGACAGCATTCCCACAATGCTCCATAAAGTCTGTGTCATAAATCACAGTCATCGTGTGCATACCTTACCCAATGCAGCCATGGTGCATTAGAAACGCAGATGACCGAGCACTTTGTCAAAACTGCCTTTCCACTCTCACTATCTTTGCAAGAAGTTCCTGGCATCATGGAGACCAAACCCAACACTGCAAGATTTAGGAACTTTTTTCACAGAGAAAACATGAAATTCTGTGGGGCTTGGTGAAATATCCATTCTTCTGGTTTCATTGCTTTTTATTTCTTTTGGAAGAATAGATGTTTTTCTACCACACGTAAGGAATTTATATTGGTTATGTTTTCTTCTCAAAGCTGAGATACGCTTCCCTCAAGAGGATTTCTTTTGAGTAATTGCCTAACTGGTGGCCACTGAGCTGTAATTACTCCAGATGAAACCAATTGTCATCATTCCTTAGAGTGCAAACTGCACTCCAAACACTCCAAATAGCATTCCCATTAGTCATATCTCCAGCACAACCTGCACATTTTTCCTGCTGAAAAACAGATATTGATTTGACACAGTGCTGAGATGCTATGATGTATAACTGATTGCACATTTCTGTATAGTATTGGATTAGACTAATGCACCCAGGTTTTCAATCTAATTACATCTGCTCAGCTGATGGAGAGAGTTGTACCCTGTGCAATTGCCTTGGAAATTGCCAATATCACTTTATGATTATCTACTTAGAGTAAAAGAATCCTAGTGAAACAGGAATAGGCTGAGTTTCTTTCAGAGCTTTTCTAATGTCACTTGCATTTTAAAGGAACCTTAGGTTTTTCTGAATTGGTAGATAAACATTTGAATGCTACTCATGAAAAATCACAGAAGAAAGCAGTCAGCATTTCCATGGTCTTTGAAAGACTGTATCACATTGGCTGTCTATCACTGTTCCATAAATGCACTCTGGTATGATTTGGTCTTGGCAATTTATGATGATAAATACTTGAATTGTGCAGCTGGCCCTGGATCTAGACTCAAGATTTCCCCCAGTGTAATATTAGCTAATACAGCTCTTTTTACTCCCTGAACAGTACCTGCTTGGTAAGGCATACAGTCATCTTAATTTTGGCAGGAAAACTAGGTGGTAAACATTTCATCAATATCCAGCTGGATGAAGAGAGGAACAAAAGTAAAATGAGCAGGAGACAAAGTACAAATGCTCTTTGATCATGAGTAGCTCCATTTTAAAGAAGCAAGGAATTGCCAAAACACCACAGAACATTTTTTTATTGTTTTCGATTATCCATTACTTCTCATGGACGTCTAAGTCCTATCACTTTGCTCTCCTAGTTCTTGGCAAAAGGACAATAATATAACCTGAACCATCAAGGAAACAAGCTCACTTGAGAGTCTTTCGGGTCTGTGAATGATCAGGATATGAAAAGAATGCTCAGATTCCATGAGGTGATTGCCAAGAAGCTAAACAGCACCTTAGCACCAATACACAAAACAGAAAAAATAGGAGCAGTTCCCCTGCTCACTCTTTTTTGTGGGAAACCTCATTACAAAATCTGTGTGATACTGAATTGACTGTAAAACAGATGAGGGTTTTTTTGTCCTTGAGAAAATAGGCAAAAGTAGCAAATTTGCAAGATGGAGACGGTGTTCAGCCAATAGCTCTGAAAGAGCTCACCAATGAAATAGTTTGATTACTGAAAGTGGTGGATAACGTTCTTAAACCTGCCTCACACACCTGAAGATGTCAGATATGATACTAACTGAATAAAAAACAGTTTCAGGGAGAACTAGGGAAGTCCAAATATGGAATCCTGATACCTGTCCTTGGCTTCAATAGCATGCTAATATCACAAAGAACGGACACCTGGATAAGCATGGTCAACTAGGGAAGAGTCCACATGTCCTTTTTTTTAAGACTATGCCTTACCTTCCAGGCTTGGTGGAGTTATTTGAGGAAGTCAGGAAGGAGTTGAATAGGGCGAACTGGTGTGGTGTGTCTGCGCTTCTAAAGCACCTTCAGTAGATTTCCTCACATTTAATTTCCTGAGCATTTCTAATAAACATTAAAAAATAAGAGAAGAGGAGTGAACAAACATGATGGTGGGCAGAAACCAGAGGGATGTGTGCAGGAGCCTGTTCTGGTTAGAATATTGATAAATGAACTGTCTGTGAAGAGCTGCACAACTTACAAGACTGAGTGCCTGTGTAGATCACAGCAGCTGATATCTTTCAGTACAGATAAACATAAAGGGATGAGCACTGGACTAAAGTACTTCTAATGTCACATCTTAAATGATGGGCTCTGAGCCCAGCACTAATACTCAGAAGTGAGATTGTTCCATGAATACATCAGTATATCCGTCAGTAGCAGTCAGGGATAAATAAAAATTGAAATTGCAGGCATTAGTAAGAAAAACAGAGAGTGCAAACAGACAGCACTACTGTACCACTGTATGGATCCATACAATTTGCCTACAATTTGAAAAATAAGCAGTTTACATCTTCCTGCACCAGAAAATTTATATCAGAATTAGAAAAGATCCCAAGAAAAGCTGGAAGGATAATCTGAAATGGAAAACACCTTCTATACAAAAAGGAATTGAGCAGCTTATGACTTCTGAGTTGGGAAAAATTATCCAGAAAAATGATGAGTGGTATGACAACGATAATTAGAAATCAACTGTGAGCAGTGCTGTCTACCACAAGAACTGCAGATTTCCAAATGGAGCTGGTGGGAGCCAGATTCAGAACAAACAACAAAGGAAATGGTTCTTCGTGCATCACGTACCTGACAAGTTGAAATATTTGCCAAAGGATGCAGTGGAATTATGGGGCATTTATATGATATCCTTTTGTTCAGCAAGTACTTAGTAAGGGAGGATGTGATCTTGGGTTAGGACAAGCATATGAATCCATATGTCCAGACCTGCTTCTCGATGATTACGCATTTGGTGCATTGATTAGGACCTGGGAAAAGGAAACACAAAGCCATAGCAAAATGACAACTGAGAAAGAAATAATGATGCAGACAAATCATACAGAGTATGTTATTTTTCTTTAATGCCATGAGTGTTTTCTGAAGAGGCAGGAGTCCTATTGTCACACCTGTCACTAAGACCATCAGCAACAGAGGGCTGTGAATCAGAGCAGGAACCTGCAAGCTGGAAGCCCGTGAATCACTGATGTTGTGTTCCAGGTGGTTTTAAGTGGTAGAATAATAAGTTCAGGGCCCTGGAGAATTGGTACAACCAATTGCCTGCTGTGCACTGTAAATCGGGGAAAGCAGCCTGCAATTAACAGGGAGTGTTGCAGGTCTTGTCAGTATATTCTGTTTTACTGATTATCAGAAAGGTCCAAAACTTCTGGGTCAGATTGTTAGTGAATGTAAATCTCAGTCAACTAAAATTAGACTTTTAAAGTTTCAGAATCAGGTAAAAAAATAATCCTATAAAAAGGGGAAAAACAATCAGAAAACCTGGTTGAAAGGAACAATTCTCCCTCTGCGCTCCTGACTACCACATATGCCTGCTCCAGCTTCACGGCAAGGGTGAAACCTCTCCATCCAGTGAAACAGTCATTGGCTACATAGTAATCTGCTCTACTGTCTTGCATTTTTACAAAAAAAGTCCATCATTTTTACAAAAAAAAACCCCAAAACATTAATCTTTTACCTTTATGTCTTCACATCCAAGAACTGGAACCTCCTCTAAAACCCCTTGAAGTCAGGGCAGGCTGTCATTGACTTCAGCTGGCGTTGGAACAGACGCTGAGGATGTAAATCGCCTGCTAGCAAACTAAATAAAGATCTGGGTTCAATTCAAGTTGAACATAGATAAATATAATAGTACTGGCAACAGTGAAGTTTTACAGGTCTGCAAGCACACCAGCCTTCATTCTGTTTGTTGCTGTTCAGTTGACTCCAGTAATTCATGGCGTGAGGTAACGCATCAAAATGGCATTTGATAATGATTTTCACTATCAGTGAAGGCATGGAGCAGAAGATTAAGTAGAAATCAAAGTTTCCAAGGGTTAGTAATAATATCTTACAAATGGGAAAGGATACTTCACACTGTTTATGCCATGCATAGCATTTCAAAATATTGAAGCCAATCACTTTTTCAAGACAGCATGAAGTCAAGCCCTATCTAGAAAATGGCACACATATTAGGATTTCCAGAAAAAGTGTTCTTGCTGTTATCTCTGGGATGAGATAGCCTTTGCAGGAATGACATAAAAATATTCTTGCTTCCAGTGTTTGATTGGCATAATCTGTCTGTAACACCTACAGAATATGATACTTTGTTGCAGGAATGTGGCATCCTTTTCTAGGAGGAAATATTTGGAACATCTTGAAATATTTCATTGTCATACATGTGTCCGTGTGTGTGATAGAAAATAAATTCTGCTGCTGGTCTCTTGGGATGTATCTTCTTGCACACAGAAATACTAATTGCAGTCTTCGTCATAGCATAGAGACATCGTTTATTGTGTTATCTGGACTGGAGAAGACAAGGAGAAATAAAACAGAAAGAGAAAAGAAATTCTTGTAGGTATTTATGTCATCTGAATAATTGCTTTGAAGGGAAGAAAACAGGAGCTGCTTACAAGCTTCTATTCTAATATTTTCTATTGCTATACAACAATTCTGTCACAAATTCACACAATTTACCACCGAGTTTTGGTTGGGTTTTTGTTGTGTTTTTTTGACTGGCAACATTTTTTTCCCTGTATCTCAAAGAAAATCCACCAGTGTTGTTCTTTGCAAAGACTATATTAACCACGCCATATTGGTGGGAAAGAAGACAAGGCTCAAGAAAACCACTTGGAACTGACCAGTTCAGCTCTTCCATTCTTAATCACACAACGAGAACTTTGAATGGGTTCTGAGAAGCACTCAGAACCCACAACATCACATCTACTCACTGACGTATTTTGCATAGACATTCTTGGTCATGTGGGGAATCAAATCTCTCAAACAGGATGGTCAGTTACTGTCTGGATGGGAGCCTCCATCACAAGCATTCTTGCAAGAGCAGCTTCTACAGGATCAAGATGGGATATCACAATTTGTTCTGACGATTTCTTACAGTCCAGCTGCTCTGTGGTCCTACATGATGACTACGGTGCATCAATGATCCATTTCTACTTATTATTTTAAAATTATGCACAGAACTTCTTCTAGCTTTCCTACTGTGTACGTGGTGTCCTACCTATAATGAGAGAACTAGAGAATGATTTAGGTTGTAAGGGACCTATGAAGGTCATCTAATCCAACCTCCTGCTGCCCCCCATCCTGCCCTTAATTAGTTCAGGCTGCTTAGTTAAATCTTGCTGACTAGTTAAGTCTAGAACATTTCCAAAGACACTTCTGCACCTGCATTTTACAGACTGTTTAAATTTAACCACGTGGAGTTTGGCCAGTTCCGTCACCTGTCACCAGAACTAACAGTATCGTTGGGACTGCCCAGGATTCCTCCACCCAGGGAAGTCACCAACACATTGATGCACACAAATAGTGCCTAACTGGTCTAGGCACAACAGGTAATGGTCTGAAATTTCCACCTAGATTGTTGCTAGTCCATTGCTGTGCCGAGAAACAGCACAGAGATCAATCTATTGCCTGTCTCAAGCCAGTCCACTGCCACATCTACTCAGAGATCACTGGGAGATCAGCCACGGAGCTGAAGACAAAATGAACTGGCTATGTGCACAGATAGAGTGCTGGTACCCATCTACATCAAACCCGAATTTAATCATTTTATCACAGCTATAGTTTAAATCCAAGCTTGTCAAAAATACTTCATTCTTGTGTCTAACCAGGCCTACCACTCCACTAAATGTAATACTAACACACACATAATTATGGGGTAGGAGAAATTTTTCCCACTTCAGCACTTCCATGCATTCAGCCATGTGATACTGTCACATTTATGAAGCATGATTCTATTTATGTGTTGAAGTAGCTGTCATAGCAGCCTCAGCATCAAATAGCTGCTCTGCTGGAGTGAGCAGAGAGTTGTTAATGGGAAATGTTGCAGAGCTCCTGTGGACAAACCTCATGCTAAGCAGTACTGCTGCTTACTGTAGGAGTAAATTTAGAACAATTTTGCATCCCTAAAAAATTGTCCCTACATAAATGGGTGTTTTTAGCTCAGGGTGGTGCCACCAGGGAATTATCTGGATACATGTGGTTCAGCAATTCATTTTAGAGAAACATTTAGGAGTGGATGTCCATCTCAGACATACAGCTACCTCACAGTTTTCACCTTGGTTTAAAGTAGCTAACTAACTAACCAACTAACTAACTAAACAGTCGTGACAGAGCACCAGTGTCAACTTTTGATTTTCCCTGATATATACTGATGATTACTTCATCAACAAAGAAAATTGAATGTGAGACTGAAATGGGAAACCAAATCACATAAACTAATCTAGAATGGATGTGTCCCCCACATTTCCATTTGCATGTAATTCTAATATACTAATGCAGTACTTGCTGGTACTGAGCAGAACACAGTGGTCTGTACTGTGCTTAGGTATTCCTCTTATACAGTTCAGAGGAGGAATAATTTTTTCAATTTTGTGGGGGTTTTTTTTCTTTATTGCTTTCTGATGACTTTTTAAAAAAAAAAATTATAGTTTCATTCTAGCCATGTTTTATTGAAAAATACTGATGTTTTATTGAAAAATACTGCCTTCTGTAATCTTATAATTGACCATGATTTGGAACAGAACAGTGTTTACTATGCTTATTGTTTTGAATGGGAAAGGTTTATCACCTTAAGACAAGAGATGCAATCAGGCATGATTTTGGCTTACAGGGTCAGATCTCCACTGCCTCATGTATAGTCCAGAATTAAATTAACTAAAAAAATTATTAGATTTTATTATATATTTTTCATATAAAGATATAAAATATTTTATATATTTATACATATACTACATATAGCAAACCCAAATTATTAATTATTGTCTATTTCTTTATCTAAAATTAATTAGAACTAAAAATCCGTAATTTTATTATTATGGAATTATGACCTTATAGCTAAAAATATTAACAACTTTTAGACCAAATCTGTGAACTCACAGGTTCATTTGTAATAGAATTTCCATACCTCCCTTGACCCTTCCCTTGAGGGAAGGGCTTCTGCAGCTGCCCAGGCAGGATGGCTCAGTGAGATGAGGGCTGAGCATGGCAGCAATTCCAGTGGGAAAGCACCACTGACATCCTAGCCCCATATGCCTTTTTTTTAGGGTATCAGGGTACACAGAACACCAAGGCATGTTCTGTACACACATACCTGCCTCAGAGCTGCTCTCTGCTCCTTACAGATCTTGTCATCCCCTCTCCTTCTCTGTCAGCACAGACTGTCCAGTAGAGACCGTGTCATTTGTAGCACTGTCAAGCTTAACCCACCTGCAGAGGCACCTGGAAAAACAATTTATATACACAAAAAAGTACCTGTGGAGTTCGAACACACTACATGTCTTAGCACTTCTACTTCAGCTGAGACAAGCAACATCAGCAAATACGGGTCAGGGAAAGGAAATGTATTCAGGTAGTCAAAGTTATCAGAAGAGCCCAGTCAAGCAGATTTGAGTCTTCAGGTAGCCATGAACCCTCATCCTGACTTTACTGGAGTTCCTTGCTGAGAGGGAAGCACTAGTTGGATGTGCCACGGGAGCCTTGGCACTGAGGATGTGCCAAGCTGTGGTCTATACTCCTAGGATTTACTTGCCAAAGAGTGAGTGCTCCAGGAAGTCCAATTGCCATTTGAGAAGTGATTAACTACAGATAGGTCACCATTCATCATGAAGGAGTGGAGACTTTGGGAAAAATAGAGAAGTTATAAAACATTATTCATTAATTATGCCACATGAGATTCTACCTCCAACAAGGGATTTCCGTGATGGCCAGCTTAGTGCAGATGCCTACCAGATTTTCCCTGTCTACTTCAGGGTCCTTTTGACTCCTTGGTCTTTCTTCACAGATTGATCTTATGCAGGCCTTGGGACACCTTCACGGCCCTGTACCTGCATGTTGCTGGCTCATGGTCTGTGCTGGCTCGTGATCTCTACTGGCTCACCAATTCAAAGTGTGTCCCATTGCTATCTTTCAAGGAAAACAAAGAAATAGTTCTAAAAGAAGTCCAAGGATGGAGGGGTAATTTCTTGTTGCAACTCATTGGGCAGCTCCCACCCATAACAAGCTGTCATTACAAGAGCACATTTTAGCACCCCTGAGTGAGAGAGCAGCATCTCATAGTGACACAGATAAGATATCAACAGGGGTTCTAAGGAAAGAGATCACTCTGTACCCATTAATGCCAGGAGATCATCTACTAGTGTTGCAACATGACTTTATATCCTGGCTGGAGTCCAGGCTTTGTTACAATTAGCATATTAGCTTCAATTATGTGAGCCTGCAGCTAGCTTTTAGCTAATATCTGTAATATACCTTGGGAAGAAGTTTGATTTTGTGTCTTGTTCCTGATGTAGCTTGATTGAGAGTGAATTTTATGCAGAATATTTCTTCTCTGGCTAACATGCTGTCTATTTCTAGAAGCTTTGGAGTCAAGATCCTGAGATATTTCACATCTCAGGAAATCTGGGATGGGTCTCCCTGTGTGCACAGCTTGGGTGCTGGTTGTTTGAAGATGCCCAAAACATCCAGAAAAAGCCTTAAGTTTATATCTCACTCCAAGGTAAGTTTCAGAAGGGACTCAGTATAGGAGGGTCACACCAAGCCTTTCAGTGTGCATATCCTGTTTGGGAAAAGCAGAGCCCCATGAGACAAACCACTGGGAAAATTGGGAGAATGGTGTCATATTAAAATATTGGCTGGTGACTCAGACTTGAGACAAATTCTCTGTTTGATTGTAAACTTAAGGGACATGATCTGGGAAAATTTAATTAATATTTTTGCATGTTTTTACAGGGGAGGGATTTTGCAACAATGACTTATGAAGCTGACTGTAGCATAGTAAGAATAAATTCACAGGCAGTTCTGAGGCATTTAAACACTGCAGTGGAAAAAGGCCATGGATGTGCCTGGCCAAAACTGTCAGGTCTTTGCTTTATGTTTATATATCAGCCTTCCCTCAGCAGAATAGAGGCCTAAAGATAAATTCATTCTCTCTCCTTAAAATAGCCTAGACATAGCTAAAGTGACTGAGGAACAAAAGGCTCAAAAACTGTTGGAAAACTGAGAGCTGTTTAAGCTAAAAAGGAAATGGTTATGAAGGATTAGAAGGAAATGTAGTAGCCCTCCTGGGCCTTCAGCTTAGCAGAGCATAACCATGACCAGCTCTTGTGATGACCCTGAGAGATTAGGAGGAGAGCAGCAGGTCTAGGATTTGTGTTCTTACATCAAGTAAGACAAAGAACATTACATTAGCTGACGGCAATGTGGGAAAATGGAAGAGCAAATATTGATTGACTGCTTTTTTAAAGTGAGATATGAAATGAAACACTTATCACCAGAACAATCTCTGATACATGAGCTCAGCAAAGAGGTGCCCCAGCTAAACAGTGTTCCTGGGAGTTTATCTGTGGATAATCCACATTACTCTTTTCACAGAGCTATGATCTGATACTTAATTTTTCCACCACACTGTGTTTTTGGCAGGATGTTTTTACTATCTCACAAGAGAACCAAATTGTTTTGTAGCTTTAGGATGACAAACTCAAACTCTTCTTCAGGGTAACACTAAAAAATGAAGAGATAGAAAAGGACTTCAGAGATGCACAACCATTATGTGTTGTTTTGTTACAAGACATGTATCATCAACTTCCCACACATTTTTTGTGCAGGAGATCTATGGGATGCTCAGCTTGGTGCTCCACAGTATGCCACCGCCATCAAACAAATGACAGGAAATTGGCAGCATGTTGTGGATTTACTTTCTGCAGCTGAATGGAAAACACTGTTCAGTGTGGATCTAATACCCTTCCCTCTTCACCCACTCCTGCCATGCCTCCATGCCTTCAGGTTTCCAAAGCAGGTCTCAAGTTGGAGAAAGCCTCAGTCCTTCATAGGTTGCGTGTAAGGCTTGCCAGTGTACAGCAAAAACCTAGCCACTCCTCAGGTGTTGCTTGGAAGCCATACAACCCCTCCCTCCCCTCCCCAACAACACTCCAGAGAACAATTTTTTTCATAAAGAGCAAAGCTGGGAGAGAAAATACTTCATTAGGAATTTCAAGAAGAATTAGAGTGGGTGGGACATTATCACTCCATCTGTGTTTGTGTTACAATTTCATCTGGAAAATAAGCAGTCCATTGCACATGCCACAATAAATGACAGCTTGTGCCCCAGGCTGTTCACCCCACAGACAATTAGTAATTATAGCAGTGCTCTCAAGTGGCCAGCTCTGAGTCACACCTAGTACTTCTGGTGCGTGCACACACCTTAAATGTTCCACAGGCTGCTAACAAGGCATTTGCCAATGTGGCTCTGAAAGGCCTTGAACTGTGCATCTTTCTTGCTTTAGATGGAGACTAATAGAAGTTGAGAGGTGGTTGCCAGTGCTGTATTCTCCTATCCCTTCACCTCCAGGCTTAGCCCTCCCTGCACACAAGCTGAAGGCAGCTGGCTGACAAACTGGCCCAGCAGTACCCTGCATCCCCTTAAAGTCAAAGGCACTGGCACACAGTCTCATTGCACCTAAGGATCTGCAAGGAATTCCAAAGACAGAAGTCTGTCATACTGCTTTTAACAGCCCTAGGCTGAACTGATTTCCTTGTGGATCAAGCTTACAGATACAAAGCATGACTACAGATAACAGCAAAGGTACAGAATCAGTGCTTACTTGTATTATTTGCTGGACTATACCTCTACAGCCACAGAGAGTGGCCCTTGGTACACTCCAAGCTGAACAAGCATCTTGTCCAGGATTTAGCTGACGAAGCAAACCATCCCCAAGGGCGGCATTGGTATTTCTTGCAGGTCTTTCAAGATGATTCTGCCTGCTCTTGAGTTGGGCCTGGCACTGGGCTCTGCGGTAGTGTGGACACCCATGTCCATGTCTGTGGTGTCAAGGCAGAATTGATAAGACAATTTCCTTCCCCACAGTACCTTTTTCTGCTCCAAAGCCAGGTATAATTATTGGGTGACCAACGACAACTAACCCAGGGTGAATTTCAGCTGCCTAAAAGAAATCACAGAATCACAGAATAATTAGGGCTGGAAGGCTGTTTAACCTAGAGAAGAGAAGGCTCAGGAGGGAATCAAAGAGCATATCAATGTGTACAAATACCTGAAGGGAGAGTGAAAAAAAGAAGGAGGCAGGTTTTTATCAGTGGTGCCCAGTGACAGGACAAGAGGTGACAGGCACAGACAAAAACACAGGAAGTTCTATCAAAACATAAGGAATCACTTTTTTCCGTTTTTACACCACTGAGAGTGATTAAGCACTGCAACATCTTGTCCTGGGAGGTTATGGATTCTCCGTCCTTGGAACTACTCAGAAGTTGTCTGGACACAGTCCTGGTCAACCAGCTCCAGGTAGCCCTGCCTGAGGTCCCTGGATAAAATGCGTACGTGCATCCCTCACAACAGATTATTGGCAGTAAGGCACGCAATTTCCATCAGAGGTAACCAGAAAAGGAAGTACAATTGAGACTGCAAAAGACAGGCAAAATCTAACCCTTATAGCAAAGAGCTGCTCAAAACAGTCCTGGTTGTTACAGTGGATAAAACACGTGAAAGCAGAACCTTGAGGAAGGACAGATGTGATGCCTGGATCTTAAGGCAAATGCAGGGTGGAAATCTTATCCCTACCAGATGGCCCTATGATTACACAACCTTTCAGCACACTGATGGAGTTTGAGATTTTCTGTCTTGCAAGAAGTAGCTTCAGACGAGTTTCAGCAGAATAAATATGCACCATTTACTTTTATTCAGTTCTAATAGACTTTTGCAATACACTTTTAAAAATGTACTCCTTTATGACTGCTACTTTCTCATACTCTCCTCTTTAATCTCTTTCCTCATAGATGTTTAATTGTGTAGAAAAATCACTGTGATGTATTTAACTTTCATATAATTTCCCTGTTTGGTAATAATACCCCCAATTAACTACTGTTCTCATTAACCAATTTACTCATTTATAATCAAGGGCAATGGCTTTAACAGTTCTAATAATATGCCTTGTTAATAATGTCTTAATGAGGATTACCCTTATACTGCTCTCAAGGTTCCCTTTTTCTCTAAAATGAGAAAAGGCATATTAATGAAAAATAACCTTCTATCTCCTGGCTAAGTGTTTTGTTGGAATGAAAAGAAAATATGGAAAAGTACTGTAGATTTTTTACCTCCATGGGCCTCCATTTAGAAAACCAGTGCATTACAGTAGGTGGAGTACATGATGCACTAGTCCATAAATCAGTTCTGGCCTCAGCCCTCTTTCTTACTTGCTATAATTAGACACCAAGAGGCTCCTTTTATATCCTCAGCTGAATCAGAATGTAGACATTCGTATCAGCTTCACTGGACGTAGCAAAGAGAATATTGTTAATTAACTCAGGGAAAGAAGTGAAATGAAAATGAAATATCTAGTCAAGCTTTTATAGAATTAAGCTAAAAGATCAAATCTAAGAGAATCTTCTCCCGTAGAACTAAGGAAACACAATAAAACTGCAATGATGGAACATATGTTCTGCTAGCAGTAGCATCGAAAATTTAATGTCTGGAACAAATAATGAGACAGGTTTACCAATGATTAGCAAAAAGGATCTGGAATGGCCATGTTAAAAATAGAAGCTCACACATTCAGAGGTAGAATAGAGCTGCATAAGAAAGCCTGCATTGAAAATAAAGGGGAACAGAAGCATAAGTCAATGCATGGTCAGGCAACCTTGGAAGTTTAAATGCTGGAGGAAGAAGCACAGGGTGAAAGACAGCGCTATAATTCATCCAAACTGATAGAGAACTGAATGCATCTTTCCTTTTACAGTTTTGCCAGAACAGAGCACCCACAGGCCGGTCTAACAGTCTCTGAGGAACAGAAACATGCTCACTACCACCTGTGCAATGCACATTTGCTATGCTGCATTTTGTACACATAAAGGCCCACTGACCTCTGATGAATATGATATTTTAAGGCAAAATTAAGTCCTTAAGTCCTCCATCTTCCAGCATGTTACTCAGATGTCTCTGTATTCCCCGTTACAGCACTGTTAAGGTTTGAATCTTGCCTTCAGTGATCAATTAGGATTTTAAGGCATACTTAGATGAGGAAAATAGTTGAATCTCATTAGCTCTAAGCACTGAAGACATAGCAAATGAAGTGATAAGCACCTGAGTTGAGATGGGGAGAAACTGATCTTCAGAAGTCAATATTTGCCAGCATCTGGAAATGTAGGTTTGCCAGGTTAATCAGTCCTTTTCTTGCCTATATTTTGGTTTCAATGAGTGAAAATTAGAAAGATAAAAAGAGCAATGTCCCAGCAATATTTCTGTTCCAGAAAAGCCATTGCAGCTACAGCTATGAAATGTCCAAATACATTCATTCAGTTTGGGATTTAGAACACAGTAAAAATGTAAATGTCACACTGTTTTTCAACCTTTTGCAGACATGTCAGATCAAGGCCTGTTCACCCTACACACCTGACTACACCTTTAACTTATATTTTTTATCAAGCACAGAAGTTGGAACTAGCCTCAGCATTAATTTTTAAGAAGAGAATTTTTAAGAAGAGAATTCTCTAACAAAAATTTCATTAGTTTCCATTATTTCTCACAAGGTTCCCATGATAACAAGAAACACACACAGATGAAAACTTGTTTGCACTAAACTGATCAGGCATTTTCCTGCAGACTTCACTGGAGGCAATATTTCACCTGGTATCTTACGAGGAGTAGATTTTACTTTCCCTTGAGGAGTCACTGTTTTTACTGGTAAGCAGGCAGTATCCTTTATACAGCAATTCTGAGGCAGCTCATGCAAGTGATAAGAACTCACTGAACAAATTTTGGTGCATTCTGAGACCATATGAGAAGGTAATTAGATAAATTCATAGAACAGAGTTTTCAAAAAACCAGGGATGATTTTATTCTCTTCCTCGGGCTTCAAAACAATGTAAGCCCTCTGATTTGGTACTGAATTTAACAATGAGCTCCTTGCTCTTGACTGTGTACCAGCTACTTCTAAATCACTGGCATGCCAGTTCAATTCTATTACTCATTTATTTTTTTAGGTTGGAAGAATTTAAAGCCAAATTTAATTAAGCTTCTGACATTCTGAGACAGCATACAGAAAACTGTTTAAAATACGAGCCTTCTGTGACCTGGTTCTTGATATCAAACCCATTTTGATTTCCTACATGATCATTGTTTAAAAATATGTCTTAAAGCTGTAGGTTTTTTTCATGGCTGGGATTTATTGTCTTTTGCACAGATCTATGCCTTCCTTTGCACCTAAAGGCATGCATGTTCCTGTGGAATATGTTATATGCACTTGGCTGGCTCTTGATTACATCTTGTTTCTCCCCACATGAAAACACCTGGGGTGCAAAGACGGATAACTTCACTTTTCTGTTTATTGTGAAAATTAGGCTGAAGCTAGAGAGGAAGAACTGGGGATGGAGCCAATCAGCACCTGGTCTGACATGTTTTAGGGCTTACCTGACTGTTAATGAACAATGATATTTTCCTTCCTATTTTTGCAGGGCTGGCTTGACTATGACATAAATAGACATGAGAGAGGAAATAGAAAAAAACAGGTGGACAGAAGCTTGGCCAAAGGATGGGAATAAAAAATATATGCACAAAACATGACATAAACATGACATAAACCAGGACACTGGACAAATAGAAACCATGACCTCCTTGGTCCAAACTCTTCCTGTAAACTATTACACAGCTTTAGGTCACCAGCAGACTTGGCTAGCTTTGGAAAATGGAACATTTTTTCATATCTTCTAGCTAAAATCTTGGTCCTATTAGGCTTCAGTTTTACGAATCACTGGGATC
Source organism: Gymnorhina tibicen (assembly GCA_013399875.1). Lineage (NCBI taxonomy): Eukaryota > Metazoa > Chordata > Aves > Passeriformes > Artamidae > Gymnorhina > Gymnorhina tibicen. The sequence continues at coordinate 315,930 of VXAZ01002369.1, read as the reverse complement.
AGCGCTAATGAACTGCACTCCAACCATTTCACTTCTTTGAAAGCCTATGGTTCAGCCAAAGTTACTAATTTATATAGCGGTAGCTGTTCATTCACTTAGAGAGAGAGAAAAGGCATATGAATGCAAAATAACCTTCTACTTCTACCTCCTGTCTAAGTGTTTTGTTGGAATGCAAAAAAAATATACTTAAATTTGCCATTTGATTATGCCCTGGATGTTAAATCACACTGAAGTAATGTGATAGACTGAACTTTGTTTACATAAACTGGTTGAGCCTTGTGATAAATTTTTCTCTGATAACCCAGGACTGATGCCTTAAAGTGTTTACATGCCAGATGAGGGAAAAGGCAGGTAAGAAGCAGATCCTTTGGAGGTGGGGTAATGCTTTTTATCATGTTGATTTCCTCCCTCCCAGTAAGGTACAACTGCATCTGACAGCATAACACTCCCTGCCATGGGAGGTATTGGGTGTTCACATGGAAGCCAGAAGGTTTCCTTCCTCTCAATAAGGCACAAATGGCACAAGGAAAAGCAGGGCCAAGCAGCAGTTGCGTCATTAGAAGGGGCCATAAAACATCAAAGACCCCCAAAGTTCCCCCCAACTTATTTCCACAGCGTTGCTTCAGACAGTGCAAAATGCCTGTGCAGGGAAGGTGTTGGGTTCCTGCTGCAACCTAATTGTTTTAAAATAAACCTGGCTCATATGTACACTCAGGTCACTCACTGTCGTTTCACTCTAACCCACCACAAGGGATCTATTAACAAGAACCTCAGTTACTCTGCCTCAGAGGTGGGCTGTAACTAATAAATAAAAATCTGTAGAACCGGCAGGAGAGGCCAGAAGTGTCAGAAGTGGTCATATTGCCATTTTAAATCCTTAGCTGAAAAATTAAGAAATAGTCATGTTCTGTTCAAAGCATATGAACAGCATATAAATGAGGAAGATATTTGTTTACACAATCCAGACTGCTTTGATTCAAGAATCAGTCAACCAGCTGCCCAACTTGAAAGATGGATAACACTTTCACACACCACAATCAAGGTCTAGAAAGCTCTCCACCATTTCATGGTACATAATATTTCAGACTTGAGTTTCTAATCATTGGCTTTTTAGACAGAGTTACTATAACCCATTGATCATCAGCCTGGATGTGCTACCTGAATATTTCCACCAACTTATTCTGAAGGGCTGTGGCAGAGACAGGAACTTACTCCACCTCTCTTTATTGCTAAAGAAAACCCAGGTCTGTGCTAAACATTTATACCCTCAGCCTCAAGATTTATCTTCATCTGCTGAGGTAGTATCTCTGTTCTGGCCTCCTGGGCCAGATATTGCTCCTTCCATCTTGTCATGGAAAACTGGTGAACCAGTTAAAGCTAAAAGGCCACTCTTCAGTGTTCTCTGGAAAAAAAAAAAAGTAAAAGCTTGAGGAAGAGACCTAGCAAATACTACGCAAATTAAAGATTGAATGAAAGGGCTGTCCTGGTGACATGCTGTGGCAGCTCAGTATCTGTTGGGATCTGGCTCTGTGCCTTTACTTATGAAAGATAAGCCCAGGACCCCCGTTCATGAGCCAGCCATAACATAAAAGTAATTGAACATCCTGCAAGGAGAGGTCTGTCACGTTCCTGTATTTCACTGGCTCAATAATCTGATGTTATTAAAATTTCTTGCAATCATCTTGCTATTAGGCAGTGCCTTATTTGAGCAGATGATTATGAAAAATGGAGGGGGCTGCTAGCTTACAGAGTTTCCTTCTGATACAGAATTACATGGTAGGCTGATTCAACCCGCATGTGAAAGCAAAAGTAAGAATTTCTTTGCTTCCTTTCTCATTTTTCTATTTTGATTTCCTTATATTTTTTATCCAAGAATGTCATAGACTAGTAATATCCCATGACTCCATTTCACACTTACTTAGCAATGGTATTTATGACTTACCTCCAGTAGCAATCTGCTTATGTGAAGGTATGCAATATATCTTCGGATCAGGCAAAACCTCCTTTTCCTCTTTTTAGATAATATCCTCGTACACTTTTATCTAACTCTATTACCAGTTTTTTCCACTACTTTTCTGTAGCTTTTTCCACCTTCACTTCTATATGAGACAAATATCAAGCTGAATGTCTGCTTTTACAATGTATTCCTTGGAGGGGGAGAGCACAGGAACTTGCTTTGACATGCTCATGCTTATAATTGTCTGGAGTATTCTCAAGACACATCAGTGTATCATCTTTCCTAATTTCCTTTTAATCCTCCACAACAATAACCTTCCTTTCTACACAACTCTCTAAAGGGCTGGTGTTGAATCTCTCCCTGATATCCCTGGATGTTAGGATACTCAGTGCATATTCCCTAGCAGAAACAAAGTCATGCCCAAGCTCAGCCCTAGAATGTAGCACTTTTGGACCAATACATGGATACATTTGAATGTTAGGAATCTCACGTCTGTTTATAGTTATGGTTGTAATGTTTGGCCCAGCAATGACATGGAAATGGTCTGGGCACTACAAGAAGAAAAAGAAAGCCCACCACTCTGTTAGAACTTAGTTTTACATCACACCAGACATTCCATTACCTTCTCTACTATGCCATAAACATAGAACTATGTGTTTCCTCCTGTTCTCTAGAAAATCCTGTGAGAACCCAGAGAATGGTCTCAGTGAACAAGCTTCTGTAGCAAAGAATAGCCAACTCGCTGGCAGAAAAGAGGCTTCGGGAGGCATAACTACGTGCCAGACATGACAGGCCTTAGCGCTCTTGACTCTTCTCAGCTTTCCTAAGCGGAGTCTCTTTGCCCCTGTCTTTGTCCCAGTGATGCAGAATTTGCTTACTATGGCAAAAAAATTCTGATAACAACCAGAATAAAGCGTCAATTTAGAAGCTTATTTACCAGAAAGATTTCCCCCTCTCAGTAAAAACAATTACAGCTATTGCCACAAATCCTTTGCTGGCAAATGCTACTGCTGTGATGATATCCATCAACCGTTTCAGTCCCATTCATTCCTTGCTGGACACAGTACTCAGCAGACTCTCTCTCACATCCATGAATAATCTCTCTTCTGGCTGTGCCAGAGCTTGGACACACTAGCTGCATCCTGAGCCTGCTGCTGGGTCTGGGAAGTCCTTCCTGGTGCTTGCTCAGTTCTTCATGCTCTGTTTCACACCTTTGGAGGTGAGCATTCATTTTACCTAAAGTAACTGTAGCTGCCTGAAAATCAGGTTTAGACTAAACTAATTGACTATGTTAATTCTGTAGGCCATGGAGAGAAATAGGAATCTACTAAACACTGATGGTCCCCACCCATCTCAGGACGGAAGGACTGCTTTCTTCACAGGCTGCAGTAAAACAGAGATGTGTCATCAACTGACTGGACAACAATTTTGAAATACTGATGCAGGCTGTGATAGGCAACGTTGTACCACTGTATTTATGGATTTTAGTTTTCTAAGCAAGCAAACAAGAATTAGAAATACCGCACGTGTAACAGTGATGTCCCATATATTACAGTACAGTGACATTTGTATCTTACGGGACATTGTGACGGAGTGCAACAGCTACTGTTCAGAAAGCTGATGTGTGTGGCTGGGGTACCACAAACATAAATCTGTGTCAATCCACATGGCATGGTCATAGCTGATTTTGAGGATGTTATGATCTAGCTGACTATATATTGACAATTCTGCCAGCTTTTACGGGGCATTTCCTTCCCCTTTCCCAAATACAGCTGCTTAAACTGTGACTAGAAAACTGTCACAGGCCCCCTGTACCAGGGAATAAACTGAAATTATGAGAGTAGGAGCTACATTTTCCTGTTCTTTATATTCTTCCAGTAATTCATCCTTTTCCCAGTTCTCCTCTTCTGCACTGCTTTTCTGAGTCTTTATGTTCTTCCCTTCCCCTTACTCCCTTTGAATTATCTGTCCATTTAAAATTCTAACAACACAGTAACCATTTCTCACGCTTTTAATGACAGCTCATAATTGCTGACAAGAAAGAGAAGCAAACCATGTGAAAATGTGTATGCGTAAAATTGTCATAATGTCATACACACTGCTGAGATCAGTAATGAGGAGGTTGGGCCTCAGTTAAGACAGCTAGAAAGCAAATATATACCAGGAAGAAATGGCAGAATATAAAAATGAATAAAATAGTAGCTGTGGAAAGATAAATTAATATAGTAAGGAAAGGTATGTTAGAATCAGAGAGAAAAAATCAGTTCCCTTTATGTAGCACAGACAACACAGCAAATAACTTCGGGAACAACTGGCAATGAATGACATGTGTGGGACCTAACTGGTGCCATTCCACTCTCATTCTGCAGGAGAGGTGGCGACTCCCTGAAGATTCGCTGCCTTCCTTGCTGTAATCACTACCACCGAACACAGCACATGTTGGGCTGCTGCTATGAACACAATCACAAAACTCTTCCACAAACCGGGTTCCTGGGACCACAGGTCATGCTAACATGTAAACTTGTTAGTTCATCAAAGATAATTTTTTGATTTATTTTTGCACTTCTGCTTCTCAGCCCATGCTATTTAATTGAGGCAACAGACCAAACATTTCAGAGGCCTCGCCTTAACCAGAGGAGGACAACGTGACAAATTCTGCCAAGGACGCTGCTGAGTGCAGCTAGAAGGGATTTTGTGAGAGGGGGAGTTGGAAGTGTATAATGGTTTGTTTATTTCTGGAGCAACGTTTACAGCTTCTGCCTCTATTGGAACTTTCTAGCAGTGTTCACTTTTAGACAGAAACATCATGAAATCAGCACTGTAATCCAGTTCATTACTGGGTTTATGGGTGGAATCGCAGTCCATCTCTGCTATACAATGTGGCTTCAAAAAGGCCAGCTTTGCTAAGGACTTGGCAGCCAGTTCATTAAGACAACACCTTTCTGTATCTGCTGCTCACAGAAAAAGGCTTTTAGAGGAAAGAAGGTAAAAGCTAATGCAGTGAAGTTGAGAAGAATTCACCTCCTTACATTTTTATGAGAAAAAATTTCTTTGCACTAACAGTAGATTTAAATTTAAGCCATGACAGTTAAATCCAAAAAAGTCCCAGTGTGCAATGCTGAATGTCCAGTACTTACCACAAATCATCTGCTGTTGAAAACCTGATCATGTCTCCTGAGGCTTCCATAAATGGTTCCAGTAATTAGGGTTGCAGTTGGCCAGCCGCCATTTAAGTCAAGCTCCCCTAATTGGAGAGACCTGCCTGTGCTCCCCAGGGAATTGCCTCACCAGGACATCTGTATGTATTTCTGCAGACCCTCTCAGACTTTTTGCATTCAAGGTTACCTAGCAAATGTGCTTCTCAGAAACACAAAGTGATTCCTGCATCAACATAGATATTAATTGGAATGTATTAACTTTGGTTAAGATAAACTGGGGGTGGGGGAAGGGGGTAGGCAAGGGGAAATGACAAGGAACTGATAACCTACTTGTAAGCTACAAACATCAAAGAGGGTGATATTTTGGGTAGGTTTGTGTTAGAGTTTTCTGGTTTTCTTCATTTCTAAGGATGGATGAACATTTTGAGGGAGAGAGGTGAATGGCCCAGGTGGGTTTTGGAGTTCAGAGGACAAAAGGAGGTGCCAGATCTCAAATCAAATACACATTTTACACAGTAGAGGAGCTATCATGCAAATCTATTTCAGTAATCTGGGTGTGTGCAGGATGGATCCTGGATTCCACAGTCCCTTTTAAAATAGCTTGCACACAGCAGTGAGGCTTCATAGGCAAAGGACCTCCTTTCACATGACTAGCCAGTCTTGGCTAACTAGCTTTCATAGTCAGTCTGTAATGTAAAAAGCATATAAAATTATAATCTTAAGCACAGCTTACATTTTCCTTCTTTCTCACCCGATTCTGATCTCAGCAAGTCAAGTTAGTGGCTGATTAGTCCCAGGCTTTACTTATGGAACACCAAACAGTTGTTCTCATGCAGTATTTCCCTTATTAAGTTCTTGTTTGAGGTAGGAAAAAGTAATTTTCTTTCTGGAATCTGAACAAGATGGCCACAGCCATAAGGTTCTGTTGCAGATGGGTTGATGAGACAGCTGAGACAAGAATCTCTTTGCTGAACAAGCTAAGGAGCAAGTGCTCCTTGTGCTGGGAGTGGAAGATAATACAAAGCCTTCAGGATGAGGAAATGACTGAGTCTCACAACTCCCTCTGTACAACTGTGCATCTCACCAGCTTCCCACCACAGAATGCTCTGGCTGGTACCTAAGATACTCAGATGAGTTTCAAATATGCATTTCTTTGCTCCAGTGTTTTCCATACTTAATGCCTATTCTCAGAAATACCCCATTAACATTCTCTTTGCTGTAACTGTCCCTAGTGGCTTGACATTTGGGAATAAGCAGCTTATGTGGCCTAAGATGTCAGTTAATTTTAGCAGTGGCAAGACTTGAGATGGCAGTCCTCCCCACACAAAAATATGGGTGGCATGCTCATAAATCCAAATGTAAGTGGTTTGAAAAGGCCAAGAACTTCTCCCTCTGTTTCATGGGAAAGAAAAAGAGAAGAAAAAAAATAGATTTCAATATAAAAAGAGGAATCTGCACACATTTGCCATGTGAGTTCACTGGTACATATCCTGCCAGCTTTATTAGTATCTTGGTCAAATACTCAAATCTGGCATATTTTACTGCTTCATGCTCTTTGTCTTCAAATACTGTTGCTATGTCTGGAGAGCACTGCCAGAGCAAAAATAACTTACTGCACATTTCAGAGCACTGCCTTCAGTGTAGCCTGGATTCTGTCAGGCAAAATTTCACCTGGGGAAGAAAATGAGGAAAAACGTAACCCCTTGTAGTCCTGAGTTCATAGGTCACTGGGATCCATCTTGTGACAAATTACTTATGGGCATCTTCCCCACACAGAGCTGGTGGTCTGGAGGAAGCGCCCACAGCGAGGCTCCGCCCTTAGGGAGAGCTGTATCCGCATACACCTCTCACACCAGAATCAGAGCTGCACAGGGTAAATCCTAAGCAGTCACCATGATGGTCTTGGGGACCTGCAGCATGCACGGCCGCCCTTCCATCCCCGTGACAGGGCAGGCACAATACACCCTACTAGACGGTGTTACTGCAAAGCAAGAAAGAGAAGAGGAAATCCTTTACCTCCCTTGAGTTACTTTGTGCTTGAATATCTGCAGGAAAGGTATACTTTACTGAATCCTGAGACAGAAGAAGCGTGGTTTCTGCAGGTTGAAGTCTTGAGGCTCATTGATATTGCTTTATAGGATGGTACAAGTTATGGCTGAAAGTCTGCCTGGAGCTGGAACAGGTATAAGGCCAAGAGCTCTACTCTGTAGGGTTCCCACTGCACTTACCCATTAGGGTGTTTGCAACAAGGTTCTTGGTCTTCCTCCTTTGTTTTCTTCCAGACCCTTTTCTCCCTCAGGTTTGGGTGATATCACGCATCTGGTTCAAAAATTACTGTGGGGAGAGGTCAACAACTGCATATGCCCATAAGCACAAGTTTTATAAGACACCATGTGTCTGCATCAGCTGTATGATTATTCCAGTAGAAAATCTTTACACTTTAAATAGAGAACTCTAAAAAAAATTAAAAATCTTCTGCCTGGAAGTGACCTTTTTGTTATTCTGTCCCTCCAACAAATCTGGCAGCAGGTCACATTCGTATCTTTGCTCAGTGCAGCCCTGTCCTCCTTGTCCCTGCACCAGACAAGTATTCCCAGAGCTGGCTGAACCAGAGCCGGCTGAGTTCTCCTTAGCAAAATCCAAATTGTGTGCAGCACTCCTTTCCGCTCTTATTAACACAAACCTTTTTTCAGTTCTCCAAGTTCCAAAAAATAGAGGTCAGGCCTGGAAAGAAAAATCATCTAGACCCACATTGTTGGTGTTGTTATTTATGATGTTGTTAGTTCAAAGACCGTTTGAGGGGATGCTGAAGACACTTGAGGGTGTTTTGCTTTATCCCCTAACACAGAGAAATGCGTAAATCTAGGCATGTGGGGAGAAGGGAGGCTACGTGTATTCTTGTAAAATCTGTAAGAGCTGATTTGCTAGCCCAGGACCACATTTTCAGAGTAGGCTGCTCTCAGTGACCACACTGGGGCATTGTCTGAAACAGGTTAGCTCTCGTCAGTGTTTCAGGGTTCGGTGGAAAGCAGTAACTCTCAGGGAACCTAGGTATTTCAGAGCTGGAAAAAGAAAAGTCTGACAGCATGCTCTACACTGTCGGAGTGAGACAGAGGGAGGGAGACACTGGTTTCATAAGGAGTTCAGACATAATAAGTGGCAATAATAAAATACAAGTTTTCATGGGTCTCCTTTAGGATCACTCGTTAAGCAAAACTCTCATTAAAACAAGGCAGAAAAGAGCAAACTCTGGATGGAGTGATAGCTTTAAAAGTGGATTTTCCAGTTTTGTTAAATTTCACTGCATTTTTCAGCCATTTATACAGCAGATAACCAGTGTCTGCTTTGCACTGGGGTGGAGGATTACAGCAGCTAAGGGGTGCTTTTTTTTGTGGACTTCTCCGCATTTCAAACATTGGTAATTAAAATGAGAAAGGCTTATTTTCCTGAAGAATTTCAATTGCAGGAGAAGTACAAGAGAATTTCATCTCCATCCTAATGTTTCTGCTGTCTTTTTTGAGATGCAAGAGGTTATTTCTGGTGACTGTAGGAACCTAGGACACTGCCAGTGTTGAGATAAATCAAGACTTGATGTCTTAAAGCCATGTCCTCCAAGTTCTGGGACACAGACTGAAAGGATCAGCTTCCGGAGGAAAAATAGTCCTATAAGCCTAGGTACTGAGCACTGAAGTTTGGCTCTGATTTACAGTTCTGTTGAAAAATTATAAACCCCGAAGTATTCAGGAGATATAAAACCAGATCTCTTAGATCACTAAGGATCAGTGAAGCAGTGAAATACCTTAATACATCATATTACCACCCCCTTATTTGTCATTGTGCACTTCAGGGCTCTGTCAAGTTGAGGTAGAGGCTATGCCAAAACATCTGGTGCACAATGAAATGAAGACTAAAAAGATTAAACTGCATTGAGGGACACTGGCCAGAGGGAAATTCACAGATCTTTTTTATTGGGTTTTGTTGTGTCTTAGGCGGGGTTTTGCAGTGTGTGCCTTAAATCCTTCTGCTACTGACTCTCTTCTCTCTCCATTCTGCTTTCTTTGCTATAGGTCTATCACCTGTCTCCTGGGTAACAGCTCTCACTACTGAGGACTGGTTTCTTTTGACAGTATCCTTTCATTTCTTTTTCCTGTAAAATCTTAAGAACTTATTGAAAATTACTTTCCCCAGTTACTATTGACTTACTAATCTATCTGGTCTGCAGTTTGATTCCTAGAACATTTCCTTCTGATCACAGACTATCATCATCATCATTGGAAATATGGCATCCTTGACCTGAAGAGAAACCATAACTGACCTGCCCTCTTTTCACTTGTATAGCCAAACAGGGGTCTTTAACTCTAAAATTCCCAAATATTACATCAGATTTGGAAGTGATGAGCCAAAAATATGGAGAGCAGCTGTCCTTATGGTTTCTGAGCTTAGCTTAACCTCAGAGTGATAGAATAGGGCAACACAATTTCCCTTTATTCCAAGTATGGTCTAGCCTGTAAACCCAACTTCCTTGTGCACATCGAATAGAAGGGAAATCATATGATTATTTGGTCACTTGGTATAAAGTTACCAGAGCAGAACCAGAGCTCACTGATTGTCGTTATGGTGTGCTATTGCCAGCTGCAGAAGAATGCAGGGACATGGACAGACTCGAAAGTCTGGCAAGCTTTATTGATTCTGAAAATTCCTCAAAGTCTCTATAAGCAAGAGACATACTGCATTATTTGAAATAAAACATCTCAGTCAGAAAGGAAATCCAGTGAAATTCCAAGTACTCTTTTCTCACCTGTTCACCCCCTACATCAGCAGCCTCTTCTTGTGGTACTATGAATCATTTCACTGACACTACTGTTGTTCCTGGGCACAGCACCTATGTTGCCAACATCTGTGACTTTCCAAAACCAAGGAATGGAACAACCAATTAATTTCTTCATGGCTTTACTTCTCCTCATATGCTACATTTGAATTTTCTCTTCAAATCCACTGCAATGTGAAAATAAGACTGAAAAAAAAAAAAATCTTTCTTTCATAAATTATTTGCCATTCCACTGGTTTACTTTCATCTTAACTGTGTACTTGAAAATTCATCAGGATGTTGCTTTCTTCTTTTTTCTAATATAAACTATGGTAAGGAAGAGAGAAGCAAGAGAATAAATACCAAGGGCCAATTTGTCCAATGGAACTGCAAAAAGTCACAAATAGTACGTGCTGGTGTATAGCTTTACATGACAGTGGATATATATTTACATATACAAAACACATTGTTAGCCACACAGTGTTCTATGAACATGGAATGTCCCACTGCCTGCACAAACACAAACACTCACAGATACCCTGAACATATTTCTGCAGAATGACTCACAGTTTGCCTTCAAAAGGCAAGTGGAACTGGCAAGACTGTGTTGATATTTCTACCTAATGAAACTTTTCCAAGCACAGAACAATCACCTGTGCTCCTTGGGTATGAAACCCAATGAGTCTGAAGTTGTAATTGTAAGTCCTTTCTTAACGATCAAAGAATCACATTCTGTAACAAGGTAATCTTTTTTTTTTCTTTTTTTGTTTGTTTTGGTTTGGTTTTGGGGTTTTTTTGTTTTGTTTTTAAATGTATTTCTCTCACCACCACCAAAGAGCATTGCTATACTTTTTAAAAACAAATTACTTCTGTGAGGAGAACAAGCATAAGTAACTTCAGCCCAAGGGGTAATTTTGCTGGAAAGTTTCATGCAGCTGAATAGAAGGTTTTGGCATGAGAGTGTTTTCTCACTCATGACTATAATGCCTTGCTATAATGAATGTTAGAAGTCAATCCTTCACTACCCAGCAAACAGAAATTAAATAGAAACTCAGTAGGTGACTTGGATTTAAGACTCAGTGACGATGTATTTCCACCAGTCCAGTTTAGTTTTCTTTTACTGTCAGCTCATTACCTTCTGAATGCAAATCTGGAGAATGTCTCCAAAGCCATCTTTGGGAATATTTGAAAGTGCATTAGCAGGCATCTAACCATTCCAGCTACAGTAAGGAGCATTAATCAGTAATCCATATGAAAGTATCTATCTGATGATGGTGTACTTAGAATCCTCTTCCTAATAGACAAAAGGAATATGTTCTTAGAAATATGCAGAGGGACCACAAAAGTCTCTTTATAATTCATAGCTACATAATGAAAGGCAGAAAGCAAAGAAAAATGAATTATTTTATTTTTTACATAGAAAGAGCATTACTTTCCAGAAAAACATTTTAATTTTCTTCATTACCACAGACCTTATGTTCTTCTGCTTTTTTGTTTCCTATAGGCTTGTCTGTGCTGTGTATTCCATTTTTGTAGTCCACTTTAAATACCAAACTGACATAACCAAAACCTGGTTTTTAGACTTGATTTCATGCAGAGAAATACTTTCCTTTACAAGGGATGTGGAAAGGGGAATAAGGTAACATTATCAACGTTATTCTAAATTTCACATACTTTCCAAAGCAATTAGAAGGTCCCCACTGCTATACCAGTTACACTGAGCTCTGGGCCACTGGTCTCCTGGGAAAGGGCAGCATCCAGAAACCACAGGAGAACTGCAGGTCTCACGTTCAAAGACCTTCCTTGAAAAGACTGTGCACTTCCTAACTGCTGCTCCCTTACACACCCCAAGCTCTAAGCCTCAAAAAACCCACCAAATTTTAACAGCATTGAGGAAGACCTGTGTTGAGATACAGAGATTGAAAACAGAGATAAAACTGTAAAACATTGGAAGAAAATACATTCTTTCCAAACTTCCTAACTAATTTAGCAATTTAGCCACAATTCAACCACAGCATGCTTATGGGAAATCATTACATGTGCTCTTCAACTCTGCTTTTCATGACAGAAATGACCAGGGCAAACATCAGGGAATCTAACTGAGTGTAACACTGAAACCTCCAAGTCACCTTTCTGTTTTTCGGGAAGAAATGAAGGCTTCTTTAGCTAAAATATACAAAAACCCATATGTCTTTATGGACTGACTTAGCAAAAGAGATGAGTTTGTCTGGAAGACAAACAGGAATTTTTACACAGCAGTTTGTGTAATATTAGGTAAGCAATCATATATGACTGTAGGCATATATCTCTCTAGCCTGAGTGGTTGAAGCTGGTCTCTGATCTGCTGAGTGAGCCTCTTCACTTAGGAAATAAACCTTTTTTTCAAAAACATTTTCCATCTAAGTCACTTTAGAAACTGAGATCAGTGTTCTGTAGTAAAGACCTGGCTCCCGGTTGAAATAAAGCAATTCTAAAGAGTTAGAAATGCACTTGATAGCAATCCAAACCATTAATCTGAACTAAAACTGCATTTAGTAGACACTTTTGAAATATGACAAAGAGCCTTAAAGTGAAATCAGATTTTGATTAAATGTTTACAGATCATCTACAGAACTGACCTTTACCTAAACTGTAGCTTGCAACACAGACTTCAGCAAGTTTTAAGCATAATTTTAAAGCACAGAGAAGTCAGCTCCCTTTCAACAGAGACTGCCCAACATACAGTTTTTAGCAAAAGCTATTATTTGGTCTGTGTTCTCAGGTGCTTTAAATGGGTTTACAGTGTAGCATTCAGGATCTGCAACACAGCGCTCAGAGTAAGCCCTGAAGACAAGTGATGCCAGCTTATGCTGGGACCTAAGCACTCTGTGTCTGATCTGGGTATTCATCAAATCATCTCAAAATCAGCTCTTAGCAAACGTATGATGGGAACAAAGGAAGTCTGAAAAACCAGTGACTTCTGAGCCAAAAAAATATTTGTGTGTGAATCCAACCACAAAGTTTTGTATACCTCCAGATGACAGTCTCAGTTTTCCATGCTGAAATAAACTGCCAGGAGACCACTGTGTTAATGAACTATTGTCCATAAAACTGCTGTTGTGAGGAATAATAGCAAACACGAATAACGGGGGCAAAAATGTGGCTGTAAGGAATAAACCTCCCTCAGCCTTTTCACTGCAGCTACAATTTTTTTTTTTTTTCAGTTTCCCTGCACCATTTTCTTCAAACCACTCTTGTTCTGGCCCCATTCAGACTTTTCCTTCTGTAGAAGCTTAAGAGGTGTTTTAGCTGAGAGGCAATGGGAAGATACCTCAGAACTTTTATGTGCATGAGGTGGGGAAAGGGTAAGAAAAAGTGAGGTGAGGCACTCGAATTTCGATCTCTTTTAACTGCAGGTTCACTACCCTACAGGCTACCACCTGTTCCTTGGGCATCAGGGGCATTTTGATGTTTAAAAAAATAGGGCTGAGCTTGGAGCATGCTGAGTACCAATTTTAGTCTAGCAAGGAAGGATTTAACTGTTGGTCCATCTGTGAGCAGCATCTGAGAATAAGAGCTTGGAAACACTTGTTATTTAGCACTATTGTGAGCCCACTCCCAGCACAGAGTCTCCTATGAAAAGCCAGAGTGTGTGCTAAACAGGTGCTGTGCTATAGTTTGTCAAGAGAGCAAGATAAAGAAAAGAGCAAAACAAAGAAATCTTTGAGATCCAACTCAAAGGAGATTTATTAAGGGATTGCAAATTACACTACAAGATTGCTTTAATTAGTTGGTTCAATTAATGTGGTGATCAGATGTTTAAAAATTAAAAAATATAGTAAACAACTGAACAGTTTTCTAAGACATTCCTAAATTTTCTACAGCATTTTTAAACATTAATCCATTAATCTTTGCAACTCTCGTATCATTATTTGTATAGAATGGGAAAAGTTAGATTCTGAAATTAAACTAAGAGAGACAGTTTTAGAATCATAAAAGCATCCAGCTCTCCAGGTGGAATTCAGAGTGTCTGCAAGCACAACTGCTAACATTTTACCAAGTGTCCTCTCAGCTATCCCAAGACATTAAAGCTGGAATCAGGGAAAGGTCCAAAACCAACAAAAAAGATTTGCAACATCTTCACAGAGGATTACTTAAGGACCTGCATTAATTGCAAGATGAAAAAAGTACCTTCAAGTCAGTAGCACGTCACACACCTACTGCCACATACTGAATTGCATGGCTGCTTTTACAAAAGCTGAACCCTAAAAGCCTCGCTCAAGGCTAGACTAGGTCTGGAGTTCAAGTCTGCTACATTTAGCCGTCCAAGCTATCGCTTCCACAATCCACAGAGAACATAAACACCTCTAACAGGGCAGCTCATTCTGTCTTGAGGTGGGAGTTGAAAATATATTTTTGCCATGGACAAGACTGATACAGCGCTGAAGACTGCGCATCTACCTCTCAGGTGGCTGAGGGCAGGGAAATGGATCTGACCCTTAAACAAACTTACTGTCATTTCTCGTCATGATTTTTTCCACTTCTCTGAAATCTCATTCTGTCTTTCTCTTTCTACCTTTTAGTCTGTACATTTAACATAAATCTTCCTGCAATTTCATACCATTTTCCACCAGTCCTTCCACAGTTAACTACGTACAGCGGAAGAGGGTTGGGGTTTTAAGATGATGCTACATCCAAACCAGATTTTTATTTTAAATTATATGGGGTTGCCACAGTGAAAACACACTTCTGTACCATCCAGAGCGTAGCCCACTTGTTAAGCAATTCTCATTAAAACATGAAACCAGCTGTGGGTTGATGGGACTAATGGGCCATCAAGAGATCAGTGCAGTGTAATGTGTTATTAAGGAAAAAACCCCACCTGTTATTAAGCCTTGTCTTAACTGTATGTTTTATCTTGATGAGGAAAACTCACTTAAGCAAGTCATCTATCAGTAGCCGCTATTATTTAAGACCAAAAAAGTCTTAGCTCAGACTACTCTGCTCTTGTTTGGAGAGAGAATATGTTCTCTCAGAACTCAGCTTGATAAATTATACAATTATATATCCAGGGATCTGTTTTCGATGCTTTTAGTGTCTTCCACCTTTGCAACTTAGAGAGCCAGAAGCAACTCATAGCTGAAAGCTGACAGGAAAAGGTTTATAATCTTTTCACTGTAGAGAGAGTGAAAAAATGAAACCTGAAGGAACAGTATGAACTGACTCAAGTGTTCTCCTTTCTTAGAAAGCAAAGAGAAAGAAGTCATGACCTGGAAGTCATGAAGGTTGGCTCTGCTGACCCAGCGAGAAATCAGCTGGCAAGCAGAGATGTTTGCAGACATTCTCTCAGGCCACTCCGACCTCCAGGGAAGCACAGGCAGCCCTCACTGTTCCACAGTATCCCTTCTCTTCAGCCCTTCTTTGTTCACCTGGGTTGGAGGCAGACGGAGCTGTGGAAGCACCTGGAGCAGATCCAGCCCCCTGAACTGACCAAGTGTAATGCCCACTGCTGCAACACAAGGACTCAGCCTAAACTGAGACCAGCATAACACAAAGAGAGTGTTATCCCCACCTTAAATCTTGGTTTCCAAGTACTTCTAGGCATCAAGAAAGCCATCTGTAACTGCTCTCACGAAGAGCTGCATGTGATGCCCTGCTCCTGTGCATTCTGTTTTAAGCTGCACGCTCTCTGGAGGCTGTAGTTAGGTTGTAAGAAGGAAAGATTCTGCCTGAGCTCACTCCTTGAGTCCCACCACCACACAGCATGTAGCTCCTGCTTCTTAACCTGCACCTGCAATGCTCACTAGTGCCTCTAGTGCCAGGGAATAACTGTGGGTTTGTAGCAAGGCACCAGATGCTCCTGGGGGTAGCTCCCTGAGCTACCTCAGTGCTGGTACTCCTGGCTTCATGCAGCCAGTGATCCAAGCACAGCCACCCCAACAATTATTCCTGACAAGTGACCATCTCACTACTACACTATTACATTGCTCTACACAGTTCCTTTACTCATGAAATTACTGGCTTCCAGATGCAGTATAACCAAACCATAGCCCAGCCCAAAGCAAACATCAGCAGCAAAATCCCTGCTTTCCAAAATGCATCCATCACTCAGCTGCTCTATGCCCCAGCCTTTACCCAGGAGTAAAGAGAGGCTCTTGGGTTAGTTTAGGTCATAACTGATACTGAAGTGACTACAGAAGGAGTTGGGGAAAAAATGATATAAAGAACAGTAACACATTGCCAAGACCAGATGGTAATCACTCATGAGTTTTAAAGCAATTCAAGGATGAAATAGCTGAATTTCTGGAGACTTGTGTAACCTTTCATTTAAAACAGTCTGGGTACTTAGAACTGGAGGATAACATACGTGATGCTGTGGTCCCAGTGGAGAATTACAGGAATATCAGACTGATGTCCATATTGGACAAACTAAGAGAAGCTATAAAGGGTTAGCAGACAACTGCATAAGCATTGTACCATAAATAATACGTACTGATAGAGTCAATGAAGCTTTATATAAAAAGTCATAATCCTGCTTTTTTTGTGATGTCAACAAGCTTATGTATGGGGCAGGCTTATCTTACCAATACAGCCTATTTTTAATTCCAGAAGGCTTTGAGAAAGACCTTCAACAAATGCAGCTCTTAGAGGGAAGGTCTTGCATGCTTATAAGATAGGAAAGAGAACAAATCATCAGTTCTTTCAATGGAGGGAAACATCAAGAGGAATTTTTCAGGGGTCTCTGCTGAGACCTCTACTGTTCAACATATTCATAAGAAAACCTGGAAATGGTTGAATAGTAGAACAAAAAAACTGGTTGGTGACAGCACCTTTACCCATCAGACTTCAGGCTGACTGTACAAAGTCTTAGAGCAAGACTGAGAAACAGAATGTGTAATAAAATGACAGAAGATGCTTGGTACATCTAAAAGAAAAGTGAGGAGCATGGAAAAAATAATTCTTACTTCACTCAAAGACTGATGGACTTTAAACTGGTTTTCACCATTCAGGAGGTCTTGGGGCTCTTGTAAGTGGCTCTGTTGAAACAATATTTCAGTACTTGGTAGCAGACAACAGAGTAACTTGGACTTTTGGCATTATTAGAAAAAGAACGCAGAACAAAATGTAACACTATTTTGTGACTGTATAAATCCACGGTTTGTTACTTTAGCCTTAGAGAAGGTTGAAAGGCAATGATGATGGATAACCAAGGGCATGAAAGCCTTGTCATACTAAGGCTAAACATCGCATTTTGGAAAAGGGATCACTGGGAATGACGTGGAATACACAAAATAATTGTGTTATGGATAGGTAGGAATTGATGTTCACTGTCTTTTAGTACAAGAACTGGAGAGCTTCAAACAAAGATAACATCAGCCAGGTCCAATACAAACACAGTATTTTGCTTATTCACACTGTAAACAGTAAACTGGAGAACTTGTTGCTAAATTACTTAAAAGTGCTAAAAATTGGCATGGGTTCAAAGTGGGACCGCACATGTACATGGAAGAGAAATGCAATGACAATTACACATATACTGAAAAAACAGGAAATCCCCGAAGTGGAAAGATTTGGGGCCTGAAAGAGATTTAGGAGGAAGTTTCACAGGTGTTTGCCATTTCTTAATCTTCCTGAGAAGTCTGTTCATAGGCACGTTTGGTAGCAGGGTACTTGGGTTAGATGGATGGGTGTTCTGATCCAGGACAGCCATTCAGCCCATCTTAATATATTCATATCCCCTTCTGACCCATGGAATAAGCAGATGAATTCTAAGCTTCTGGTGAATGAAGCCCCTGTGAAATGCACTGTCCCAAATGAACATTGCAGGGAGAAAGCCATCCTGCACATCAATTGCTTTCCTTTAATCCATGTGCAGTTGATAAAGGTTTTAAGCTTCTTTGAACATGAGCCTTCAGTGCTGGAGGATCAGGCTTTCTTGTGGAAATCAATTGTATTTCTGTGAATGTTGTGGCAGGCTATAGGTGTCTTATCTGCTCCTGCCTCAATAAAGTTAATTTCTGGTAGCCACACTAGAGATCTGTGTTGGTTTGAAAACAAACCAGTGGGAGATCACAAGTCAGGATTTAAATTAATGGGAAAATAAAATTAGAAACAAGTGAAATAATATAAGGAAAAGCACTGACAAAGTCAGATACAACCTGACACCCTGTTAGAGTGGTGGTAGCAGTCCAGATGAAGTAGCTCAGTTGAAGTGATGATCCTACAGAAGGTCTCCAGCTGAAGGTCCAGTGGTAGCTTTGTCTGCTGGTAATCCAGTAGACAAGGCTAAGTTAGGCAGTTCTGAGGGCAGGTTATATCCAGGTGGGAATGCTTGGCTCCTCCCTCCTGGGTGGAGCCTCTCACAATAGGATGAGGTAAGTCCATGAGTCATGTGGGGGTTTCTTGATGGCCCATTGTCTGTTATCAGGGGTGGGTCATTAGCAGGCGATAACAGCTAATGGCCCACAGCTGGTGGTAATAGAATACTTAAATACATCTATATTGTAACCTAGGGCAAGATCAGGATGCCTCAAATTAGAATTACATTAAATAGCTCAATTAGAGAGGAAGGTTTTGAGATATTCTAGAGTGATCCAAGTCTCCCTAAATGTCTTGAGACTAGGTAAACTCTCTTCAACATCTCATCATTTCCTTGGAAAGGAAAAGGAGTTGGGAGAAGGAGTCAAAGAGTGGTAAACCTGGAGGGTAGGGCAGCATGAGAAACACAGACAACAGAAGAGAAATGCAGCATGGCAGCTGTCAGAAAACAATCAGTGGTGTCATAGGAAAGGATTGTATAAGCCTCATCCATTTTCAAGAGGTTTCAGTCAAGATTCTAACCTTGATACAGACCCAGATTCCAGTGCTCTTGCTCACATTTAATAACATTTGTTCTGTTGGATGCTATTTATAAGATATCTCCCAGAAATGACTGAACCCACAGATGCCATGTGGTGCAGATGCCATGGAGCTGGAGATAGGGATCTCACCAAATTAACACAGGCCAGAATCAATCTCTGTGTTGAAGGCAGTCTCTTAAGAGAATGGAAAACTGCTTATAAGCACTCATTCTTCTGAAATAAAACTGGGGGCTCAGGTAAACTCCTTGTTTAAATATCATGTCTCATTTCTTCAAAGAGCTTACAGTCTTCCATATTCAGAATAAGAAAGATTATTAATTTTTAAAGGTAATTTAAGGTAATGGCAACGGAGTGGGGTGTGTGTGCATGTGTGTGTACATTAGGATGATAGGTCAGAGAAAATGAAACTGATTAAACCTACAGGACTTCCAAGGCTTGAATGAAGTAAAATTTTGCTGAAAGAATCCTGTTCCCATCCTGCAGTCAGCTCTTCCTTGCATGTTAGTGTTTCTAGCATACCAGCCCTAGTGTGCTGTCGCTTCTTAGCCCAGATCTGTCACCTACTGAACTTAGGAGCTTTACTCCTATGGACATCTGAATATTTTTTAAGGAAAGGGTTTGAATAACTTTATGGCAAAGTCAGTGGTGATGGGACCAGGATTCCTGGAAAATGCAATGCATTTCCAAGATCTCTCATAGATGTGCAACAGTATACAAAAATTCATTATCTAAGATTGTTCCTGTTTTCAGTTTTCTGCACACTTGCTCCCACTGAAGTTGCCAACTTTATAGTAGCAGCTTTGTTCGTGAACCAGCTCCTGAACTACCTAGCATAAAACTGAAGGAATTTTACCTATTATCTCCCTTCCTTTTCAAGTAATTAATGTTTCTTTCAACTACCATTTTCCTGTGCACTGAAAGAATTATCTGTTAATCACTTTGGTGAATATACATCTGTTCTTTGCTGCAAGAAATCTGAACTCTAAACACAATACTTTCAATCTGGAAGATTTTACTGTCTTGAAGTTTAACAAAGGAATCCTTATACTGGGAAGTACTGCATTATGATTGAGAGTTGACTGTAGCTTCTGAAAGTGAGGTTCATAAAATGCCCAAGAAAACAATACTTCTCACTGATCTCTGACTTTATCCTTACCTTACTGTTAGAGGCTTCTGTAATGCTGCTGTTTGCTTTTAACATTTGCCTTCTTAAGTCCTCAGGAGGTACTAATCCACGATGAGACCTAAACAGAATGTGAGACAAGCACGGGCTGCTGCCGAAACAGTTGAGTATGTGACCTGACAAGGCCCTGAAGTCAACAGAATTGCATTGATTTTTGTGCCTGAAAGGCCACAGCAAACATACGTGAGGACATACAACTGCCTGGAGGTACAGCTGTAATTTCATACCATGACAGCGCCCTGAAGAAACTTCATGTAGACACATGTTCTTGGATATGTTCTGTCAATCTGGAACACTCAACGAAGGGAAGAAACAGCTTTACAGCAACTTCATAAACTACATTACCTCTGTGAATCCCAAGTGAATCTAATGTACTTCTTCCTATTAACCTCTGAAATCAGTGGCTAGTATCCTTTATAAAACAGTTGCTTCAGTATATTAATCACTGGCATTTCTATTTTATATGAGCAGGTCCAGTGAAAGGGCACGAAAAGTACTCAGCACATCCTGCTTGCAGATTGAAGCTAAGTACCTTTCCTCTTCATCACCAAACATAACTGAGGCTGCAGTGGACAACTGAGTCATCCAGACTCAGCTTGGGATGAAGCCATCTGTGCAAGAACGATACTAATTTTTAGTGATAAACCACGAAAAGAAAAGCCTGCCCATATGCTGTTTAATATGGATGTATCACACATGGCAATCACAGCCCCAGGTGTATCTGAGCTCTTAGAGCAAATAGTTTGTTTCTGATTAACAGTTCATTTTTCTCTCTTAATTACAATCATGTACTTTTTGGAAAAAAACACTTCAAAGACCATTTTAGGAAAGGCAGGCAGGACTGAGGAAGTCAACACTGGTTACCCACCCATAAGGTGTTTCTTCTATGTCTCTGCTTTTGGAGATGTGGGTATTTGAGGCATTGCTTGCAAAAACAATGCTACAGCGGCACAGCTGACTTGTTGGGATAAAGCTCTAAAAGCACACGTTTGTGCTACCTGTGCAAGGCAGCACTTCCAGAAGAGGAAATACTGCACCAACTTCTGTAAAAGAAGAAGAGCTAGCCCTCCTAGATAATCTATGACAATTTTCTTCTTAGCCAAAATACAGACAAAAAAGATAACCAGCATGGATGGAAGAATAACCAGAAAACTCAGTCAAATAATCCAGCAGATAATATTTAAAATATGCCCAGAGATCACTGGCTCCTTCTGTTACAATCCCATCTCTTAATCCCAGCAGCTTTGTGCTCAGGCTGTGCTGGGGTGTTTTACACTCAATAAGAACCTTGAAGAGGGTGTGCACAAGCCCTCCCTAGGGAGAGGAAGGAGATGCCAATCACCAGCGTGCAACTACAACAGAGGGCCCAATCTTAGCATGAAAGTCCTTCCTTAGCTTCAGACAGTGAAGTACTGCAGGAAAGATGGAAGCAGAGGGACATTTTCCATGAGAAAAAGGTTTGACATTCAAGCAGAATTAATGCTAACACCTCTCACTTCACAAACAGCTTGCAGAAAATGTGAGTTATGGGAGGATGGCAAGGATCTCCTTTAGAGGAATATCCGTACTTAGATGTTTGCCTCTGGTGTGCATTACACAGCCAGTCACAAACACTGATCTCTTTACACCCTCCTACACACAAAGTCTGTGCTGTCCCTGTCACTGCATCATTGCTCAAACAGACTGCTTTACACAGGTGAAAGTGAGGTCACCAAAAGGGAATTAGACCATCAAACTAAACAAAGTCTGTCTCAGGCTGCAAACACATGAGATGTGTTTTCTTTCAGTTTTTAGGTTGGATAGTTTTGTGAATAATGGCAGAGGGAAAGAAGAACAAAGGGAAGAAGAAAAAAAGAGATAGCAGGGTAGCTGCTCTCAGTCTGGTGGGTTTTGTTAATTGCTGTATTTAAATTTGAAATCTGTCCAAGACAGGATGTGACTGGGCCCTATGAAGGGTTTAAAGATCGAAGCGCATTGTATGTAGACCTACAGAGAACTTCTTTCGCTGGGGCCTGCAAAGGCTGACAGCTGCCAGCAGGAAGGAGGTCAGCATAGCCCTTTCAGCACAAGGCAGGCAGCACTGCACCCCACTCACATGCCTAGAGCTAAGCCACAAAGGCTGGGCTAGGATGAGGAGCTGGGTGACCAGATCAAGCCATATGGCAGAATGAGAAACAGCACAGAGACAAGAGCACACCAGGAGCTACACACCAGTCGCACCAGAGTGTCAGCAGGGTGTCAGACTCATGGAAGCTGCATGAAATCCACCCAGGTGACCTCTCAGCTCACTGCAAGGACTGTGACAAATAGAAGCAAGAACATTATAGCTATATAGCCCTGAACAGAGACAAAATGAACTGAAGATTACAACCGAGAATAGCCAGTAGGTCACTTATCTTCTTCATCATATATTATTGATAGTCTCTCTATTTTTCATGACCTATGTTCACTTCTTGCCTAATTTTTTTCACATGGTCTTATTGCACATGCAAGTCCAGGGCTTCCAAGCTTCTGGGCAGTTGCCTGTGGTGGCCCTCACAAGGGGAACATTTCAGGAGCAGCCGATGTTGAAAAAAAGGTTCTCAAAACATTTCCCCATTACCGCATGTGCAATCCTTCATGACCTGCATAGATATTCTAACAACCTGTCCAAATATTTGAGTCTCTGACCATCCTTTTTGGTATCTCCATGTCCTCCTGGACAGATCCAGGAGATCTGTCACCTCTTGTGAGAGCTGTCCCTCACCCTTTTTGCCTGTTATCACCTCTGAGTCTGTCAAGGGGACTGTAGTTTTTGGATAAAGTGAAGGGGAAGCTTTTCTGGGGTAGTGTTTAATCCCTTGGAGGGATCTCCTTCTGTCTGAGCTATATGGGTGCTATAGCGTGAGGCATAGGGTTTTTAGCAGAAAGTGTGGACAAATCGTCCCCATCTTTTGCTAGTGCTGAGTAATTTGCTTTCACAGATTTCATGTGCCCAGCACAGGAGAACATTAGGCTGCAAGATCAGGAGCTAGGCCATACATCAGCTTGAATATATGCAGAATAACTGGTTTTGTTTACGAGTATTCTGGGTGCTCTTTGATTTCTTTGGAATTATTTTCACAACCTTTCTTTTTAATACCTCAGGGGATAAAAATCAATGCAGTACATATGAAGAAGACATGCAATAAAAAGCATATAATGTTTTCACCTTTTATCTGTGCCTATCCCTCCTTCCTTGCAAGAGGAAAAACACAGTTTAAAATAGAATGCTGCGTGACCAACTTTTTAGTCATTACATCTTTTTTCATGCTTGCAAGAGACCCATCATGCTTTAAAACCCCTTTGCAAACAGCTCCCCTTCCTTTCCTTGGAGAACGGAAATGCTGGCCTGCAGTCAAGGGGAATGCAGGTTCAGACAAGTCCTGGAGTGTAAAATTACACTGGGTTTTGGCTCAAGTTCCACAAGGTAGATCCAACAGAGCTGGAAAAGATCTACATTTTCCCTGGAAGTTTTGGTATCATCTTACAGAGCTTCTTTAAGCCCGCCCTGATGTCTCTCAGAATAAGGAGCATGCATGATAGCACAGATGCAATTCAGAGAAGTCTTGCCTCAGACCAGCTCAAGGCTGTCTATTCTAGATAAGCGATCACTGTAAGATCAAAAAAAGAAGAGAAAATTGACTTTCAAATTCATACAGATGGGAAAATCCATCAAAATATTCAACTAATTTTGCTTCCCTAGCTCTGTTCTCTCCAGAAATGAAGAAGTGAGTTCAGCTCTGTTGTCCTGAGATGAAGCTTTTGGAACTCAAAGATGTCTATCAATTTCTTCAGACTTAAAAACCTTCTTTCTCACTTTTCTGCAATACTTTGTCTGAATGGTACCAGGGTGACAAGAAAAACATTTGTTTAAGTCCCAAAGGTCCCAGAGATCTTAAAAATTACAGAGATTTTGGATGCATTATCTGGCATAACGGAATTAAAGGTAGGAGGCACAGTGTGCCACAGCTTACCATTGTCCCAGGATCATGAAAATGTGTGTAAAAGCATCTTGCTCCCCAAGAAATTTTGTGGTTTCCATTGCAGTTTCTCCCCAGAGCTGCAGGTTCAAGGCTGTGTACTGCAGAACTCCCAGCCGTGTCACTGCTGCTTTGTGTGTCCTCCTTACCTGTTAACAGCAGCATCCTGCAGCAATCTCTGGGCCTACATGCAAATCACATGCAAATCACAGACTTCACTGGAAAGGATTGCAGGCGTGGTTAAGAAAAAATCCAAAACGTTTTGTTCATAAAGAATGAGAAGGTAACCCAGTAAAATGATATTTCAAGCAGCTGACTCAACTTTAGCTATTGCAACAATGCAAACAAAGCATCATTCTGTCTTTTCTTGTGACTGCTAAGTCACCAAAGGCACATAAACCTTTACAGTGGAAACAAATGTGAACCAAAGTAATTGATCTAGACTTACAGAGATAGAAATAACCAGACACCTGGACAGGTCTGACGTCAGCAGAAGCCAACGCTTAGGAGCAAATTGGATCAACAATTTCTAACACATCTGGATGTTTAATTACTTAGATCTGTACTGTGTTTGCTTGGCTGCTTGATTTTCTGCCACTTCTTTTCTCTCTAGGATTTTCAGAGGCTTCAGATTTCCACTTTCTGCATGCCATTTCTTTCTTTCCAAAGAATTCCTGCTGTTTTTTCATGTTCCATTTTAAATCAAGTTCCACCTACAGCACATTTTGATATTTCTGAGCTGTCACTTTTACCTATGATTCATTTTTGCGTGTTTTGTCATTCCTAATTTTGCAGCTTCTAGAAGTGGTTGAGGAAGATGGCAGGTGATAGAAAGATCTACAGGAGAGAAAGAAGAAAACATCTTGTATTTCTTAGTGAGCTAAATTGCAGGCTGTAACATTTTCAGCAGTCCATATGGAGGTGATCAAACTGCCTCCAAAGGACAGCAAATGCTTATCCACAGAGCCTGTAATATGCATATATAGGGCATTTCAACCACTTCTCATCTTATATCGCCTGGAGTTTCTCCTTAGGTTCTGTTTCCTATGTTCCCATGACTTGGGGATTTTTCAATCCTTCAAGGCAGAGCAGGATCTGGGCTGATGGGGCTGGTATATTCCCCATTGGCAGAAATGGCCAGATACAGGGGAATGCTGAAGAATATTTTTTATTGCTGTTGTAAAGCTTAAAAGAAAGATCAGTTAATAGAATCAGACTACCCATAAACTTCTGGATTAATGCCTCCTCAGCTAGATCAATTGACCAAGTAATTACAAAAAATAATTTCTGAGTTGAAATCAGGTAATAAAAACTCAAATCTCCAAGATACAGAGAATTAGAACATGAAAACATGATACTGCAGGCACTGTGAATCATCTGGAAATCTTGAAATAACTCTACCTTACTGAGATAACTCCGAGGAGATGTATACATTTGTTGTATTTGGGTCCATTTTCTTTCCTTCTCTTTTTTTTTAACTAAGGGGTCTCTATCAATGTCTCATTTGTCTGCACTACCATACTGAATTGTAAACTATTTCCCTTCTTTCATCTGCAGATTGAGAGGGCACTGCAAGTATCCAATCCAGCCAGATATTAGTTCAAATTCGTAACTCTCAACTCATTAGCTAGTCCCACAGTAATCTCAGTTTGCTTTTTAGATGCAAGCTCTAATGACGGCTGCTCAAATTTCACATTGCTTTCTTCACTGTCAATTACTATATACCTCTTCTTTCTGACACGTCTTGGAACTGTTTCAATATGAAGTGTAGGCAGGGCTGTCATTAGCAGTTTGACATATACACACATGCTACTTCTGCTGCATCCTGGTCTGTACCATTCCAGCATAAATAATCAAACCTGGCATGTCTCTGCAGTAAGGAATATACAGGGACTGCTAGCATCTGGAGTGCACTAGTCAACAGCAGCTTCTTTTCAGGACTATTCCCGTTGAAGTTAATGGGAACAACTTCTTGTCAGCCTTTCTGAAAGTCAGTCTGCTCATATCCTTCCTTCTTAACAGGAGGCCTTAGGAGCAGAAGCAGCCAGGAGACAGGAACCCAGGGAACACCATTACACACATGTGCATGTAGGTCCCCTCTTAGCCCACACCTCTGGAGAAGCAGCCCTAGCTCCAGTGCTGTGACATGTGGGGCAGTTCCACCTGCCCAAACAAAATCCACAAGAGACCCGCCTCCAGGATTAGAAAAGGCAGTGGAATATCAAAGCTGTGCTGCTCCTACACTACAGAGACCTGCTCAGAGATGAGGTTTATTAGCCCAAGCGCTGCCCTGCACTGACATGACTGTATTATAAAGTTTCCAACAGCTGACCTGGATTTTCTGCACCCTTTCCCTGGAAAGCAGCTCTTCACAGACAGAACAGGTCCTTGCACATCAGGTGATGGTAGTTAAATTGGTAATGCTGCCAAACTGTTCATGAGTTAGAAAACAGACTCCCAACCCTGGTCAAATGCTAGTGTTATCCATCCAGACAAGGTTGCTGCTCAGAGCTGGAATGAATTGAGCAGAAATAAATAAATGCCTCTCACAATCATAAAATGTTTGAAAAAGGAGACTTTGAAAAGCAATCTAAGTTGCTGGTTTTGAGATGAGTTACTCAACCTGAGACCTCCTACAAAACTGAAGTAAGTAAACAATTTTTTCTGTCTGTCCTTACACTGTATTAGAATAAACTTTTACTTCCCAAGTATTACACAAAAGAAATCCAAATTCATTTAGGTAAAGGTCAATCTCCTACAATGACAGACAGTTGTCAAACATATTTGGTTCCCAAGGACTGAGATAGACTGAGGTGAATAAGGTTTTTTTTAAAAAGAAACAAAAAACAAGACCATTTTGCAGGAGAAAAAATTTAGAACAAGCTCAGACCATTTCTAGAGAAGTAACAGAGTCATTAAAGGACCACATCTTCCTCTATGGTATAAGGGTTGTGAGACTATTCCAGAAACTGAGTCAAAGCCCTTTCTTGTTTCTATGAAAAAACTGCATCCACACAGCATCCAAGGATGCTGATTTTAGTTGTAAGGTTAAAGGCAAAAGACTTCTTTATTTTACTGAATGCCACAGTGCCTTCTTGTTGCATTAAGGGTTGCTTCATTTTCAAGCTACAGCAACTTCATAATGGCATCTTTAAACCATAATGTTCTTTTTTTATCCTGGAAATGTCACTCAGCAAGTAAAACTAGATCAACCATATCCAATTCTGTCATTGTGATTAGTTTTCATAGCTGGTCTTTCATATTGTGCTTAATGCCCTGGACAAGAATAATCAAACCTGCCTAACCCATCAAACTTCGTGGTTACACCAAAAAGCCCAGTAATGTAACACATAGAGAACTAATATGAGGTCAGGGTTGAGGACCAAATATGCACTGATTTGGTGCAGAAATCTATCCTTTATCAGCAAAACTCTCGTGAGATTAACAACGCAGTTCTAATGGAGAGCTAGTGCAACAGAGGGGCAATGCAGAGCAGAATGTGCACTGCTTTTTGCCCCTTGCTTATACACTTCTTATAAGCTCAGTTTGTCTGTTGCAGGGTGACAGTTACTGGAGATAATTCTCCTTTTTAAGATAATAAGTAGATTACTTTCCTGACAAACCTCATTCAGTACTGTTGAAGGACTGTAGAATTTTTTTCTGGGGAAAAAGTCTGGTTCATCTCATCTTGCAGATACTGTATCAACAGACATGCACAAGATTCAGAAACACTGTTTGAAAAGAAACAAAGCAAATTCCAACCTCATTTTTGTTCCAAGGTTTCAATATGAAGGATCCCGACGACAGAATACTAGAGTTCAAATATCCTTCTACCTTTTCAGTGTCAGTGAAGTGCTAACTGAGGGCATGAAGCACCTGCCAGAAACCTCTGGAGAGTCACCTGTGTAAAGATGATATTTGAAACATGGTTTCTCTAGCAGTCAGTCCATCTTTGGCAGTAACAGCCTTCTCTTTATTTCCACTTTTTAATGCATCAAAGGTGCCTCTTAATTTCCATTCCTTTCTTTCCATCTGCCCTGTGCTGGCAGCTCTTTAAATAACCACATCTGTTATTTGGTGGCTTTTAGCAGAGAGAGCTGAGCATAATTGGCAATATATTTCCCAGTAAATTCATTAGGCAAGAAGATACATTTTTCTCTATTACATCAGCCCTTACACGCAGGACCATCACTTCATTTTCCATTTTACATTTAAATCTGCTTCAAAACATTCCTCATCATATTACATTAGACCCTGTTGTTCTGTGCTACTTACAAATGGCAGGAGGAAACTGGGAGTAGCAGGCTAATGGCCTAATTTATAGACATGGCAGGGTACATGGAAATCAAGTTTCTACCATGGTCCTCATCAGGGATCTGTTATTAGATCAAATCCTGAGAAAACTTTCTGGAACTTCAGAAGGACTCCTTCAGCAAATACTGCTGACTCATCCAGAATCAGCTTCCTGGGCCAATGCATTTAACACTTGATAAAGTTCTCTTCTACACTTGGAAATACTCCGGTTCTTGTCAATGTCCTCTCAGCAAACCCTCAATCTTCTCGCTCCTTCACTGGGGATGTTACAGGTAGGCAGTGAATGCGTTTGCCCCAACCTTCAAGACTCTGGGGACAGCAAAACTGTGAACTGCAGATACGTGCCTGAAGTAATGACTTCCTCTTAAAATGCTGCAATGTGCAAGAGGGAGAAATAATGTAATTCTCTTCACACTTTATCAGATCCTGAAGACATTGAGTCAGAAAAGAAGGCATTAGGGAAGGCAGAACTAAGCATTGCTGCCTGTCCTAGGAGGCTAAAACTGACTGCTCTGACTCATCCCAGCTGCCAGCTCTGCTCTGCAGGGCACTGTTACCTCCACTTTCACCCACATTAACAAGAGAAGTCTCCCGGCATTGCTCTGCACTGGCACACCACCTTCTAGAGCAGTGGGATGGATGCCTGGGATGTAGTGACAAAACACAGAGTTTCACATTTCCCAGAGAAAGGACTTGGAGGCACTCTTTGCTGACCTGCCACGTGGTGGGGAGCCTTCCTAGCTATACACCCTCCCTGGATGACACTTATCCCAGACCCAGCTTTTCCAATGTCAGCCCTTCAACAGGCTCACGAGGTTCTGTGCCAACCTGCCCTAGTTGTTATCAGGTACCCGAACCTGGAGTGATATATAAGGGAGCTGGGTGTTTCTTCAGGCATTTCAGGGCTCCGGCTTCAAGACTAACCTCACCTGTGGATGAGAAATGCCTTGTGTTAATCAGCTACCTTAAAATCACCTTCAAAGCAGGGTTAAGTGAAAAGCACTTTATTTCCTAGGTGATTTATTTCCAATCTACAAAATAAACAACACAGCTTCAAAATTTTATACAAAATAAAGGTGAAGAAATGAAAGAAAAGACTGTAAGTGCTGCCATTATTCAGATCACATCTGAAAGGTTGACTATTTGCATTCCTGACTCATTTAAAATCATCTTCCTTTTGAAGCATGTTAACCTTAACAGTTTTTTCAGCCAACCTCTCTTTTGAGGTTCTCCAGCTCCATCAGTATTCCACCCTGCTTCTGAGTGCCTATCAAATTTATTTAATTCTATCTTATCCAACAGGTAACAGGAGGAGAATTAAAACTAAGGAAAGAAAAAGAAATGTTTCTTTAAGGAACTGATTACTATTTGTTATAGTTGACTGGCCTGTCATCTATTTCTTGGCTGAATGAGAGGTAAAACTTCTCTCTGTCCAACAATCTCATGTCCCTTTATGCATATATTTTAGTGTGACTTATCTTCATTCATTGAACCCTGCCACGATTTGGACGTTAGTAAACACAGTTGCTACAAACATTCATGTACGTGTAGCTCTTACCCTGGCCAGGTACTGAAGCAGTCAGTACTGGTTTTGGGAAATAGTATGTGTAGGCTGACTGGATCCCATGCCTGGCTTTGAAGGGAATCATGAAGCCCATTGACAGTGTAGGTCTTCCATGTTCTACACTTCTAAATTCTGTTTCTTACCATGTGTATGGATACTCTGCATGCATAGCTCAAACTGCCAGTGTCACTTTCCTTCTGCCAAAAGACATTTCAGCTCTCACAGTGCTCTGTGTACTGACAATGGTCTCCTTTGCTCTGCTTTTGCCTGTTAAAGGCCAGGTCAACCTTTATCTCCAGCAGTATTGTTGGCTAAACAGCCCTTTTACCCCCAGGCCACCTGGTCACATCGCTGTGCTGCTGACACCACTGCTAACAAGAATGTCAGAGAACCAGAGTATGGAAAAGATCCAGCCTGAAACTGTTTTCCAGCCAGCTGTGTGATCGGGTGTGCTGACACAACAGCGGGAGCAGCACAGGAGTGTAAGGGAATGTCAGGGAGCAGGATCTTTAGGCAGCCTGGCCCCCAAACACCCATGTGTCAGTCAAGTTGTCATCACATCAGCCAGCGAACTCTGTGCTGTGTCAGGGAGGGCTCTCCCCACTAAGCACCCACGTCACATATTCACAAACAGGAATCCAGAGAAGACTGGATCAGGGCAGTTTTGTGATTCCGAAGGATGAAAAAGGGCTGTAATTGTGGAGAAAGATGCATCCAGAACTGAAGCAGAAACCAGGAGTTTTGTGGTATATGGAATACTTCTCTTTACAGATTTTAAGAAAAACTCATTTTAAATTTTGAGGAGCAAGACTGTCCAGTGCAGAAAGGTGGAGATTGTCTTCATGTCCATTTCAGTGTTGTCTCTGGCTAATGGGTATCCTCAGTCCTGCACAAACTCCCCATTGGAACTGTCCGACACAAAGGAAGCTGTCCCTGGGACTGATCATGGACCAGAACTCAAGAAGTACAGCTTATTTACAGCTGTTCAAGCATCCTCCACAGTACAACCAAGTTACTGTGCATTCTCCTATCAAGTCTCCTTATTCCTTCCTGATCTACAGCCACTCTCTACCTTGGGAAATGAAACCTGGCAGCACAGGTGATTTTTCTTCCTGCTTCCATCTGCTGCTGGAAACACATGCTGCAAGTTAAGGAGCTATGAATGATGGAGTGTATGTAAATTTAACTTGATGACAGCTGATTAAAGAGTGATGGGTTAGAAAGGAGAGCCCAAAGGCCTTTGGGTGGAGTATGTAAATGAAGACAGAGTTTAACAGAGATGTTAAGGACTATGTGTTTGGAAAGAAAGAACTTCAGGAATAGTGGAGGTTTTAAAGGGTGGGATCAAAAAGGTTTTGTAGGTCTGTAGGGAGGCAATATCATTCTTCTGGTGAATCAAAGAATGGGTTCTCAAGCCTGTTGATCTACATAGCCTAAAGTTTAGGTGAGATCCCTGAGAGCAGAATAACCATATGCAGGTTCACGCTTTTCTAAATGGGACACTGTCTCAGAACATGGCTATATCATGCTCCAACATGATATGGTGCCTCAGAAAACACTAAAGCATGCTTTTCTGATGAGATAACCACCACTCACTTGGATTCAGAATATTGTAAGTGAATACGTTCTCTGTTCGAGTGGAAAAAGTCACTAAGAATGCCATTATTAGTCATGACCCACAAACACCTTTGTTCACAGAGTAGACAAATTACCTGTAGACAGATTGGCATCCCTCCAGTTATGATCTTTCTTCTTGATTTATTCTTGGTTCCCAACTTAGAAACATTCATCAGAATCCAATGAAATGGATTCTAAAAGAGGCAGGAAAAAACCAACAAAATAAACACTTCGACTTCCTGACTACTCATTATTTATAGCAAAATGAAGACTGGCATGTATCTAGGAGTTTTTCCACATTATTGGCCGTAATCAGTGGGTTTCAATGCCTAATCACACCATGACAGCTTCACCAAAAGGAAAGATGACAGACACTGTTCAAGACAAATAATGCTGCAGGCAAGAATACAGAAAGCTTGCCTAATCATTTTTGTTATAATGAAGACTCAAAACTTTACCTCCACGGTTTCTTGCAACACTTCTGTCAGAATTTGGCATGTGACACTAAATAATTGAGATGCTAGTAGTTAGGGACACAAGGAGTGACAGCAGGAAAAAGAGATGTCACTTCACTATTGTCACAACCTGTTCCTGCTGCTGGCACTTTCTTTAGCTCCTGTGCCCTGGCAATGGATTTTACAACCTTAATACAATTCTAATTGCATTAAGAGGTTTTAAAATATGTGTGCTGATCTGTGTTGAATTCAATGGAAATTGTGCTCCTACTGCCAAAATGCATAATTAAGAACAAAATTTAGCTGTCTTCTGGGAAATACAGCTCATAAGAGGACTGGTTCTGAGATCTGCTAAACTGTCCTGCCTAAGGACAGAAGCACAGCCTAACAAGGTCAAGCCAAAGAACTGTCCATCATGGACATGTATATAGCGTGGCTGCTATGGCCATCTGGGGGCAATTTCTATGTCATTCTCTGTACTTTCTTTCATAAGAAACCAGCAACACAGAGTTGTGGTTTTACGAAAGCTGACAAAAGCTGATACCAAGATTCACTTCCAACAGAGCAATAGCCCATTTACAGCCCCATCTTGGGTACTGTGAGGGTTGTTTTTTTCTTTAGGTGCATTCACCATTCATTTAGTGTGTCTCCCAAGCAAAAAGTTCTCTTGTGTACAGACATTCCCAGCAACTAAGAAGTCTCAGTAGCCAGCTGAACATTTGGTAAGGTTCTAACTCTATTTATACTTGAAGAAAAGAAACCATTTCTAAGTTGCCAGGCTTCATCATCAAAGCACATCTATACTTAGTTTTTAGTGACAACCCCAAAGGTTAAAAAAATATGAGTTACCCTCACAGAAAAAATATCACTGACATTGAAATAGCAAGATACTTTTGTATGGGATTTTCAGACTTTTCTTTGACAATTGGGACAGCTGACTCCACACATTGATTGAAAAGATCACAGAAGTGGTAGAAAGGTGGGAAGAAAACATTTATAGACATCATCTAGGTCAATGCAGTCACCTAGAACAGCTTGCATAGGATGCTGTCTGGCTGAATTTTGACCATGACCAAGGATGGCCCCTCTGGCCAACCTGTTCCAGTCTTCAGTTAGCCATAAAGATTTTTTCCCCCTTAGGTTTGAGTGGAATTTCCTGCATTTTAACTTTTGCCCATTGTTTCTTGTGCCTTTTTCCTGTCATCACTGAGTCTGACTCAACATTTCTTACTCCCCTTTCTTACTCCCTAGTATGTCGATGTCTCTCTTGTATGGGGGAGCCCAGACCTGGACAAATCACTGCAGATGTGTCTCACCAGTGTTGAGTATAGGGGGAGAGCCAACTCCCTCAACCTGCTGCCAAAACTCCTCCTAATGCAGCTCAGGTTACTGATGGTCTCCTGTTCTGCAAAGGCACATTACTGGCTCATGTGTCCAACAGAACCCCGAGGCCCTTTCCTACAAAGTTGCTTTTCAGCCAGTCAGGCCCCAACACAGCCATGGGGTTATCCATCTCCAGATGCAGGATTTTGCTTTTACCTTTGTAGAACTTCATGAGGTTCCCATCTATTTCCCCAGCCTGTTGAAATTCTTCTGAGTAAGAACACATTCCTCTGGTCTATCATCTGTGAATTTGCTGAGGGTGTACTTTGTCACGTCCTTCAGGTGATTACTGAAGTTTTAAACAGTTCTGGACCCAGTAGTGACCCTTAGAATACTCCACTAGTGACCAGCTTCCAGCTGGACTTTGGGCCACAGCTGCCCTTGGAGCCCATTGGTACAGCCAATGTTCAATCCACTGCACTGTCTGATTACCTCGACCATCCATCACCATTTGGTCTTAAAGATGTTAGGGAACAGTGTCAAAAGCCCTGCTAGAATCAAGATAAACAACAGTGTTGCTTTCCCCTCATCCACCAAGCCAGTCAGCTCACCACAGAAGACTATCAGGTTGGGCCAGGTACAATTTCTCCTTTATAAATCCATGCTTACTTTTCTAATCACCTTCTTGTCTTTTAAGTGTCTGGAAACAGTTTCCACAATTATTCATGCCCTCATGCTCCTAGGGATCAGGGTGATGCTGACCAGCCTGTAGTTCTCCAGATTTCTTTTCCTTGAAGATAGGAGTGGCATTAGCTTACTTCCAGCCCTTTCTAGGGAGCCTTATTCCCCTTCCAAGAAATTTCCAGGCAAAAAGAGCCTGACTGCTACTTTTTTTCCAGGTTTCACACCTTCAGTTCCTACGTTGTGATCCATACTCCTCCCTTTCAAGTCTTAACATTGTGAAAATAGACCAAATATCCGCGTTACTGCAGGGTGACATGAGGCAGGAGAGGCACAAGAGAGTAGAGCTGCTGGGATTCTTCTGAACCTTCCTGCTATTCCTTCTAAGGAAAGGAGTAAGGATTCTGCTTGTTTTGCCTGTCTGCTCTTCTCCAGGAGCTGGACAAGTGGAGCAGACATCTGAACAAAAACTGGGCTGATCATTCATTGGAGACCAAAGGTCTTCATCTCCCTAGAAACTGGCTCTTACCACAGCAAAATCATCATTACCTTTGGCCTCTTCCCAAATAAAGCACAAAGCTTGCAGACTATTGTCAGAAGCTTTACCTGAGAGGTGGTTTTATAAAGTGACAGAAACATTACTGAAAAGCAAATTGAAGCAGCGAGAATACGCATTATCAAAAGGAGAAATTAAGCAACGTGGGGAAAGCATATTTTCTAACGACAGATGACCAGTCTTTCTCCTCTTTCAAGTATGTGTCAGACCCTTCATATGTTTAAAGAACCCCACAAGACACATCCAAGTATCTCAGACCCAAAGGGTGACTTTCTTGGCCAGCTAGGGAATAATATTTTCACAGCCTGTGTTTCCTTCCCTGCTTCCACATCCACAAACCCAACTTTATTCCAAGAATGCCATGTCAGCCCAATCTTCTTGTGTTTGCGTGATGTAAACCTGGCACTGGAGGCTACATGCAGCTACAGAACCAGCTTGGCCATCTCTCCGTTACAATGCTTTTCAAATAAAGTTTTCAAGTCACATATCTGTACCTACATGCAGTTTGATATTCTTGAAGTATGCAATGCTGAATTTTTTTGCCTGAAAGTATTTTCTAATTTATCTTGCTATTTGCTTCACATTTTCAGGCTTTCTTCCACAACAAGGTCTAGATGGACTATGTAAACAAGCAAAGTAAGACCTACAGTAAATTGTGAAATTGGACAATTCTACATATTCTACCTCAATGGGTGACTTATTTGAGACAGTGGCTAAACTCTGACTTTGGCAGCTGGGCCTATCAGGCTGCTGGGGATCAGATTGTACAAAAATCTATCCTCTCATCTTTTCTAAAGAGCCCAAAAGAGAGGTGAGATAAATACTCATTTCTTACCTTTAAAGTGTAAGTGTAGAAGAGAACAAACACTGGGAAACCACCCAACATCTTTTCAAAGGTGTTAGCTGTGCAAATTCACCCACACACTGGTACTTACAGTATGGTTTTGCTGGCAGAGGAGAGCATCAGGAAAGAAATGTTCTTTCGTGTGTCAAATACAATTGTGATTTTTTTTTTAAAGAAGATTTTAAGAAAGAAGACATAAAAGCAGAGTTTGGTTTGTGCCCTTCGGATCCATGCCTGGCAGTCTTCTACAAGTGGAGTTTTTAAAAGAATTGGAGATAGCTGGGATTGGATTCCTGTTACATTGGGCATTTGCTGTATGAAATACAGCATATAGAAAACTACACACAGATACAGAAGACTGGTAGGTCTTTTAGGAAACTGCAGGATTTTAGAGCTCTCCCCTCCACAACACCACAAGCAGTTGACATGTTTCACCATTCTGTTGGCCATTTTCCAACCCTTGCAATTTTGTGGTTTTTTTCCTAGTTTTGCCTCTGTTAGGCACAGACACACAAAGCATACACATCCTGAAACCCCACAGGATTAGTCATTCTTTGTTTTTCCATTCATATCCTAAACAAACATCCATGAAAGAAGTTATGTATCCATGTACATAACAGAATTACAGAGCCATAGAATCATTTAGGTTAGAAAAGTCCTTTAAGACTACTGAGTCCAACTATTATCCCAGCACTGCCAAGTCCACCACTAAATCATCTCCCTAAGTGTCACATCTACAAATCTTTTAAATACCTCCAGCGATGGTGACTCAACCATTTCCTGGGCAGCCTGTTCCAATGCTTGGCAACTCTTTTAGTGAAAACATTTTTCTTAATGTCCAATCTAAACCTCCCCTGGGGCAACTTGGACTACTTCCTCTCATCCTGTTGCTTGTTACTGGGAGAAGAGGCCAACCACCACCTGTCTACAACCTCCTTTCAGGCAGTTGTAGAGAGCAAGGAGAACCCCCTGAGCCTCCTTTTCTCCAGGCTAAACACCCCCAGCCCCCTCAGATGCTCCCCACAGGACATGTGTTCCAGACCCTTCATCAGCTCTGTTGCACTTCTCTGGACCTGCTGCAGCATCTCAATGTCCTTTTTGAAGTGAATGGCCCAAAACTGGACACAGCACTCAAGGTGTGCCCTCACCACTTCTGAGCACAGGGGGACGATCTCTGCCCTGGTCCTGCTGGCCACACTATTGCTGATATAGGCCAGGATGCCATTGGCCTTCTTGGCCACCTGGGCACATGCTGGCTCATGTTCAGCTGCTGTTGACCAGCACCACCAGGTCCTTTTCCCCCAGGCAGCTTTCCAGCCACTCTTCCCCGAGCCTGCAGTGTTCAGTGGGGTTGTTGTGACCCAAGTCCAGGACCCAGCACTTCACCTTGTTGACCCTCATATAACTGGCCTTGGCCCATCATTCCAGCCTGTCCAGGTCTCTCTGCAGAGCCTTCCTGCTATCCAGCAGATCAACTCTCCTGCCCAATTTAGTGTCATCTGCAATCTGACTGAGGGTGCACTTGATCCCTCATCCAGATAATTGATAAAGAAATTAAAGAGGCCTGGCCCCAGCACTGGTCCCTGGGGAACACCACTTGTGACCAGCTGGCAACTGGATGCAACTCCATTCACCACCCCTCTCTGGGCTCAACCAGCCAGTTTTAATCCAGCAAAGAGTACATCCATCCAAGCCATGAGCAAACAGTTTCTCTAGGAGAATGCTACGGAAAACATACTTCATGGCTGTGCTGCCATCGTTAGAGAGCACCTCTTTTTCACTGGCTTAGATACAACATTAATGCAAAGCTGTAATCCTTTTGTACTCTTCAAAAGTTTTGAAGCATTCCTATCTCAAAAGCAAAGCATAATTTTTCTGCTTTCTTTCAACAAATATCCAGCCTGCAGCCTCAGCTGGCATACTGGTCATGAAGATAACTAGACATTTGCTTCTGAGCTGTCTTTGCTCCATATATTATATTTTCCACTGTATTTGATCACTACCTTAAATGGAATCTCCTTCTCAAAATCTGAAGAATCT
Organism: Gymnorhina tibicen; assembly: GCA_013399875.1. Lineage (NCBI taxonomy): Eukaryota > Metazoa > Chordata > Aves > Passeriformes > Artamidae > Gymnorhina > Gymnorhina tibicen. The sequence goes on along the minus strand of VXAZ01002369.1, from coordinate 278,590 downwards.
CCTCATCATTGGCTTCAAAAGGCAAGATATAAATATATATAAAATAGAGTAACATATAAGATATAGTTTATATAATAGTGAGAGATTATAGTATTTTATATCTATGTATATATGTATATATAATGATATGAAAGAAAAAAATTATGTACACTTTTTACACAAATCACATACTCATTTTTTTCCTTACAGAAATACGTCCTGAGGTCTCAAGTTGAAAAGAGTATGAAAGAAGGAAAAGCTACTCCTGACTGAGACTATTTGCACATGTTAACATATTGCTGGAAGTTATTTAGGTACTGTAGTGATGGCTGAATACCTGTAGAAACCAAGATAGTAAAAATATATTCACTGACAAGAACCTTTCTTTTCACTCTTCTTCTACATACTATTCTTGGCTATTTCCAAAACCATTGGAACTTCTACAGAAGTTGTTAAGCTGATGCCCAAGGGAACCTCCTTTCACCCATGGAAGAACTGCAAAAATTTCTGAGAAGTTCCCATCTGCCCAGGGCTGTACAAACTGTGATCAGCAATGAAGATGACATGTCAGTGCAACTGTTCTTGCAACCACCTCCTGAGCTAGTTTGGAGATGTCTTATCTACAGTCACAGACTAACCTATGCCCCCTGCAAAGTGCTCTGAGGTTCAGCATTTCACTTGTTCCACTACATAGCTGGGTGCACCATCCCACCTAATGCCCTGATTTTCATGCAGGGTTTTCATACCAGTCTCTGAGTATGAATAATGAAGACTTAGTGGAGTGAACTGCAGAATGCATCCACTCCAGGTATTGCCAGAGACACTGCAAAGACATTGCCAGATTCAATTCACAGAAACCACCTCACTGATCTGTAAGTAGCAGTGGCTTTCAGATGGCGGCCTAAAGATTCTGTATCCTATTAACAATGCCTCGATTCATCCTCTTGCTTATTAAATCTGATTAATATTGAATTATATCAAATTCAGAAGGCTGTGCTGTGATTCATTTCACTAGAAGTTCTTCAGATCTCAAAAATTAAATACTTAGTTGTTGCTATAAAACTTACTTGTGGGTCTTGGCAAGGTGATGCCATATATACACATGAAATGTAAACCACAGTAATGATACTGCTTTATGTTAATAGTAATAATAAAAGGACAGACAAAGAAGTGAAACTCAAATGTCTTAAGTCCCAAGGCAGTACAAAGATTGTATCTCAGGGTTTTGTTCGTGCAGGCAGAAAAATCCCTTGCATACTGCAGAGCTCCTCATCCTGTCAGCCAGAGCACAGGGCCACAGCCATCACACTACACAGCTGTCACAGAGCATTTGAGCACTCTGATCCCTCATGGCCTGCTAGGCTCGATGCTTCCCCAGAGCACAGGTGACAGACATCCATCTATGTCACCAGTTTCACGAGCACAGATCTCTTGGCAGTGGCAGGAGAAGTTCAATAACCAGTTCACAACAAAACATTCAGAAACAAAGCTCCAGAGGCACTGACCAGTAGCAGTGATGTTCTGATAGTGGTCAAAAAGGTCACATGTGCAAGTGAAGCTCTGTTTTGAGCTACAAATGCCTGTTATGGTCAGGGGCTCTCAAAAGAAAAGCCAGGCAAATGAACCATCGACCTTATTTGTCCTGAAGAAACATAAATCTTTTTGGCTATTGCAAGGGTCAGTACATGTAAACTAGAGATAGGTTCAAGCTTCCAGACTGAGATGCAGTCTGGATTACAATTTAGAATCATCCCTTCTTTCCTGATGAAAAAAATGCCTTTTCAGGCTTGTTCAGGAATGTGAGGCCAGGCTTATCTCTTTGCACAGACCTCACAATGCAAGAAAATGCTTGCCTGAAGAACACTGGCAAAAACACACCATGTGTCAAAGGGATTTAAACTGGCAAACTAGTTTGCCTCCTGGCAAACAAAACTTGCAGGTTCAGAGTTTACGATCTCAGGAAAGCAATCCTAAACTTCTTATGAGGGTTTTTACCATATAGAGGCCTTCTGAGGCAGCACTGCAAGTGAAATTCAAGACAAGCAACAAGGTATTGACATCCTGAATGCTTTTCCTGGATGTGTAAAAGATGAGAGACTTTTCCCTTCTTTCTTATATACACAAGTGATAAACATGCACTCCTTCCTCAGCACTGACTCAGTCATTGCATAAGGATTATTTGTTCCAATTGCAGTTAAATCTCTTCAAAACAGACTTACTTTGGGCTGTTGCCAAGGCTTTAATGGAAGCTTCACTTAAGCAGCCATAAAAAATCATTTCATTTGTGCTAAGATGCCCCCTGAACCTGAGCTTGTCTGCCTAGCTTGAGTTTCGGTATTGCCTGCTGACTCCTGGGTCTCAGACCTCAGTTACAATCTTCTAGAGCTTTCTCGACCTCCCCCAAAGATTTTCTTGATCTTTCTATTTATCCATTTTCTATATGTTTCCATCTTCCTGATGAACTAAATTCACTTAGTTGGCAACTGACCTAGAAGGAAAAAAATCATGTAATAAAGGAATTATTATGGGAGCAATAAACACAAATCAATGGATGGTATCTCCATTGTTGGCTCATATCCCAAGTTGAACAGCCAGAAAAATATCATTTTTACGTGAAACTCACAGGTGGAAAACACCCTACCAAAAGCTTTTCTGTCCATGCATATTATGCTAAGAGTATACTGGCACAAGCTAAAAATAAATAAACAAATGTGGGAAACTTGGATGCAACAGGAACTGCAGTCAGGGGAGAGGACAATAAAGTTATAAATCCTTGGGCTGCGGGAAGGGACTACAGTGCAATGAGAAGGAAGCAGATGGGAAAGAGTTGCTCAAGGCAACAGCGTAACTGCTACAAGGCAGTTCAAGCCTTAGATCTCTCAGAGCAATTTTCTGAAGTGCTTCTTGTGTCTTGACTAGAACCAGACAAAGAGGACAGGTCCCATTGAGTTATTCAAGGCATAATTCAGAATACAGTAATAGACAGAGTGGGTTTAATTTATTATGACTTGGGAAAGCTTGGGATAGATGAGCCTACAAAGAAAGAAATGTCTCACCGTACAACAAAAATAATTTGTTCACAACTGAAATTAAAATCAATACAGAACAGCTTTTTAAGACTTAAAAAAAGCCAACAGGTGTGAAAGAGAACAATATAATATGTTAAAAGACATTTAAGGGATTAAGTCATTAAACTAGAAATTAAATTTTCAAATAAAGTTTAACAAAAGTTGATAAACATCTAACAGGAAATAGTGAATTACAGTGTCAACAAAAAAAAATAAAACTTGTTAAGCAGGTCTATAAAAAGAGATGATCAGGTCAAGATCATCCTTTTAAATACTTTTCAAGAGCCTAAAAATAAGGTGGTGGTCTGAAATTCTTGGCTCTGTGTGATAATAACATAGCTCCAAAAGTTGGTGACAAGTCCAGTCTGTGACGCATGATGATACTGAAGGTGAACTAACTATATAGGAATGATAGAGTAGTACGGACATCTGCGAGGGAGTATTTACACACTAAAGAAAGCAGATAGTCAAATAGGACACAAAAATTAACAATGTCAATAAGAAACATTGAATTCATACAGACTGAATTTTCAATGCCCAAATTGAAAAGGATTATTATTTTTGTTGTTATTGTTATTTTTATTACTACATTCCTAAGTATGCAGAGAAGCTGCTGTGAAACGAGTGTGAGTGTGGAGGACTAATAATGGAAGAGCAGTTCTATCTTTCTACATACTGAGTAAGTGTCACAATGGCACATAAGAAACAATTTTACACCACTTAAACTACATTTTCTTGGAACAACTAACATCCAGTAGAGGAGAAGCAATGCTTGATTGTTTCCTGAGTACACCATTGGATTTGGATCAAAATGATACTGACATAGTGACCATGATTATTTAAAAAAGACAATCTCCAAGAGAGCAAATCACATCCATGCCAAAACCCAGAATTTAGTATTGGCACATTAGAAGTATAGAACATGATAGAACAGCTGCAGCCTGGTATTGGCTAGTAACATCTTTCTCAAGAGCATGAGAAACAGGAAAATTTTGGGTCATAGGGATGCAACGAAGCACACTTGGAGGGGTACAGATGAATGAACGCTTTGCACTGATGTTTGCTATCATCAAACAGGACCTTCCTGAGGTATCTTCAACCACACAGTGCTCTGCAGGGGCAATTAGGAGAGCTGGATCAAACTGAAGAGACAGTAGAAAGGTTTTCGAACAAATCAGTAGAAGTAGCATAAAGAACCATACCAAAACCAGGTAACTCTGAAGAGTCCTAAAGGAATGGAGCTATTAACTGGGAGATGTAAACCCTCACTGAAATCAGACATACTATCTGAAGAACAGAGGAAAGGAAATCTGATGACAATTTCTTGAAAGATTTCCATGGGTAAGACCAATAACTCTAACTTCTTTCCAGGAAATCAACAAAAAAAATATATTAGAAACAGAAGTCCCTTCAAACCAGATGTAATCTAGTCCTTTTAGGCTTGGGTTGTGACACCTCTGAGGATCTACAGGGACAGGACTCACACTCCTTCATATTTTAGAGTATACATAGCATTTTCTAACATAAGTGAACAATTTTCTGATTCATAGTAAAAACTTTAAAGCTTAATTGCCTAGTTGGTGTGATCTAGATTACCAAAACAAATGACAAAAAACCCCATCACACCACCAAAAAGCAATCTTCTTAGACTTGATTGATAAACAAGAGCAAATAGTAAAAACAACTGATAATCTGTGTACTTAAATTGATTATGTGATGCCAAGGAACGTACATTGATTATATATGATCAACTTCCACAGTTCACAATCCTATGCCATGTTTTCATGCCATTGCTTTTTGCAGCATTCCCATTTACTCTGCCTTACCTTGTTCTTACTCCTCTGATTGATTTTTCCATTTCTCACCTACACTTTATCTCAAGCTCCTGCGCTGACAACCTGTTCTGGCCTATGCCATTCCCTGTAATATCTAATTATTTTCCCATTCTTGATGCTCAGCTAGTTTTCAGTATGTTTTCTCAACTAAGCACTAAGATCTTTATTACTTTTTGTATACCTTTGATCACCCTCTTGTTTCATTGGTGTTTAAACCTGTAGCCCACTCCCCATAGCTCTAGTTTCACCTTGTGACAGCAAGATACTTTCCCATGACTACTCAAAACTGATTTTGTGCGATGAATTCTGGCTCTGATCTTATTATTTCATCAATAATAATTTGACTAAAGAGTTTTCAAATATTTAACATGGCACATTGCATTTCATCTTGCTTTTCATAGGCTTTTCGTTTCCAGAGCTTTGATCTTCATTCAGATTGCTGGGTTGTGGAAAGCACTGATCATATGGTAATGCTCTTTTTCACTGTAATGACCATGACCTAATCAATTTAAAGACAATTTATATGCAACAGTCCATCAGTTAAACAGGTTCTGCAGCTGTGTAAGCTTCCTGAGAACCATGTACCAGTTTACTACACAACAGAAGCAGTGAGCACGTATTTTGATGTTAAACATCACCCTGTGTTAGAATTCACATACAAAATAGTTTTACAATTTTTAACCTTAAAAAGATCATTAACCTTGTTTATAGGTTTCTAGAATCATTCTTACAGTTTGTGAGCAATCCAACCATGCCAGAACACGATGTCCAAGGCCAACTAATATATTGCTGTAGCTACTATAATTAGAAGACATTAGCAGCACTATCTAAAGTCATGAAGCCATAATTATCTGCAATTGTGTTGAAATGGTGCTCGTGAAACTAAACAATAACTCTGTGTCAGACTACCTAGAGACAATGTGCTAATGAAAAGAGACAAGTGCACCAAATAGGTACAACACAGTATGTACAGCTGACACATCATGTCATTACAGCAGATCACAACTCTGAAAGCAAGATTTAGCCTGTAAGCAAAGTGAAACAAGATAAGATTACTTCAGAAATCGAAAATTATGACCACTAACTTTCTCCTGTTTTTTAATTCTGTATCAGAAGCTTAGGTCTCTACCTCTTACATGACAATCTCTACATGGATGTGTAAGGAGGGTGTTTTTTTTTAAACAACTATTTAATGTTAAAATCAATTTCAAGGACCAATTAATATCCAAAATATGACATTTTTGTAGGATTCTGTACGTCTTTTTTCCAGAGAAACTAATGGCAAAACTTGCATGGAAAGAAAGAATTTAAATATATTCATATTCTTGGACAGTGGGTTCTAATAAAAAATTAAGTCAAACTTCTTAGTCTAAAGATGACCCAGAAGAACACAGAAAGAGAATACAAAAGGTTTTTCCAAAGAGAAAACAGTATTCATTAAAAAAAAGGATAAAAAATAAGAAATCTAAACTGGACTTTAAAATGAGAAAGCTCAACTTAGACCACAAGAAAAATCCATAATGTTAACAACTGTGAAAGTGTGGACTGGGGCACCTTGACAGATTTTAAATTTTGTAAAATCTTCTTACAATGTGACTTTCTCCGTCACACAACCACCTCATGGATTTTGACAAAATCCAGTGTAATTGCAAATATTAAACAGCAACAGTCAGCAGCAACTCAGTAATCCCAGATGCAGCAGCCTGAGTCTTCCTGACTGAGAATAGAGCAAAACTGCTGGCTGTCAAGTGAATTACCAAAACCATTAGTCCATGAATTACCAACACCAGTTCAAATAGAGCTAGACAGCAAATAAAAATTATTGAGGTAGCAGATATATCTGGTTATTTCTCTGTCTCCGAATTACCGAGCTTTTGGTCATTTAGAGACTGGTAAATGGCTGACATTTGAAACTTGCATAAAAAAGTGAAAGTAGTAATTGGTTACACACAATCATCTGTGAGAAGTTTAACAAGTCTAACTGATCCTACCTTGGGGCAAAAGAACCAATCCCCAAAATCCTTTCCAGCTTTATTTTCTGTTATTCTAATGATCCTATTGGCTTAGAGAAAGAAAGAAGAAAATGTGTCTTGCCCCAACTGCACTAGTAAATGAGCTGCAGGATATAATTATATTTCATTGCTTTTATGAAAATGGGTATCGTTAAAGCTATTGTTTTCCAGATACTTTGAACTAAAAGAGATCAGGGACTCCTATTCTGCATTAACGAGAGTCCACACATGCAAGTAATCCGAAGTAACTATATGCAGACAGAAGCCTTTCCTTAAAATGAGCAGTGTGAATATTTGAAACACTGATTAAACATTTCGTGACATGGCTTGAGAAATGGTGTCATGAGTTAAAGATCAGAAGAAAGTCTGCAGATGCTTCTATTTTACCATTCCAGTTGAAACTTTTCACTTCTTTCCATCTTACTCTGCCTTTTTAAGAGACAAGCATTCACTAGTCAAATGTGAAGATAAGCTACAGTTCAGACAGCCAATAGATAAAGAAAAACATTTCAGAGGAACGTTAGAAAGATAGCACCATCTCAGTCCAACACTTCTGTTACAAAGAGGATATCTAACACTTCCTGTAAGAATAAACAGGAAGGAAAAGAGAAGGATCCAGAGCAGACTTGCACTGACAGACAGGAAAAATTGCTATGGAACTTGTTAGATGGCAGCGAGAACAAAAAGTTGGCATATTTCTTCTGTTCTTTGCCCATACAAACAAGATTACTAAAACTAGGATAGTTTCTTAACTGATCTTTTGTATCATTTTATATTAAGCAAGAACATCACTTTAGTAAAATTTTGGGAGAACACTAACAGCTAAGATAAAGAAAGGATCCTTCAGTATTTTATGTTTAAAATCCTTGATTTTGTTCCAGGTCTTCAAGAGTTTGCTTTTTTTCCTATCACAGTCAAAAAATTACCTGGATAATAGTAGTAGTCAATTTCCATCACTGGTCTCAGAAAATTCACTTAATTTTAGGCAGCACTTTATGGGACACCAACACTCTCAGTCTGATTGCTTCAAGAATACTTATTTCTCCTGCATTACCTGACATGGTGCCTTCTTAATGTGAAACAAATATTACTAACATCTCCTCCTGCACTTTATGACCTATGTGCTTAGATAAAGATCAGCATGCAGTTCCTCCATTAGGAATTCCTCTTGAGTTTGTTGTATCCCTATAAAACCCACCCCCCACCACATTTTCACAATGTGTATAGAGTTTAAAAGCGTGTCATGCAGATGCTCATTGCAGTAATTGCCTATGGACCTTAAGGCTGGATTGAATTCTATTCATAAAGCAAGGTTAAGTCCCTTAAATCATTAATGTTAGAGCACGACTGCCAAATCGGTCTCATTTCTGAGAACAGAAACAAATGAAAACTCCAAATTGATTTTCCAGCTATGCTCCGCAGCAGTTTGAAGGTTTTGAGCCATTAAAAACTCTTCCTTTAAGAATGTTTCCTTAGCTTGTGTATTTTTTTTCTCTCAGGTCACTCTAATTTAATCAACAGTTGCCTAATTTATTGCATGAGTTAGCTTCAGACACAAATATTAATGTTGGGGAATCTGAAAGGGCTGCAAAGCCTTAAAGTGATTCAAGGCATATTTTTTTTCTGTAGGGATACTGGTCCTTCCAGGATACAAGGAAGGATTAATGGGTGATAACTAAAGTCTGGGAACAGAGCATAACAGACTGGAGGCTCCAGACCTCAGAAACAGACCTTATGCAGGTCTGCTGTTCTGGCTTCTGAGTCTCCTGCTGAGGCAGGGTAAAAGCAAATATGATGCTCTTTGTCCAGCACCCTTGAGGATAGGAAATCTCTCTTCTTCTTTGCAGTGTGTCTGAACAACAGAAAACCTTTTTTTGTCACTTTCAAACTAAACATTCAACTTCAATGCACCACTAGCATTTCTGCTCTGGTCACAGTGTGTGTACAGCATAATGAAGAGCTGACTCTGTAATCAGGCAGAGCCAGAGCATAGATGGAGTGACAGGTTCACATTCTGGTAAGTTGCCATGATCTCTATATAAGCTTTAAAAATTGGGTTAATGAATAGGTTGAATAGCATGCAACTAGGGTAGGAACCTGAAACAAAGCCCAAAGCTAAAATATAGCTGAACATCTACAGAAAACACCCTGACACTGAAATAATGCTATGACACTTCCTCTCCTGTCCCCTTCTCTCCATGTTCAAGACTACTGTCAGGCAAGTATAATAGGCAACTGGTTATTTAAATGCCTTCATATTGTCAGTTAAGTAAAACGTGGAGTTATGAACACTTTGGGCCAAAAGGTCCTGGCTGGCTCTTTGGTGCAATGTAAATGTGTAAAACTAGTTTTAAAAAGGTCATTGCCAAAAAAGGGGAAAGTTGTTTGGAAATGCTGAAGTCCATCTATATCACACAACTTGAAAACAGTCTTGCCCTTTACTCCTCAAGGTGGGAAAGACCTGGTTTGTGAGAACCATGTGGAGCCCTTGTAAGAGAGCTGAGCAGCCAGTCCACTTTCGGTGAAAATGATTACAAGCTCACTACAGCAGCCAGCGTTAGAGAGCAACAGAAACAAAATATAAAATGGATGGGGGAAACACAGCAGGAGGCACCTAAGAGCCACTGCACAAAGATGTTACATGGACAGAGGCAGGATTCACACATATAAACAGTACATTATTAGCGTTTGAATCACGTAGAGAGCAAACTCAAGAATTTCAGCAGTTTGCCAAGAAAATCAATGCCTAAGTCCCTGATGACTTGCAGAGCTAGACATGAAACAGCTGTTGAGCTTGTGATGATGTTCTAGCTAGATGACTGGTCCATAGCTTTCTAATTGGCCTTTCCGTTCTCAGTCACTTCTTTGAAGACAGGTCTTATATAAGTGGTGCCTGTCATTTACCATCTGTGACCTGCTAATAATCTGAAATTCCAGCTCCTATGAAGCAATTTTTTTGAGTTCAAAGAAATTGTTCCCCACTGATAGATACCATGTCAAAATCTACCAACAGAACTGATGCAAATCTGTTGCATCATGCAAAACAAGGACAGAACAAATACAAAAGTACCTCTTCTGCATCACTTTTCAGGCACTTTGTCCAATGCAAGAAAATCTTGCATTTCAAGTTTCACCCCTTCTTTCCAGAATAATTTTTCAAAATTCTTCAGCAACATGGAATTAGGTCTGGGGTTTGGGATTTTTCCTAATTGTTTGGGGATGTTGACAGGGTTGGGAAAACGACAATATTTTATACAGGGATCAGTGAAAGACTTGGGACAACCTGATTGCTTTGCTTAGCAGAAATCTCAAAGCAGACAAACTGTCAGAAACCTTGGCAAAATATGAAATGCAAATGATTCTCCTTCTGATTTTCAGCCACACTCAAGCTCCAGCTAGGAAGATCACTTTCCTCTTCTAGCAACACTGAGCTCAAATCTGTTCTTATCTAGGTGATTGATATAAGCCAATCTAGTTTCAGGAAGAGACTGAAAACAGCAAAGCAACCACCCAATTCTCTTGACTCTCTGTGAGGCCCGACATGGAACAGGAATCACTCCATCAGCTAATGTAGATAAAGAGTTCCACATTCAAGCCTGTCGGCAGACCACATTTTACGAACATTACCTCCACTTAAGTTGCATCTGTATCTGGTATTCCTGTAGCAATTATCCTTCTGGCTGTACTTTAGAACACTTAATTCAATTGGGCAGATGAAGACATTGGGTTGTACAAATGCAAGCTGCAAAAGAAGTGTGCTAGAGGACTTCTGTATCTTTGGATATGGTTTTGGCAGATGTCCTGATTACAAACACAATCTCTTTAATGTTCAAATTATGTTTTCTTAATGGTGTTTGTCCTCAGTACACTGGCTGTAATTTACAAGCTGTAATCTGGTCTGTGTCTGCTACTGTATTATTGCTCTATTAATACCTATTAAGTCTCTGAAATATATTAAAATTCACATTCAACACATTTTTCATGGAATGTTTCAGGCTAATGCATATTAAATAAAAAGTCTAACAGTCAGGAAGCAAATGACACTGTCCAGAATCAAAAAGGAAAAACAAATGTCTAAATGTGTTTATAAGACATTATTACATTTGGACCTGAGGAGCACGCTAACAAGCTAACAGGAATTTGCAGAAAGCCAATAAAGACGTTTCTGTCAGTATCAGCAAGTAAAATGAAATACAAAACAGCTGGAGGGTTAGCATTTGTATGCCTAACATACATTTTTAGAAAGCATAAATGGTATTTCATGCCTCATTGAGTTCTAAAAAAGCTTAGTTATGTCCCTAAATTTTGTAAATAAAAATTCTGACATTTTAGTAAGTTTGACTGTCAGTAGGTTTTGGAGAACATTTGATGGCACCTTGGAACACCTGAAGCTTCCCAATTAACACAGAACAAAATAAGCATTTTTTGAAACAGCAACATATCTTCTATAAGTAAGAAGTGAACAAATGAACAACATCCCAAACATTTAGAAAGAACAATTACACAGAAAGATTTTTACCACACAGGTCTGAAATTAATGATGGTATAAAAAGCCTGAGTAAACAAAGTGCACCTAAATAAGGAAGGAAAGGTATGTGTGTGAAGGAAAGCACTATACTCCAGTAGTTGGGAATTTCCAAGATAAGAGATTGAAACTACACAGAGATCAGATTTTGTAAAATATATGGTTTTACTGTGAAATAAGAAAAAAAGAATTCCCAAATCAATTTTCTAATCCCAAGGATACAGAGAAACTGATCAAATAACATAAAATTCATCAATCAAAAAAAGCTAGGTAGTACTGTGTAGCAATAGATGACACTTTCCAAGAAGCTCAGGTGGAAGACAGGAAGTCTACACCCTTGTGTACAATCCAACACTCTCTGCAGAGAGCACATTTCTACAGGATCACTAGAGCTGAATGTTCAGGTGGCCCTAATGCCATCTCTGAGATTCTGAGAAATACACACACACAAAAAAGAAAAACAAGTCATGAAAGCAATACAAAAGGAAGCAGTATTAATACAAAAGATGTTACTAATACATTGAAAATCCTTGATGCAGAGATACAGCTTACTTTACCATTTACCCCCTAGCTAATAAACACAATTAAATTTCCTTATCTAATAAATAAAATTACGTATGAGAAAAGTGTTCGTTTTGTGGTCATTGCTTTAGCAGGTTATAAGCAATCATTCTCTCTCAGCCCTATGAAATGTTACCAATTCCATGCTCCTTTATTTGTCAGTTATTTTCAGTTTATGTATAAAATACATTATGAGCAATATAAGACCAAATTATGCCATAATTCTTGATTTTATATTTTGTAGATTTTTTTCCACATTCCTAATATTCTTTACACAAAATTTTTTAGACTATTAACAAGCTAAGGAAAAAAAGACTGATTTAATGACTGTTGTTAGACAGTCCTCTTCAAATAGCACATTTCATTATCTATATATATTTTATCTTTTTTTTTCAATAGTGCACTGTACCATTTCCCTTTTACCACTGAAAAATTCAAAAAGGAAGTCATTCCATGTGCATTCAGTACCATCGAGAAAGACTATCACACTGGAGCAGTTAAAGTTTTCACATTCAAAAAACTGTCCCCATGCCAGCCTGTAGTTTTCTCATACTCCTTCATGACTATCCTGTATAGAACAATCTGTGATTATAACTGGAAATTCTGACATCCACAACAGTGATTAAAAGCTGACTTTTGCAGACCAGTTCTAAACTTCTGGGTTTTGCAGATCAGCTTTAAGTCCATAATGGAAATTCACAGAACTACAGAGTGGTTGAGGGTGGAAGGGACATCTGCAGGTCATCTGGCCCAACTGCCTTGCTCAAGCAGGGCCACCTAGAGCTCAGTACCCAGGACCATGTCCAGAGGCTTTCTGAATAGCTCCAAGAATGGAGAATCCACAACCTCCCTGGAAAATCTATGTCAGAGTTTGGTCACCATCCCAGTGAAAATGTGTTCAGGCAGAGACTCCTGGTTTTGATCTTCGTGCCCACTGCCATTGGTCCTGACACCGGGCACCACTAAAAAGAGCCTGGTTTTGTCCCCTTTGCACCTTCCCTTCAGATATTTATACACTTTGATAAGATCCTCCTCAGCCTCTTCTTCTACATGTGGACAGTCCCAGCTCCCTCAGCCTTTTGTCCTATGTGAGACGTTCCTATCCTTTCATCACCTTTGGGGCCCTCTGCCTGGCTCTCTTTGTTGGGCTCTCTCCAGAATGTCCATGTCTCTCTTGTGCTGGGAGCCCAGCACTGGACACAGAACTCTGGGTATGGCCTCAATAGTGCTGAGCAGAGAGGAAGGATCACCTCCCTTGACCTGCTGTCAAAACTCCTCATAATGCAGCCCAGGATCCCATTCACCTTCTGTGCCACAAGGACACACTGCTGGCTCATGTTCAACTTGAGTCCTTTCCTACAAAAATGAATCTGCACATCCTCATTCACCACTCCAGTTTCTGCCCTTTTGCTGGTTTCCTTTTTCAGTTTGCTAGTGGCAGTACTAGGACATCCATGCAATCGGCTGCATCAACAGCAGCTAGGAATGAGGTCAAAAGACAACTTTAAATCACTACATTTCTGCTTCTGTGGGAGTCCAGAGAAATATTCCCCGCACTTTATTTTTTAAATAAATTATTAACTGTGGTGTAAGTAGCAGGACCAGAAAGCGAGCCAAGCTCATGGAAATGGGATTTGATCTCTTCAGGAACACATAGAAAAGCTTCTTTTTCCAAACAAGTGAATAATTATATGAATATTCTTAGATGTAAGATAGTAAGAAGATGTAAAGCCTTCTTTTTGAGAGAAGAAAGAGGATGTAATTGCTAAAATACAAATAAAAATTTCAAGAAACTTTGGTCTTACAGCCCGAAGTGAAATAGGTCTACAACAATTCTCAAGAACTTGCTGTTCTCATCTATGATGTGCTGTTTCACTCAACAAAACCTTCCACCAGAGTTCTGGTTTATGGGTAAAAGAGTAAAGGTATTGCTAGCTCATCTGTCTCTGTATAGCTTTTGAATCTGTAAGATAAGGATCTTAATCTTTACCTAGTTTGGGTGCTAAAAGATTTAGTTAATTGATGTCTATAAAGCACTTCAGAGCCTTAAATTGAAAGCTGTACAGAAATGCAAATTACTAGTAAATCCTCTGATACATTACAAAAACACAGCTGCCTTATCTCATCTAAACAAAGCTCTCCAGTGTAATAATGAAATTTCAAAACATTTACCATGATTCTTTCCTCCTCCTCCATCTACTTTGTCCCAGTGACAAACAGTAATAACCTTCACCTCCCTCTAAAATTGAATGGAAAAAAATGGAAAAAAACCTCCTCAGATATGAAAGACTAATACTGGAACACCAACAAATCTAAAGGCTTTTTAAAAACATAAAAATGAGCCAAAGCTACAGGATGTCAGTCCCTACAATTAAGGATATTTAAACCTTAATATTTTACTTGCTAATGAAGCAAACATGTAGAATAATTACTGTCAAGCACTTAACACATTTTAGTGAAGAGGACAGATAGAATTTGCTTTAGGAAAAAAACAGCAGCATGTGCTGCAGTGATGATTACAGAAATTCAGTACAAAATTCACTGGGCTTTCTTTTACGGATTATGTTGAAACATGTTTTAGGATACCCTTCAATATTTTTTTCAGTTTATTTGAATGCAGTGCATTCAGCTTGTCTCTTTGAAACAGTAAACAGTGAATATTTGCAATGTGCAGTCTTGATAAATAGGAATGAGACCAGAGAGGGGTAACAATCACACTTCAAAAAAGATGGGTAACCCTCTTCATTTTTAAACAAAAAGATGCAGCTTGTTGCCAAGCATGCTTGGCTGAAGAACTAAGAATATCTTCTAGATCTTTCTGAGGTATACAAAAGAACAGTGCAGCTACAGAGGAATACACAAAATCAAATAACAAATCTTGAAAAATAGCCTGAAGAAATTAATCTCTCCCCTAAGTGTACTATCTTCTTTTCACAGGCTGACAAAAACAAGCAGGAATACATGAAGCAATTGAAACAGAAGGTAATAAAAAGGTTAAAAATTGATAAATTGAGCATAGCTTCGGTTATGTGGAGATTATCTTTTTCCTGCTACTAATTCTAAGAAAACTCAATTTGATTAGAACCTACACATACTTTCCAGGCATCCTGCATTAGGGGACAGTCAGCTTCCAAAATGCCTCTATAGCGGCAGCTTCAACAAAGTCTTCCCTGAGTACTCACCAGGATAGTATCAGTATGCTGAGTGGTTTTTTGCTGTTCTAGCTCTATATTCCAGCCACACTACCTAGTTTTCTATGTTACATTGGTAAGAAAAAGCTGCAAGAATTCCTTCCTTGTAGGAATTTGCTGATCCCCAGGTTCTATAGCAATATACCCTGATCTCCTCTGTGTGACCTCAGTGCTAGAAGCACCAATGCAAAGGCCACGCGATTTAGAAAATGCATGAGAGAGGCAACTCATTCTTAGAAATACTTACAATACTTATTTGGTGAGTATGGGCAGTCTCACGTCTCAGCAAATGAAATTGCAGAGAAGTAGCCTGATCAGATATTCAAATACTCCACAATGTATAGTGATTTCAGCAGAACACTGCTCAATTATTATTGTCTTGTTTTGAGTTTACTGAACCTCTTCAATAGTTGTCTCAAACTTCTGCTCTGTCAAGTACACTCAGTTTCACCTAATGAAATCTGAACACAAAGTGATTTTCCTATTGGTAAAAAAATGGTTTGTACCACTGATTTCCACCCAGCCTCTCCTGCAACAGTGACTTCTTACTTAGAACAGGACTATGAGAAGTTAGTTCACTGTTGATTAACTGGAACACGATATTTTTCCTTGTCCATTACTCTTTCATGTCAGGAACATCTATTTCCACCCATTCTGTAATTATTTTTCAATTTAAAAAATCACTATATTGCATCATCATTTAATCTTTTTGAAAGTCAGTGGGCAGGTCACTCAAGGTAAAGTTCCAGTTAACTGCCAGGCTTTCTTATTCAGAGAGGGTATTCAAACCATATGTAAAGGAGCATGGTAAATGTCTGTCTCAAAGAAGTGAAAATGACAAATAGGTCAACCTTAATTTAGGCCTCACTGAAGACATCTTTAAAAATAGCTGTCTGCAGTTACAGAGTGCTACACCTCACCCATTTATTTAATGCCTACTCTCTGCAATATAAATCTAATTGCAGAAATGATCCATTCAGCACAACATAATTTAGGACTAACAGATTGCATTGTAGAATTTTACAAAAGTCTCCGGGGTTTACTGTGCTCCTGCTGGCTCCTCTGTGGAACAACTCCATCCCTATGCTGGATGAAGACCAGGTAGAAAAGATAAGAAAACCACAAGAAAGCTCAGGGAGCAAATCGTCTGACATCCCACTCTCCAATAGCGTATCCTCATAGTCATGATCTTTTCAGTAGCTACAATCAGTAATAATCAAACTATTCCTCATGGAGCCCTGCTATCAAGGATCCAAGATGCCCACATACTGCTGGAACACCACAGAGCATGTTCTGCTCAGTTCACAAAGTCAGTGGTCTCTTCTCATCCATCAGCACTGCAGCGTAGGCTGCACCAGGTGCACAGGCAGTGAGTTCTCTGTATTCAGACCATGCCTTTGGCAAAGAGACTCATTTTCTGCCTTATGACGTCCATCTCCTGTTTTCATCTTTTCCTTTTTATCCTGCTGCAGCACTGCTTGCTGCTCTGAAGCACAGCTATCTGACCACTTGTTCAGCCACATGGTCACATGCTCGGCAACAGCAATTCACCATTTCGACAAGCTTGGAAACATTAGTCCTCTTTAAAGAAGTATTGCTGATCACACAACAGCCAGACCATAGACACCACACTTCAGCAACAAGATCTTCCTTCTTTTCTGACACATGGGAATATGGCCAGGGTGTTTAATGACTTGTACCTTTTGAGGGCATTAAAAGCAGTACACAGGGTACAGGAACAAGAGTCAGTGCATTTTTAAAAGTTTTGGAAGCTGCAATCTTACAGCTCTGTAATACAGCAGTACCACTACCACCAACAGGCCATAAACTTCATGCTGAATTCGCAAGGCTTCACAAGTCCTGAGGCTTGTCAACTGTGCTTTGTCTGAATATATCTTTGTTTCAATTGGAACAGCTGTGTTTGTGATTCCTCCAACTGACCAGTTCAATACCTCTAATTTGTTTTACTCTGATTTATCTTTGAACAAGGATAGTTTTATGCAGATAGCTGTAAAATGTGGTTACTCAATGTATAATGAGATACTTACGAGACTAACGTTAATACGTAGTATGAAGAGATACAGGCCTGGTCTGATAGCAGAGACCTTAGGAGAGCTGTGCCTTAAAACACAGGATGTGGTATAGAAGAATTCAGCTACGGGATGGTAAGAGATGAGGCACAGACTTGGCACTGGTAACTATAAACAACTCAGCCATGATCAGTAACAAAATGCAGACCTGGACAAAAGTGGGGTTAGAGGTATCTAAGAGAACAAAGAAAGAGTGTCCAGTACATGTAAAATGCACCACACATCATAAATCCAGATGTCTCATGGAGCTGCAAACCAACAAAGAAAAGGCAAAGGAGTAAAAGTGTATTAGCAAATGTAGATAAATGATTCCAAATGGTGGATCCCAGAGTGAGGAAGATGGAGCCATCAATATGAACATCCTGTTCTTCCTAGGACAGCACTGCAACTACTGACAACCCCACAAGAACCAAACCACTGACCTTGGGACACTAAGGAGCAGTGGAAAGGTGAGCGTAACTGCCCCAAATGGGGGGAAGCAAAAAGTGTTTGTAAAGCAATTTAACTGCATTATTATTCTTTGTTTTTCCTGCAACAGATCTAGACTAATAATGATTCTTGAATTAGACTGCTAAGGTTTCAACTATACTAACTTAAAAAATCTCATATATATATATTACTTATATATACACACAGATATATATACAAAAAATGTGTGCGTTTTCATTGTCTGTAAAGATTTGGACTGTGACTGGCTACAGATTCCATTGCTAAGGCAAACTCTCAACTGTATTTGCTTACATTGCACCAATGGAGATGGAGGCAGACGAAAGACAGTAATGAAGCTACAGCAAGCCTAAATTTGGAGCAAAACTGAGTAAATCCAATTACAGTTTAAGTCAGGGAACATGTCCACCATTTCCTGGTGGAAATTAGAAACATAGGTCAAAATACAGCAGTGGACAATGGGTTCAATTATGAACACAAAACTTTCAAAGAAGTAAGTTTTTATTTTGGTAGGATATTTGAGGACTCAAATGTCAAATATTTTAAAATTACTAGTTTTCTCATTACGATTCTCACTGTCTCCTGTTGAGAACAGTTGAACACAGAGTATTCGTATAATTTAGCTTCCTTCAAGTCACAAAACAAAATTAATTAGAAGATAATCCTTTGTTTCCAATTGCTGTTATCTGTCTAGACAAATTGAATTATGAAACCTTCAGCTGAGAAGTTTTTTAATTCAAGTGCATGGTGAATTCATCCAGTCAAACCCAAATATTCTCAAGTGGCTTCCTCTTTTCACATCTCCTGAAATGCAGTCATTCAGAATTGCTGGTTCTTCCCAAAAGTAGGGCAGAATTCATACATGCTAAAATTGTGTCTATTATTCAGTTTGAGGAAGTCACTGCTAGAAGGTTTCCTGTTTACAGCATGGAAATTTGTTGGGTCTTTCTTCTTTAATTAACGTAATTCCAAAAGTTCTACAACTAGTCAAATTTCTTGACAAGAAATACCAATAACCGGGCACTAATCCCAAAAAGTTACAATGACTGTAAGAAACAGTCTTGAAACACATTATTCTGTGCCTGTAAACAGGAATTCCCTTATGGAGTAGAACTAATGATTTGGTCCTATGTCAAAATCTGATTATTCAGGGATATGAAAGGAGCCTGGGAAATGATTCAGACAGAGCACAACATATGTAAATCAGGCTACAGAATATATACACAGTACATTCTGAGAAAGTACTTGTAATCAGATGACTGTAGAAAGTAAGTGCATGAATAATAGAAGGCAGAAAACTACATAATCTCAGGTACTCCACTGCAGCCAAGCAAACTGAAAGAAAGGCTTAAATCACAGTTTAGATGAACTCACAAATAATCAAAAGTTAGCTGTAGTTCAGTACAGTGTTTCAACATGGCTAGTACCACACTTTGAAGGATCTTTTTCAATTAGCTAAATAGGAAGTACAGCTATGACTGTGTCTCAGGTTTTTGCACAAGCTATATTAAAGATGACAAACATATGAGAAAAAAAGAGCTACGCACCTTGAAGGATACCAGTTATGAACTGGACTGGAACCTAGGAGATGTCAGTTCCATTCTCAGCTTTGCTGATGATTTACTGAATGATATTGAGCAACTTACTTTTGGTTTCTGTGTTTCCCTAAATAGGCTTTACCCATGTTGTCTATACAGAATTTAGCTGTACAGAAATCATTCATGTCAGAACTGGCTCTTGTTACTTTTCATACAGTGGGAAACATAATGGAAGCTGGTCTCAGTGGAGAGCATCTATGTACTCATGCCATAAACTATTTAACAGCTTAGATAATGAATCTTCTGTAGCCACTGGTTGCCCTACATGCAAAATGCATCAGCTCTTTCCTATAACAGTCAGCATGTCCATTCTGTTGCAGCCAGGGAGGGGAAAAAAGGCCTATTGAACATTGGGAAAGAAACAGAAAAGACCATGGAATTTCTGCTTTAAATCAAAGCCTTGGTGGTTGCACATGCCACCAATCCACTGCTTGTCTTGGAGTTACTGGAGAGAAGTCTGCTCCGCTGCTGGCTGCTACCTAGTATTCCACTTCTCACAGTCACAAAAACAAGCACAAAAGTTGCTTCAAAGCTAAAAGCACTAAAAATACATTAAAAAAACACAGAGTAATTCATTATACTCTATTTCTCAACAAAAACAACGCCCTAAATTATGAATTAACATCATACAAATCCAGAAAAAATATAAACTATGATACTTCAAAACACACTTGAAATAAAGTCAAAAGTATTTCTAAGGCATTCAGTGCACACTAACAGTTTAGAATTATAACAAATTTCTGAAAAAAATTATATTAAAATAGGTTACTGTAAGTGTGGATTGGTTATATGCCATTTCAGTGGAAAATTATTATTAGAATTCATATGCAATTTGAGTAGAACATATCAAGGTTGAATTTCATTGAAGAATTTTGGATAAAATATCCATGTAACCATTTCCATTGGCAGTCACATATAGTGTGGATTTGCTTTATAATCCACCAGATTTAACCATACTGCATTCCCTTTCTTCATTCTATCAAAGCAAAACTAACACTCTGAAGTGGAATAGAAATTGAGTTTTAGTGGCAACATTGAAGGAAATGCATCACCTATAGTGATTCATGGTGCACACTGTAGATACCTGCTGGTGACACCTCAGCAATGATACGCCTTGACCCTTAACAGACCTTAGCTATCAACATTGCACCATTGTATCAATGCAAAGGCAGCACCTGATGACTTTCAACATAACACATGTGTGAAAAGAGGATCGATTTTATTACTATTGTTATTTTTTTTTTGCATTGTCCACTGGGCCCTTTTTCACTGCTTCACAGGTTGGGGCATTGAAGTCACAAAGGTAATATTATACACTTAAATTGTTATGAAATGAATGCCAATTAGCTATTTAAAGTTACAAACAAACCACTGGGAGGAAAAAATAAAGAAAAATGTACACAACATACACCTGTATCAAATTACTTGTAAGTAATCGTGTGATGACTACAAAGCTAATAATTTTCAGCAGAGATAATCACCAGGTGCATCCTGGTTATTTGCAACAGTTATGATTGCCACAGTAGCAACTGCAGAGAAAAGCTTTTGCATTTAGTAAGAATTCCTTACTAAACTGTAGACAAAAACATAGCTTCTCTGCTACTGGAGTGAGACATTTTTATCTACATTTAACACAGTGAATAAATATTGAAATTCTGGAAGTGTCCTTAAGTACTTTTGATTAGCAGCAAAGAATGTATTTAATTTACTTAAGTCTGTTAAAGGGTAAAACGAATGTATATATAAAATGCACATTTTATGTACACATCTATACAATGTGTGGCTACAGACATATACTATGAAGACAGAAATAGCAGTAAAACCAGCTGGTTTTAAAATAGCAATGATTTCAGAAGCTATGCCAGTTGCAAATAATGCCTATTAACATGTCACATCAGCGTTAGAATTTTCTATTATCCTAAGATAAGAAGTGAAATTCCTTCTAAATATTAAAATGATACTGATGGTATTTAATCTGTTTCTAACTCTGGTACAGTGAATCTACATATATTTTCTGTCTGGTCATATTACAAAGCTCTTTTTCTTTACACAGAAGGCATACATGAATATAAATAAGGCTACTGAACTATCATTCCTGACTATGCAACAGCTTAAAAAAAATTCTAAAAATAGAAAATATGTACTGTTCAGAATTGTGCTTTTCTCCTAATGTATAAACCTGGAAGCATCTTTCACAATGCTTCTTGTAAAGTGCTTATGCAGTAAACAAAGCTAAAGAGTATCATCCTGAAATGATATTTGAAGCTGTTCCACATTGGTATTCCATATGGATGCTATTCATTGAGCAAAGCTTGACCCTTTGGTAATCAGCCTCTGCTGAAGTACAGGCAGATTGACTTCTTTAGGAACAGTTCCAAACCCTTTGTTTAGAATCACACTTTCTCTTCTCTTGCTGAATAGTTCTTTGTTCCCTTCAGATAGCAGAGATACCTGGGGGGGAAAAAAAATCAGTAGGTAGTTGGAAGTATGAATTTCCCACTATTCACACTCACAAGGCATGGGATCAATCTTTGTGCTACCAGCAGAAAGCTGATGTATGAGCATGATGTAGAAGCCAAGGAACCACAAAAGTCTATCAAACGAAATGGTTTTAGTTCATAGTTTACAACACTATGATGCAGAAATCTCTGGGTGAAATTCTATCATTTATGCTACACGCAGGGAATTAGTTTGTCTAATGAGCCTCTGACTCAAAATTTATGGACTAGGCTGCACAGCACACAAATAGAATCAGAGCAGCATGGTGCAAATGTCTCCCACAGATAATCAACGAAGCCTGAATGCAACACAATGTATTTGTGGGACAGCTCTAACTTACGTTGCTGATGTAACATGTCCAGAGACTTCAGCATTATGGAGAACTAGTTGAAAGCAAATCTTCAACATCACTTCGTTCTCCTTTTCTAATTTCTCTTCAGCCTGCTACATAGAAAATTAGCACAGAAAGTGATGGAGTGGCATCTGTCAGCTTTATATTGGTGAAACTTTGTCTCATAATCAAGATGTATTATATTGTTACAATTATTCTATGAAAATATGATGTAAAGCTTTCTCATAATCAGTGCTGTGAAAAAGTAAAACAGGTTGTTTCAGTTTTGTCTCAAAATTCTACCAGTCTCCAATCCAAGTGTAAGACCTCTTCTGAAATTTTCCCAGACTACTTGCACACAGTTTGTATAACTCAGATACATAAAGCCCTTGCAAACATTCCTCTATTTATATGGCCCCTCGAGGAGCAGTGTTATTTTGATACTGAAGTACTGAAGGATATAGAGGTAGTCCAGGAATGAGGAAAGGAAAAATATGAAAAATAGTTTATAGCTTTGCATGTACACTTCAACAAATGTAGATAGAAATTCCTAAGCTGAAAGATTGTTACTAAAGTTGTAAAGTCAAGTGCACTCAAGGAAAAACAAAACCTACAGAGTAAAGGCTGACAGCAAACTTCTATTCAGCCTGCTATGTGGATAACATAATCCTTCATGGGGCACCATATCTGTGCAGAAAATTAGAATCATAGAATTGTGACTGGTTGTTACTGGAAAAGGTCTTTAAAGGTCATGTAGGCCAATGCTCCTGCCATGGGCAGGGAAGACTTGCATTAGACCAGGTTCTCAAAACCCCATTCAACCTGACCTTGAACACTTCCAGGGACAGGGCATCACAATTCCTCTGGGCAACCTGTTCTGGTGTCTCACCACTGTCACCACAGAGAATTTCTTCCTTATATCCAATCTAAACCTACTGCTTTAAGTTTAAAACTGTTGCCCCTTATGCTGTTGCTACAAGCCCTGGTAAAAATTTTTCTCTTATAAGCCCCTTTTAAGTATTTAAAGGCTGCAATAATTTCTCCCTGGACCCCCTTTTGTCTGAACTTTTGAGCCTGACTCCTGTTCTATGCATCTACCCTTTCTACCACCTGCCCTTACAGCAAACCATTCTCTCTTCTCTTGGTCAGTCCCAGCTACAGGTGGTTCATCCTTCTGCCCATACCAATCTCCTTTTCAGAATTCCTGCATTCCATCTCCTGTTGTTCTTGGCTCTGTATTAGATGTATGCTCATTTCCTAGCTTCTATCTCATCAGCTTTTACTTATCAGTTCTTTGCCCAGGCATTAGCTCAAGATGATGAGACTCACTTTCTGTTCTGATGTCTAGACTTGACCTGATAATATTTCAGGTATTTCAGTACTCTTTTAAGGCTACTGTTAAGCATATACCTACTACTGTGGGGGTTTTTTGAAATTATGACACTGGCACAGATTTGTTAAGTGAAGGATGAAATTTCATACCTGTGAGAGAAAAAAAAAAAAGAAAGGTACTTTCCTGTCCAAATCTTAAATCTTCGCTATAACACACAAGTTAATAAAGATTAAAAATACTAGGATGTTTTTAATATGGGTAAGCAAGGTAAGCCAAAGTTTCTTATCTTCAATGCCTTCATTCAGTGCTGTAAAAGCTAAAATCCGTTCCTTCTGTGGCACAGATTTCTAGAACTGTAGGACTCCACAAAAACATGGAAAACTCAGGCGATTTAGAGGGTTTACAGATACAATGTCACAGTAAGATAAACAGTTATTCCTTCTTTTTGTATAATTTTCCCATGATTTGTCTTAGTAAAAGCTTTCAAATTAACTTTCAAAACTGGAGTTGATATTATGATGAGGTCTAAAAATTATCTTTATGGAGTACCATGTCTGAAACATGAAGATTTGACATTCCCTTATCAGTAAATGGATGTTCTGCTAGTAAAAAGGGAGTATTCAAGGACAAAAGACACAACTACAATACTTAGAGGAACACTGTGCCTGTTAGTACTATACTGAGATCCTGGAATAGCTTTTGTTCTGTCTTGCACCGCTGTATCAAAACACCCACCTACGTAACTCTGTGCAATTTCTCCTCTAGTCATAGTTATTAAGGAGATCTTGAAAGAGGTAAAAAAGAATTTATCTTTGTATGGCCCTGATTTCTGAACACTGAGGTCAATTTCATTTTCCATGTCTTCCCAAACTTTCAGATTGTCTTTTATTCAGTCTATGAGTTCCCAGAATGCCTTTCAACATCAACTTGCTATGACATGGAAAGGATATTACATCTTATCAGCTAAACTGCCCCAGCTGGACCAAACCATTAAAGCCTCAAAAAAACCCCAACCGACCAAACAAAAAAAACCGAAACAACAAAAAAAACCCCCACAACTCTCCCCCAGAAAAAACCTCAAGCCAAACCAAACAAAAAAACCCAAACCAAACCAAAACAAGAAAACCTCCCCTTGACTTCAACTGAAAGTGTTCACAGCAGCTGTATAAGAATGCTTGCACAAGAATGATTCCAGACTACACTGAGCTTTCTGAACCAGCTTATGTAGGAAGGTACCTTCTTATTTGATGTTGACAGACTTTATCTATGCTCTATGCAGGAATTCTTCCATGCAGACATATCACATGCACAGTTGTTCTCAAATCTTTTCATCAAACTGGTAGAAAGACCCGCTTCAGAACTGCAAGGACAAACATCTTATCTCGGCCAAACATGTCTGTGATGACAGATGCTTCTACTCAAAGATGGAGAGCTCATAGAAGAATGTCTGAGAACTCAGGGCATGTGATCTCTGTAAGGGATCAGAGCCATCTGCCTGCTGTTGAAAACAGTCATTCCCACAGTCCAAATGCTGACAGACAGCTTCATAAACATGCACTTTTTCTACAGGCAGTGTGGACTTCAGGCATTTCTAGTGTCAGGAGATCACTTAATTATACATCACTGAACTGTATCAATGACTTGGTATCTACCACTCAGCCTAAATTCAGGCCACGCACTCTTTCATTTTTTCCAACAAGAGGTGAAATGCACCTTTCCACATATCTCATCGCTAAAGACAATCTTCAGCTTGAGTGAAGGAAGAGGTTTTGCATCAGTGACAATCCTACCACATGATCAGGTTATTCCGCTACTTGCACCAGATGGATCCCTGGATCACTTCTCTGTTCTACACCACACAATGTCATGGATAACAGCCAGGTTATCCATCTTTTATACCTAGCAGTACTAATATGAGCCAAGTCTAGCAGTCGTGATGCTAACTAGTTGCTAAAGAGCAATAAACAGTTTCTTCTACAGTCCTTATCATTCTGACTCACAGGAAAAGCAAGACTAAAATTAAAAAATTTAAAAAATTAAAAGACTGACTTACTAACCAAAGTGGGAAAAATGTCTTGTTATGCTACTGTAATATCAGGGAAAAAAAATCAAATTCTCTTTGTCATCAGCTTACTAGTCACTCATGAAACAACCAGAACATTTCTGCAATTCTCTAAAAATACACTTAGCAATAAGTTTTTCTCACCTGACCATTTGATTTTGACACGAAGAGCTGGTAATACCCTAGAATCCAAAGCATATATTTTTCCTAGTGTATAAGTCATCATTTCTGTAGATTTCTACCATTACCATGAAGCCTGGACATGTATCTTCTGAATGCAGCCTATATCTGTGCAGCTGTAACAACTTGGTTAAAATTATGTTTCTAGCAAGTGTGAAAAGGCACAGTGTGACAATCGCCATGTGCAGCAGTGAACCCTATCTAGCAAGTGTCTTTTAATCCATCTCTTGGCCAAATGTTTGTCATTGGAACTCTCTATATTCCTCCATGTGACAAATATTAGTCACTTTCTAACCCCATGAGCTGAATGAAATTAAAGCTAGGATCAATTGCTACACCAGGTTTTCATGTTGCTTCTAATTCCTATAGGATCTGTGACTTACGAAAGATAGGCCAATACTGCCTCTTAGTGGAAGGACAGCTGACTCAAAAGGTGAAGTGAATGCTGGTCTGTGGAAATACACTGGAATACTTCAAGGGCCACACAGACCCTCAGCTGGCAGCCATCAGAACTGCAAGGGGGTAAATGAAAGACTGTTGCAGCCATGAATGATTAGTAGTGGTGATGATGATGATGATGATAATATTCAAATAATAATAATAATAGTAAAAAGTCCTTCTGAGGTTCGGCAAACTTCTTTACCTCTTTGGGGAGAAGTACAATTCAACAGAATGCTGGTATGACTTGCTGGCCAAAGCAATCTTCTGTTGTATGTGTGAGAACTAGGAATCTACAGAGACAACCATTTGGAAGAAGAAAACAATTAAGAGATACGTGGCAACATTAGCGGAAATGGTTCCAGGTGAGAATAAAAAGGAGCAGAATGTCTTAAAACACCTAGATTTCACCAAGTCAAAAGACCTACTTTAGATTCCAGGAGTGTTGGAGCACTGTCATTTATTGTCTAGTTCGGTATGTTCTAGAACATTAAAAAACCATTAACTGAACTAAGTACAAATTTGAATCTGTTAGTCACCTAACAGAATTGAAGAGGTACACTAATGCTGAAGAATACTTAATTAACATGGTAAAAATTTGCAAGCAGAAAAAGCTCCACTAATGCATTTCTATTTTCAAATTATGGACCACAGACCAAATACAAATGAGGGCTGCCTCAAACAGGCACAGTTCAGAATTTGCTGTCATTCCTGAGCTATATAATCCACCTGTGAATAATACCCTGAGATATTCTTTGAGTAGTTAAAAATGTATAGCTATCATTAGAGCCAGACTTGACAGTTTTCTTCTTCATGAAATAGCTCTAACTACAAAATTCATTGCTTCTCTATTTCTAAAATTTCAAAAACAATGGAATAAATTTCACTGAAGAAAATTAAGAAAATTATACATGACAACATATCAATATATGCATTTGATTATGAAGCCTGTTTCCTTCTACTCTAACTTGTACTGCAACCATTTTTCTTCCTACGAAACAAATGTTGAAGCATTTCTCACAAACAGACGTGGTCTGAGCTTGTGTGGTTTTGGCTGGGATAGAGTTGTATTTCTTCATAGTAATTTGTATGTTGCTATGTCTTGGATTTGTGCTGAAAATGGTGTTGACAACATAACAGTGTTTTACTTACTGCTGAACAACACTTATACAGCACAAGGGCCTTTTTTGCATCTTCTCACCACCCCACCAGTGAGTAGGCTGGGAGTGCGCGAGAAGCTGGGAGGGGATACAGCCAGGACAGCTGGCCCCAACTGACCAAAGGGATGTTCTACACCATATGGCATCATGCTCTGCAATAAAAGCTGGAGGAAAGAAGAAGGAAGGGCAAGGGTGGAACATTTGGAGTTATGGCGCTTGTCTTCCCAAGTAATCATGAGATGTGATGGAGTCCTGCTTTCCTGGAAATGGCTAAGCACCTGCCTGCCATTGGAAGGCAGAGAATGAATTCTTTCTTTTGCATTGCTTGCAGGTGCAGATTCTGCTTTACCTATTGTAAACCACCACACCTATAAACTGTCTTTATCTCAAGCCAAGAGCTTTTCCACTTTTATTCTTCCAGTTCTCTTCCCTGTCCCAGTGCAGGGGAGTGAGAGAGTGGTTGTGTGCTACTGAGGCTGCCCATGGGAGTGGAACCACAACAGAGCTACAGCATTCAGCTGAACAGAACTCCTGTCTCTGATGACTGCATTTCTTCTTATAACTGAGTTTCTGCTTGGATTAGGTCTCTTCAAGCAATTTATTAAAAATAGATTTCTGCATGAATTTGGGTATTACATATGTACTTTAATATAAAAAAGCAGTATGAAATTTTGAAGCTGGTATTCACTGCCATATTCATAGCCTCACAAACAAGGAGCTGGCCTCTTGTGCAGTATAATATTAAATCAGAGGGCGGAAAAGAGAAAGAGTGGCACAATGGATGTGAATGGAATAATTTTGAAACATTACAGGGGTTTTTTTAGGCATGTTTACCAAATTTCTGTATAAATAAGTAATACAATTGGAGTGCTCAGTAATTTCAGGAGATTAGTGATAAATGGGCACAAGTTGATTACTCAAGATAAAGCTGAGGGTCATTATCCTCAGCTGGTCATTAATCCCCATGAAATGACTGGTATTGAGATAGTAATTACTACTATAATGAAAATGGGGGAAAAAAGCAGCATGACATTTTTCTTATGAAGCTGTCAGTTTCTAAAGAATTCATGTTTCTCTCATCACCCGATCACATTGCTTGAATCATTTTTAACTCTTTGTACAGTTTATTTGTCCTACTACAATTTTCATGTCATTACCTCACTTAAGCTTTGGTTTCCAATCTTACATTCTTGGAATTTCAGAAGGGCACAGCAAGGGGCAAAAGTGATGGGAAAGAAAGACAAACCACATAATTCCCCCACACCAGAAAATAAATAAAACATATTTTCAGAATTTTCTCTATAAAGTGTGTTCCACAGTGAGGTAGAAGACAGCATTATGATGTTATCTAGCTGTTTATTCTGCATTTAGTAGTGCTTTTAGCCATAGCACATATCCCAGTTCTTTGTTCTAAACCTGGATTCACCCTGCAGCCTTACAATATATGGAACTGATAATGTCAATGTCAACTTGGTCAGAAAACATGAAGAAACTAGGCCCTAAAATGAAAAACATCTTTAAGCATTTGCAATTTCGCAAATCAAGTTTGTGGTGTTTTGATGTGTCTTTGAAGGACTTTTGAGCCCTTGAAGTTCTTTTCCTTCTCATTTCTACTAGACAAGCTAGAACCATATTAAGAGCTGAAGGGAAGGCAATTTTTTCCCTGCTAGAAGCACTGTCATTCTGTTTCCACTGCGAAAGACCCACACATTCTGCATCGTTACAACTTAGAAAATGAAAAACTCAAACTAAAAGCTTTTAACATAACATAAGTAAGTTTAAAAATAGTATTGCCCTATATATTGCTAAAGCAAACAAGATACAGATATTCATTACTCTTTGTACTTTTTTCTAAAACTCTTCTGTGAACACTTTTCTAAGAAGGGGATCCCAGGAAAGCCACAGGATGGACTGAGGTTCTGCTGGAAAATTTGCAGTTGGTTCTGAAATGTCTCATTGTATGTAAAAAGGAAGTAGAGTCAGGCTCAAAAAATCTTTAGGCAAGAATGGCTCATGGGATGTTGCTGTGAGGGCTGCAAATCAATTACTGTGTGATGGAAAAAAACCAGATAATGGTTGACACCGATAAGTGACTTGCAGTGCAGCTCAGGAAACTGATTTGTTCTTCTAGCTTATTTATGTTGTTTGGAGAGTTCGAGGTGAAACCTAACTATTCGTGTCTGCTAGCCAAATGAATCATTCAATACTGGATGGCCATCAAAACTGGACTCTGGCTATTTGAAGAGAACGTGAGCAGCAAAAAAAAAAATTGCTTAAGTTCTGAAAGCTCTGAATGGCACTGAGCAGAACACACTTCAGAAAACAGCAAGTTCTCTGGAAATATAGATATTTTTTTGACAGCCAAGGCTAAAACATGGTCTGTCAGTTTTCTGGAGGAGAAAATATAGTTATTTGGGAGTAGAACCTTGCCTGGGAAACAATTAATGTAATAGTAACAGGGGAACCAAACATAATTATGCATCACAGCAAATAATAGGAATAAAAGTGTACTGGGTTTGCATGGTCAGGTTTTGGTAGTGGGGGGGGCTACAGGAGTGGCTTCCATGAGAAGCTGCCAGAAGCTTCCCCCATGTCTAACAGAGCCAATGCCAGCCGGCTCCAGGACCGCCGCTGGCCACGGCTGAGCCAATCAGAGATGGTGCTAATGCCTCTGAGATAAAAGATTAAAGAAGGAAAAAAAGTTATTGCTCAGATTTAGTTGTGCTCAGAGAAGAGCAGAGAGGAATATGTGAGAGGAACAACTCTGCAGACACCAAGGTCAGTGGAGAAGGAGGGCAGGAGATGCTCCAGGTGCCAGAGTTGACATACCCCTGCAGCCTGTGGTGCAGCCCATGGTGATGCTGCTGTGCCCCTGAAGCCCACTGAGGTCAGTGGGAGTGCAGAGAACCCCCTGCAGCCCATGAGGGAGACTCACACTGGAGCTGGTGGATGCCTGAGAGGAGGCTGTGAACCCATGGGAGGCCTTTGCTGTAATAGGCTCCTGGCAGGACCTGAAGACCCTTGGAGAGAGAAGCCCACACTAGAGCAGGTTTCCTGGAAGGACCTGTGACCCTGTGGGGGACCCACACTGGAGCAGGCTGTTCTTGAAGGACTGCACCCTGTGAAAAAGTGGCCCACATTGGGGCAGTTCCTGAAGAAATGTATCCCATGGGAAGGACTCAGGCTGGAGAAATTTGTGGAGAACAGTCTCCTATGGGAGCTCCCACCAGAGCAGGGGGAAGAACTGTCCTTGAATAGCGGCAGGAACAACCTGTGATGAACTGACCATAACTGCCATTCTCTCTCTCTCTGCACCACTTTGGGGGACGAAGTAGAGCCCAGGAAGGAAAGAGGGGAGTGGGGGAGGTATTCTTAAGGTTTGTTTTGCTTCTCATTATCCTGCTCTGATTTTGATCAGTAATAAATTCAGCTAATATCCCCAAGTCTGTTCTGCCTGTGACAGGAATTGGTGAGTAATGTCTCCCTGTTCTTATCTCAATTCAGGAACCTTTTGTTATATTTTCTCTCCCCTGCCCAGTTGTGGAGGGGAGTGACAGAGCACCTGTGGTGGGCACCTGGCATCCAGCCAGGGTCAATCCACCACAAAAAGCACAGTGAAAAAACAAGTTGCTAGTGACAGACCAACAACAGGGTTGCAGTACGACTGTCTTGTATCTGCCAGTGAAAGCCAGGACATGCTGTAGTGACACACATGCAGTGGAGTAGGGCAAAATCTCCAATAGCTGTTATATGCACACCATTAACAAATCTAAGCAATTAAAATAAAAAACCACAACCAAATCTAGACAACATACAACTTAGCTTCTAAGGAGATTCATTCCTATGAGGAGATTGCTCTCCATTCCTCCAAAATTCACTCCAAAATCAATTTTGTCTTTGCTACAAATCCCACGAAGAAAACACAGATCAGCACTGATTGTGGATAACATACTACCAGTGGTGCTAAAGAAGTTGCATGACTCAGGGGAAACAATGTGCTTTCAAATTTTCCAGTGCTCCTGTGAAAATCAAAGACATAGCACATCCACCAATGTGATTAGGGATGAATGTCCACTGGCCTTCTCCAGACCCTATATATGTGTAAAAATGTAC
This sequence comes from Gymnorhina tibicen, assembly GCA_013399875.1. Taxonomy (NCBI): domain Eukaryota; kingdom Metazoa; phylum Chordata; class Aves; order Passeriformes; family Artamidae; genus Gymnorhina; species Gymnorhina tibicen. The sequence goes on along the minus strand of VXAZ01002369.1, from coordinate 247,168 downwards.
TGCCTGCTTTTTCATTCATTTTCTTCTGCAGGATAAACACAGCATCGAGAAGAATTCCTTATACTACCCTGTCATCCCATGTAGCTACGACGAATATTCTTTTATGTCTCCTTTAAAATAACATTTTTAAAGATTTAGAATCTTACGTTAGTTTTCTGCAGAACAGCTACTCTCTAAGGAATTCCAGCACAGCAGAAAAAAAGAAGTCCTGAATAAACCAGCAAAAAAAGACTGTTAATTATTTCACTGCTGTTAGTTCCATGTGAATTTCTGTGGCACTCATATGTTGAAAGTACTAGCCTATGTGCTTGCAATCTTGAAGCATACTCTACATTTCAGCAATTACATTTACAGCAACAGAACACAAGGGAATAAAATAAAGTTGCACTAAGGGAAGTTCAGACTGGACATCAGGAAAAGGTTTCTCACTGGAACTGGCTCCCCAGGCAAGTGATCACAGCACCAAGCCTGTCCAAGTTCAAGGAGTGTCTGGATGATGCTCTTGGTCATATGGTTTAGTTTTAGGAAGTCCTGTGAGGAGCAGGGAGTTGGACTCAATCCTTACGTGTCCTTTCAAGATGAGATACACTATGATTCTGACTTCCTTTAATAGATACCTTATCTCTGTAGTAGTACTTGCAAAAAAACCATATTCAGCATATTCACCTCCTTCTTCACAGTTAATTAAAGTAAGACACTTGTTACTAGTCTGTTTGTGAGATAAATGCCTATAAAACAACAACACATTTGTACATTTATAATAGGACTTGGTAGACCTTGATGTCTTTTTTTTTTCCTAGTAAGTTCTGCGATATTTTTTCTACAGCATCAAATCCTGGGAGCTTGTCATTAGGGCAAAAATTCTGGAATACTTGAAAACATTAATAAAGAAGTTTGTTAGACCTCATGACTGAAAAAGTAATCTGTAAATATAATTCAAGTACACCCTAAAGGTTTAAAGATTGAACCATTATTTTATTTTGGGAGTGTTGAATCATGATTTTCAATACTTTGAGCTGGCAGCTGCAAGACACTTGCAAACTGAAATACCAATCTAATGAGTAGCCTATAGAAGTATTCAGACTACCATTAGAAAATTTTCAAGCCTGAATCATACTAAAAACTTAGCAGAGATAATAAATAACTGAAAAATACTGCTGAGGCACCAGGAACTATAAATTCTTAAAACCTCTTAATACTTATATTAGGGAGGGCAAGGGGTGGGGAGGGTTTATGTTTGTTTGTGTGTTTTAGAAAACGTAACTGCAGTCTCCCAGACTTTAAAATGGTGATTAATGTAAAGACAAGAACAGACTTACTCGATAAAGTAGTTAATGTTTTTTTGCACTACACAATATTTGAGATGATAAATAATAGGATAGCAGGTGAAAAATATAACAAATGCTAGACTTATAATGACATATTTCATATATTTTCTTTCTTGTGTCAAAGTTTTCCTGCAGGAAGAATATACCACCTTGAGGACAAAGCATTTGCTAGTTTCAAAGACCACTACATTTTTTCATCCCCTGCACTTTTGTGCTAGTAAACACTTACACTGGTTTTTGCACTGTACTCAAATCTTTTGCTAAATATATCAGCTTTATCCTTTAAATCCTGTAATAACAGAGTACTAAAATAAAATATACTTCTATGTAATGAACCTTTTGTTCAGGTGTGGGTTTATGTGGGAAAAAAATCTGAGGAAATTGCTGCCATACTTGTACTACTCTTTCATCTAAATGAAGAAAACAGATGTGGCCAAAAAAAGCTGCCTATATTAGCTAGTATGTCCCCCATACATTTCTTCCAGTCCAAGCATCCATGTATTATAACAAACCACATATTGCACTAAGTTTAAAGTGAATTGCAGTCATGTAAACAGGAAGACAATACATTTGGGTTTAGCACATCATAATTAACTTTTTCTTTTTGAATAGGCTAGACTGACCTGTTAGAAGAGAAACCATAATAACCACTTTCCTCTAGAACCTCTTCAATTAGAGTCTACAACATAAAAGAACTTAATTTCAGTGAATTATCTTCATTAAAAGTAATGAATGAATACATATAGGTAGATATACAGCTTACCTGCAACTGCTCATATGTCATCCCTTCTGCCATGCCACAAGTGCCAAGAATGCCTCAAAGTAAAAGGCAAGTAATGTTATACTACTGAATTTGGGATCTGTGCTCCCTTATCAGTTTCTTAGCAACTCCACTACAAACATAATGACAGAGATGCTTCATGATCAGTAACTCCCACTGAGCACAATGACCCCCTGAAGAGGTGGGGTCATTTTACGGCATGATATGAATGTTTGATGCACACACATTATGGAAGCATTCTAACCAATGAAAAATAATTTAAAGACTTAATGTAACAGAACTCAGAAATGCAACTTTCTTATTTTTTTCCCACTTACAGTGGAAATTTACAGTGGAAAGGGCACACAGCCAGCAGCAATTTGTGAGGACAAAAGTACTGTCTGCAGGTTAAGAGATTCAAAAATTACAGATAATGAGCATCTCAACAAATTGCATTATCGTCTTCGGGAACAAAATAATGCTCATATTTAAAGTGATTGTTAGGGACTCATTTCCTACTCAAATATCACCCTTGACACTTAGTATTAATTTTGGTTTTTGCAATAAGCTGTGGAACAGATACACTATTTTCAACACAAAGGCCATCAAAACTAAAGTTTCTCACTCTTCTCTATGGCACCACAGATTTTAAGGTTACTGTATGCTCTAGTCCATGGATTGCAACACAGGTTTTTTTTGCATTTAGAAGAATTTAAATGGCACAATTACCAAAACACAGGCTGCCCATTTCCCTTATATCCATTGCACAAAAAATCACATGATGAAAATAGTCTCTGAACCAGGAATTGTAGTTCCCCACCCCAGATGATGCCACAGCTGGTAGGTTTGATTATACATGGTGTTTATGATTTGTCTTGCAGAGTATCACTAGTCCAAAGATTAACTGACATATATACCAGAATATTTTCTGAAGTATATATACATATATATAGGTGTGTGTATTTTTCCCTCCTCAAGTGTGTATGGCTTGATCTAGCTATGTAATTAAATAACCCATTACAACTGTTTCAAACATGACAAAAGAACAACATAAGTTTTAAACAGAGTTTATTTAAAAATCATGTGCAAGAACATTTTCAGTTACAAACATTTCTATTAATTTTCATGGATGAACCATTAATTTTTTGCATTTTTGATATTTCTTTATAATTCCAAAGTACATTCTCTTCAGTTAGTAGAAAGTTCCAGCAGTGGTAAACTGCATTTCTTACCATGAATTAAACAAAACAAAACAAAAAACAACCATCCAACCAAACAAAAAGCAGTGAACACAATTATGAACATCCTACCTTCTTCTCTCTAGAAACCCTGAACATCGCAAGCTGCATTTAATATAAAGCACTACATTCTTCAGATGATCCGAATAAAATGTCACAAACTATATATACATTTGTGTGAAGATAAACAGGAAAATGTATTCTCTTGCCTATGAGAGAAGCAGCTGATGACTCTGGTTTTAAAACGGTGGCTTCAAATACAGTTGTTAGCCGATATACAAGTGGTATAATTCCCATTAGGGGGACCCCAGAACTTTTGGAACCTGAAAGTCAGTTCAGCTACTTGATTATATGAGCAATGATACTGACATTAAACTTAAAAACATCTAAGTTTGAAAATATCCACTGGTAACAACTCTGATAGGACTACCTTCGTGTACAGGAGAGAAATTCTGGTTATGCATTTCTGCAGCGTGATAACACTTCTACTGTTACAGAAGCAGAAGAATCTCTGTTGTTGGAAGACCTTTACCCCACCACTGATCAGTGGAGGAATCTCTTTGTCTGTAATTCTTCTTAGGTTTTCTAATTTGGCACAGTTAAAACCCCATTATTTTTAAATTTTATTTCCAAAAATTGTACAACCTCATAACATTTGCTGTAAGAGTTCAACCTAATTCTTATTTCTATTTAAGTTCCTTCCATGACCTCCAAATAATATCCATGTCACCCAGTACATTTACAGTGTTGTTTTTGGTAAATTATGCAACTTTTATGCTTATCAATTCTCCATCTTTCTAACAGCCCTTTTTTTTTTGTTGATTTCCATTAATAGAATATAACTATTTCCTTCAAGGTAGAATGCCCAGAATTGCATTCAACATTTCAAACATTTTCAATTTACTACCATTTACTTTTTAAATAGAGTATTTCTTCCCTTTTTTACAGGTTTAAATCCAATAGTTTCGAAGCTAACACAATTTTACATTTGGTAACATTTACAAATAACTTCCTTTATTTCTGAACACCTGAAAATTAGGTTAATTTTATAATAAACACTTCTTTTTCTTACCATATTTTTGAGCATCCTTTTCTGAAAACATCAACTCAATACACAGTGAGCAGGTATTTCTTAGATTTAATGTTATGGCTGAAATACAGGAATTGTTTAATGTAAATCCCAACTTGATTTACAGGACAGCATGAAACTGATAGCTCAGAAAGAGGCATCTTTAACTACCTTTCTAATGTACTTCCAATGTGCCACCTTCTAGGAAGTTTTAGCACTTCAGGTTAATTACTACAAAAGCAAAGGAAGATCCAGCATTTGAGGTCAGTCTGGTTTTGTAGCAAACAATGACATAGAAGATTCCATAATTCAGTGGAAGTAGGTGATAATCAAATAAAGTTACACAGGAGAATTACATGAATGAAAATAAGTCACCTTAGTCATCAAATTTTAGGTACAATAATATATCTAATAACTGCTTTATCATCAATTCATAAATGAAATATCTTAGCTTCAGTCTCCCACAGTACACACCTGCCAAGGAAGTAAATTTCAAATCCTTTCCTGCTTACAGTCCTCTCAGGAGATTTTGAAGGAACATTTAGAAATTCTGATATTAGTCATTAGCTCTCTCTCTGCCACTGGAGAACACGTAGACATGCTTCTTCAGTCAGGCCATTCTTACAAATCTGCAGTAGTTTTAAACTGATGACACTCAACTGTTGCTGACACACTGTGCAACAACAGGACAAGGCATGTTATATTCAAGGTACTCTGGGATACTGCTTTCTTAGGATTAATGGATTTGAATAGGAATACAGTCCAAAATATGAAAAATATTAAGGAACTATTAACAAATTAAGAACAGCTTGCATAAATTAAGAGCTTACATAACCTCCAGCTACACTGCCTGTCCTCTTGTCTTTTAGAGGTCTGATGAGATGAAGTCTGGTTTTGTATATCAGAAGCTAGCAGGTCCTTTCCATTTACAGAAAGAATTCTAATGACAAGATACCTCAGTACGAGATATGAAGTCTGAAACCAACCTGCAGAAACTTTTTACTCAAGGAGCATCCATATTTGCCAAATATAGGATAGCTAGAGAATATTCTAAATACTTCCTTTTGAAAATGGGCTCTTACACTTATATTTTTGTGATACTAATATCAATAGCATGATTGAGTGGAAAGAGAGACAAACTTGACCACAAGTAGTAAATGGTGTAGCACACCTTTTTGATTTCTGATTTCAGATTACAAGGATTGCTCTGCTGATTGAAGAGGGACTTCTTGAATCTCTCAATGATTCTCCTTTTCAAGTTGCATTGCAAAGCTGGAGGGAGATACATGAAATGAAGAAACACTTTTTCACCATTCAGTTACACCTGCCATAAAAATGACCCATTCAGAAATGCCATTATTGAAAAAAGTAGCTACACTGCAATAAGAAACATTGCTATCTAATAGCATGGTGATAAACAACAGTGCAAGACTTGATTTAGTGGCATATTATAATAAGGCTCCTTCGTTTGCCCATTCTCTTAGGCTTGGCTTCTGATACAACTCAGTTCCTCTAATCTTGAAGGTAAACATCATTGCAAGCCTAGCACTGGTAATACCAATTTGCCTCCCTGATCAAAGCGCTAGTATTTGGGACATTCTTCCACAGATGAAGCCCATAGAACATTAGACTAGATTTCACGTTGGCTATAACGAGTTGCTCCATCTGAAATGAATGGAATATCAAGAAGCTTAGCCCTTCATTCAATGTGCATAGAATGGCTTCAACAGGCTCTTTTAAGGTCTTTATGGGTTTTAATATAATTCAGAGCATCCCTTTTGCTCGAAGCTTCCTGAGGGAGGTAATTTACCTTTCACTTGTCTATAAAGCATAGCTGATTTTGTATACTTTTTCCTCCTGTATCTTTTTGGTTGAAAAAGAACACATCTTTCATCTATATTTAAATTTGAAAAAAACCCAAAGCCCAAACAAAAACCCAAATAAAACCCCCAGAAATCATACTCTATGGTGATATAAGTCTTCAATAGAGAGTTCAAAGGATGTCTCTTCCTTTAAAATACTTTTTAAGCTCCAACAGTAAATGTACAGTTTTAGCTGTTGGTCACTGCAATGACACCAACCCAGTCTGACAACCATTCTATGGTATGTTACTACCCTTTTGAAATTATCTTCTATGCTGTTTCTGTATACTTGCTTATACCTGTAGACACAGTTCGAAAAACTATGATTTTCTACCATTTAGTATACACTTTATAATCACTTCATTGATGTAAATTCATGAAGTGCCACTCCACTGAATTCAGGAAGCTTTTTGACTACTTAGAGAGGGGTTGACCACTAATGATTCACATTCAAAAACTGACATAGCACACATTAGAAAGATGTTTATCCCACTGGAACAAATTACTGCTCTTAGACAGCTATAAATCCAGAATGGTTTTATTGGCCTCACAGGAGACCTGATTTGCTCTGACAAACCAGGGATCAAAGTCACATGGTAAGCACAAAAGACTTCACCAGACAGCTGGTGGCATACAGATTTTTTTGTTACAGACAGATACTACTCTTTTTTCATGCAGATAAGGCCTTACACATCTGCTTTATGTCAGAAGCTGAATGTTCCTTAGCCTATAAGAAAGTAAAAAAAATGATGCCTTAGGAAAGGCCAACAACATATTCTGTGGATTACATACCACTTCAATCAACTGTGTGCAGTTAATGTACCGTGGGGATACTGGGATATTCTGAAGCAGAAGTGGTAAAGGAAAGTCCAGTGCTTGAGAAACTTGGAGTTGCCTCAGGCACCAGTGTTCAATTTTAGCTTTTGTTTTAATGAAATCGGTTGTCAGATCAGTTTAAAAAAAATTTTAAAAAGCCAAGGATTTACATAATGCTTTTTAAAAAGCTTTCTCTTACATTGTTTTCCACAGATCACTCCGATTCTTGTTCCCATGGAAACATGGAGGGCTGCTGGCAGCCAAGAACTAACAGGCAAGAACTCTCCCTTGCAAACTTCAGTTTAGAACTGTCAGCTGGAATATGTAACAGTTTGAGAAAACAGCTATGTATTATAAAAAATACACAACCTTAGATTTGTAAGAACATAAACAAGTGCAAGAGAGGCATATGGAAACAGGAAACAAGTACAGGTATGGATTCTGGTTTCTCTGAAATCAGAGAAAAGCTGTTGCTACTGCTTCAGTGGTCAATTCCGAGCCAGTTTTTGAGTTGCTGCTAGTTCTCAGTTCTTGAGCATGCACGTTAAAATAGCTCACATTAATTAGTAGGCCACTTGAGAAAACCTTCTTCAACAGAGAGAATAGGTTCACTAATGAGCACCTTGGACATACTCCTAATACACAATGCAAAAATTGAACTGACTCATTTCTGCTGATAGAAGAATATAATTTCCAATTACTTTTAAAAATGTTTGTTTCCTTTGTCTCTGGTAATTTAATTCTTGTATTACCCATTTTGATAAGCTTGACAATTAAAAACAAAAAAAAAACAACAAAAGAGAGACGTGTAAAGCACACCAAAGTTCAGTTATGCTATTCTCTTCTAAACCAAACCAAACCAAACCAAACCAATTTGGATTATCAATCTCAAAAGCCCTGAGGTGATAAACATCACATCCCAAATGTAAACACTTCCTTCTGGAAAATAAAAAGCTTTTAATTTAATAATAGCGAATTTTTCAAACAGTTGCATGGTAGCCATCTTTCTGCAGACTAAAGAGTTCCCCATCACATTTTTAGGTGAGAGTTCAAGGCAGATTTTGTATCAGCTGAGCTCCATTTTTGCTTTGGAATCAGCAGGAAATAACTTAAAACTCTCTCTCACTATGGAACAGTTGAACCTAATTTTAAAACAAGTCTTGAATTTGAAAAATATCTGACATTTCAAAATAGTTAACATATTCAGGATTTCATCTACTGCACTAAAACTCCCAAGAAAATATTAATATGTATTGATAATTAAAATATAACTTCTAAGTTATTTAGAAACTATTACTACAGAGGAAAGCATTTTATCTACTCTCCACGTCAGTATATGATATTGTCACCTTAAGTGGTCATATTGCTGGTATGACAGAATGTTGTAAAAATACTTTACTGTACAATCATTTTCCTGAGGTGAGCCACTGATTTTTTTTTTATATGACTCAATTATTGCCATCCTCCACATACTAATATTCAAAGTTAGTCTTTATTTAAATGATATATTTTTAAAGCATCCTGCCATCTGCAAAAATGTCAAGTTCTGTTGTTTTTAAAGAACAGTAACTAAATTAGCAGCACTTTGCAGTAACATCATTTTGACAACAGCAAATGACTAAAAAGTACAGAATGTCAGAAGCAACAGTAATGCATACTTGAGTGATGAAGATAATTTTGTGCAGCTGAATAAGAATCTGCTGAACAGGGTCACTGATCTGACGCACCTTCCTTTGTGATACAGCAATTCCTGACGACGCTGTAGATGATAAGAGTAAAATCAGGAGGGCAGCTTTTTGTTGCCTTAGTACATTAATAGCACACACTGTTTAAAACCTGTAGATGTAAAGACAGTTTAAATGCGTAACTTGTTTTCCCAATAATGTTGGGAACAAAAGAAGGATAATCTAAAACCTTAAAAATTTAGACAGTGTAATTGATAATGAGTTTCAAAAGAAAATCCCTTTCTCTGAATCACTAAATTACTCTGTGAGAAAAGCAGTATTAATGTACCTCAAGAGCTGTTAAAATTTTGTCACATTTATTCAAAAGGATAAACATATGATAAACAGAATTTTCTTAACTGATTTTTTTACATAGACTAACACAATATCTTTTTAATATATTTTAATGTTATGAAATTTATTTTCATTCTACCCTAAGCATTATAGTAACATGTCTGACGTGGACCATTTCTATGAGGGAAATCTATTGTTGTTTAGGATTTTTAATCTTGTGTATTAAAGTCATACACACACTGTCAGGCACAGAGATTAAATAAAAGCTTATTAGCAGACTTCCACTATGAAACACTTAAGTGTATCACTAAAGAACATTAGTTCACAAAATTATATTTCCAAGTTGAGTATTAGACCTGGAAGCTAAGCAAAGAGCTTTGGCCCAAGTATTGAACTTCAGCCAGCAGCCCTGTACCTTTTATTAAATACAATTATCTCTAAACTACACTTCAGAGGCTAATTTAGATTTATATTCCAACATTTACTCTCACAGAAACACTCTGAGGATCATCAAATCTTATGTACAAATTTACAACCACATGAACTTTTCTTTTTCTTTTCTCCCAAAGTGATCTTGTGTCAAGATTAAAAATTCTTCTGAGAGGGTGATGAAATCCAAACCAACATCAACTAGTCCACAACAGAACTATTACCACTTTCTTGCTGATGAATTTCTGTGCTGGCTACTTTAACAAGAAGAAAGACATTCACAAATGTCTGAAGACCATCCAGACCCGAACTGTGCTCTCACAGAAGTAGAGCGATACAGAAAACGTCCTCCTCTACAACAGGGAGACACATTTCTACTAGGATCAGGGAGACAACACCGTTGCTGTTGCTGGGGTTTTTTGTTGCACTGCCTTTTGCCAGATGTCTTCAGAAAGTCAAGTGAAATTCAGTTTCACATATTTTCCCTAGGTCTTCTCTTAATAACCAGCAAGTGGAAAAGAAACTTTTCATTTCCTCCAAGTCACTTAAAGAAAAATGTAAGTTGGTTCTTCTGCTCAAGGTGACAGTGGAAGCCATGCTATAATAATCTAAAATATATGCCACCAGAAGAACAATTTTGATTCAGCTCTTTTTGCTTCATTTTCACCTCTCTACCAACTGTTTCAATACTTCTATATTCAAGGCCCAAAAGAACCCATGTGGTCTTGCCATTATAACCTAAAAATCTTCAGTTATGTTAGGACACTCATAAAACCTTAACTTCTTTGACATGTTACCTTTTTCACTACTCCCTGTTCTGTGGTATTTGTCTCCTCTATTCCTGTTAATGGCTTGTATTATAAACCAATAGTAAATAAATCAGGGCCTTTTCTTTTGTAGGTCTTCAAATTATTTTTTTTCTGAATACAAATATGTTTAGAAGGATAACAGCAAACAGCAATGACCACGTAGGACATACTTTGGATTTCCCTGTTATTCAACTTATTGAGCTTTTTCTCTTTTCTAGTATGACAGGACAATATGACTTAAAAGTCTAGGAGGACTAGATTTAAAGTCTACTTGTAGTGTCTGTGTGCTTCAAAGACTTTAGGAATTCCCATGAAGTCCATACACTCTAGACCACTCCAAGTTCCTTGTTTGGGTCTTTTTTAAAATACAGAAGTATAACATTATTTGGAGGATGAGGGCACACGTTTGAATAGGCTGCCGAGGGCTTGACCGAAGCTTTTTAGACTTTTATCCAAAAGGAAAACATCACTGACAAAAGAAAATGGATTTACTCAAATTACTCACAGAACTGAAAATATCAACAAAGGCTAAAGTATTTGTCTGTAGATCATTATAGCTCTCAGATATTACATTTAAACTGTGTTGTTATTATGATGGCACTCTTCGGTAAACAGCACTGAAACTACAGAAGGTTGACATCAAATTTGGATTCGTACTGCATGATTAAAATTCTTAATACAATTTTTGTATTAAAAGCTGTAAAAAAGAACTTAGTACAAAAAATAAGCACTTTTTTGTGAAGATCAATATCTCAACTGGTCAAAATAGTTTTATTTCAAATATTATTTAATTCAGACAATATGCATTCTGAAACCACAGCTTAGCAGCTTACAGTACATGAAGCTTCTCAGTAAAAAATAAAAGTACTTCAAAAGGAAAACTTGTTTCATCAATCATGATGTATAAATATATTATAATTTACAAGGGCTCCATGAAATATTCATTTAACAGGAGAAATTTCAATTGCATTCAGCAGAAGTTTAGCCAGGATAATGACCATTAACATGAGATCTTGCTGGTTTACTATTGGAATTCATTTTTTTAAAAAGTACCTTAATGGTATTTCAGATAACATATTTGTATGTGAAATGTAATTACCTCTTTTTCTAACATTTAAAGTAGAATTATTAGATAAAACCATGCAAAGACCTAGAACTATTGAGACTGCCACCTCATCACAAACAAACAGTCTATTTTCTTAGTGCGGAACCTGTGAGTGAGTGAAAGTACTCTCAAAAGCAGATCAATAGGCATTAAAGATGAAGAAATAAGAGGAAACACTCTATATGCAACAGGAGAATAACGTAATAATGTTCAAAAACTTGGAATTCGTTAGGTTTAATTTAAGTTTGAATTTCTTGCAAGTACAAAATTACCTGGTCACAGTCTTGATCCAGAACCATCAACATAATCTCTATCATTACTAAAAAAAAGCAAAAAATTTTAACTGTGTTTGGCATCAATGATTGCAGAGAAAATATCAGCATTCCCTGACTCCTTCTCATGTTTCCTCTAAAGGAAATCTGTCCAAATTCACTAGTTTACAACTGTGCATTTGTAAGTCACATAAAGGCTGATTTACTCTGCATGTCCAAAATACAATGAATTCTACTAAATAAAAGTTTCTTTCCCTGCTCAGTACTAGAAAAGTGGGGAAAAAATTGACATTACATCACCAGGATAGCAATACCTCAATGTCAGAAATACAGGTCTACACGTTTCAATGCTAGATCCTTCTCTAAACTCTAGACAAACACTTTCCCAGCCTGCAGATTTCACTAGCTGAGATAAGCAATAACAAATGGGTACAGACACCAGGGAAGTGAAAGAACCAACACGATGTCCTGATGGATTGCAGCCGTGATAGCCCAAGTATGGAAAGAATTTGTTCTATTTTTGTGGAAGTAGGGAAAACTACAGTTTCAAGGAGTAGTTACAAAGTAAGACCCGGAAATAGTTTTGCTAATGATTATGTGAGGGGTAGAGATTCGTATAGTAGTGAATTTTTACAAAGAGAAAGAAAACGTGCTTTCTTCAGTGCTCAAGCATGAGGAGGCTGCCATTACTGACTGCAACAGGACTAAAGATGTAAGGCTAGGAAGTGATAAATGGGAGACTGGATGGTGTTATGCTAAGAACCATTCTGAAAGCAAAAATAAAATACTGCATTTGAGTCAAACAGGGTCTGTGGAGAAGCACAGGAAAAGAATCAATGCTATCATTATAAATACTTACCTAGCTAAATTAAAGATAAAACAAAAAAATTGTTCAGGAGGCAGATACAGCTAAGAGCAATTTTGAGAGTTTTTTTCAGATATGAAAGAAAAGCAGAAATGAAGAAACAATTAACAGAATTTGTGAATAAGGGTGGTGCCAAAGAGATCAGAAAAAATAATGGTCAAGAATGTGTTTGATGCATTACTGAACAAACAGAAGAAAAAGGAAGACCTTTAGAAGAGAGATGGTATGACATATTCTGCTTCTGTTCGTTTCCTTTTTGAAGGAAATGAGGCCTCCAAATGCAAGAAACGGCTGTCTATGTTTACACAGAAGATCTAGAGGAGTTCAAAGGGACAAGACTCTACACTACTACACTACTACAATATACATTATCAAATACATAAGCACATTTTTCTATGGAAAAACACCTCCTTAAAAACACAAAAACAGAATTTGGCTAACCAACTAACACCAGTTTAAGCTTAAGTAGCAAGCATGTAAAGCTTTTGTGTGCAAACACTCTCTAACAATATCCTCAAGCAGACTGAGTGTCATAGGCTGAGATAAAATTAAGCTGTAAAGGTAACATGTCTCATGAAGGCAATTGCAGAACCCTTCCACTGGGAAACAACCAACTGGAATTGATCATAACAGTGATCAAATACATAATTTATATTAAAATCATAAATCACACCTACCTTAAATGAGGTTGTCTTTCAGAAGCACTAAAACTTCATTTAATTATACCTGAAACAAACATATAAATATGATCTTCTGTTTAAAAAAAACCCAAAACATGCCTGCTAATATCTTCTATTCCCAGACATGGTATTAAAATAACTTTTAATAAACATCCTTAAACAAACTCCAAACCCCCACTTGACTGTCAAGTTGCTGTTTGATGTATCAAAGATTTGTTTGCATCATAACTAAAATCTCAGCCCCACGCAGTATTTTAATAAATAATTTCAGAATTTCACAGAAAGTAACAACACACGCTAGCTAGATGTCCACAGAATATGTACCTGGATTTGCATTAAATTGTTACATTTACTGCTACCACTGTAGCCACAACTTTGTCTCTAGTCTGGATAAAGAGATAGAATATTTGCCCACTTTCTCAGAGGACCTTTGATGGTCCACCAGAGTTTTACTGTCACCATTCCATTAGCTAGCATTCCATTAGCATCTATATGCAATAACATATGCAATACCTTACTTACTAAATAATCCCACTGAAGTCAAGACCTTGAAGACAGCAGTATGACCAGTTATTGGTACAACATCTAATCAGCAATAAAACTGAATGTAAACATTGAAATAATTTATTGCATACTGCCAAAAAATGTGTAGAAGGAAAGGTAAAGTTTGACGGTATCTATTATTAATGCACTTGGAAAGCATTGCCTTAAAGTAAATATTAGTCTTAAGCATTTGTCTTAAATCATTCCTGTAAAACCATTCTTTTGATGGTAATTTGGCTGGTAATTTGAGACCACTCTGGTACCTCATTTTGATTGAGTGTATGTTTAATGAAAAGATAATTCTGCTAACTGAAAGTCTGAGTAGCAAGATTAGGATACTCTTATAATTTTCCCATACAATTAATGTATTTTAATAAAACACCTGCTTCTTTGTCTACATGAGATTTTTTTCCACACTAGTAACATCACAAACATCACTAAACAAAAACAGAGGCATCTAATCACTCAAACGGTAGGTAAGAAAAAAAAGATTTTATGTCAAACTTAAACTAGTTTTCCCATTGTTGGTCTTGTTACTGCAGTTATATCAGTTCTAGAGCAATTGTAGAGCAAACACATTTCTGAGAGTCTTCAATCTTCTCGTGTTCAAGCATACTTTTGTGTTGGGCTCTGAAATATTTTTCCTACTTTTCTGCGATCCTCCGAATTTGGGAAAAAAAAATCCTGAAGGAGGCTTTCATCTGTTAAGACTGAATTCACTTTAAAACCAAAAGAAATAATACATCTTTAGGCCAAATCTGTCTCCCTAAAAAGAAGACAGACAGAGAGAGAATGAAAGAAAAAGAAATGATATTTTAATCCTTGCTGATGCTTTGTGTAGCAAAACAGATATCAAAATTCTGTGGCAGCTAGCACAAAAGACTATTTGCTAAGAGCAGCTGAATTACATAATAGCAAATAAACTAGGCCCTCATAGAAGCAAAAGTTCTTCAATTAATTTTGTTAATGAGACAGAAAAATAGAAAAAGAGAGTGCCCACTGCCTAGAAAGTGAAGGAAATGAAAAATAATATTGCACCTGTTCAAGAACAGGTATTTTACCTGCTTAGGGTGCAGACACAATAACACAAATACAAAAGCAGAAGCTCTGAGTGAACATGAATCATGTTGCTTGGGGTAGAGATTTTGAGTTACAACCTCAGAAACTCTGTCACAACAAATACCATAATACATTAAGTGAATATATGCAAGAAAATCTGTAACAAAAGACACTTGGCTAAGTGTGAACACAGCTGTTGGCTAGAATTTTACAGAAAAACCATCCCCTTTCCAAGTATTTATACACAAAATTTGGTTTGAAATACTATACCCTTTGGCTGTTTCGAATAAATGGTCTCTTATCAGTAAAGGGCTCATATTCAAATTTGCTTGATCAGTTTGATGACTCACCACATTTGACTTGCTAATCTGCCATCTTATGAGTGTATTTACAAGTGCATGATATTTCACACCAAAGAGTCTGTCTCACCACTCACTGTACATGGCAGAGATATAATATTTTCTGATTCATATGCTAAAGTTAGGAAAATACTTATCAATGCTAAAAAACAAAACCCCAAAAAATCATTATGCAGAACATCACTAAACAATAGCTAACACCCTTCAGCCCTATTTTTATTGCTTATTATTATGCTAGAGACCCACTGAGCAGCTAGATCTGAGAGAGGAGTCTTATTATCTTACTCACTATGAAAACACAGGAAAATAATTTAATAACTAAACACAAGGAGACTCACACATGTAAAAATCATTGCAACGAACACACTCGTGTATCCACACACTCAGGGAACACTAATGACTTTACTGATAATCCCTAGTCTTCTGTGTATGAGTTATGCTAATCATACAAAGCCAGACAGGGAGTAAGAAACAGCACAGATGTGTGGGCAAGTTAACTTACTTAAGTCATGGAGCACATAATGTATCCTGATGTTCAGCTCAGGGTTACCTGGACCACATTTCCTTTTACCATGGCTACTCCTTTGACATGGATAGGAAGAGCAAGGCAATATGTTTTGTTCAAATGCCTTGCAAGAGGACATTTTTCAGTTCAAGAGGATCTCAAGGAAAATGAAATCCAAACCCTCCATCTCTTTCCTATTTTGTGCCCACTCTTGTTAGAATGTGAAAGACTCGCAAAAGCCAAAGTTTTTAATTCTCATCAGCCTCCCTGTTCTGAATAGCTCTATGAAGATTCCTTGAGGACATTAAAAAAAGTATCAAATGAGGCATAAAGAATTTCTCTGACTGCTACTTTGGTCTTTAACAGCTGATGTAATTAGAGCAACTTCTAAGACATTAACTTCTTAACATGCATTGACATCAGTAAAAATCCTACAAATACATTTTAATATGAAGTTTAGTGTTCTGCTCATGCAGGCACCTAAATAGGCCATTTCAAGGAAAGAGCTCGTAACATGATATGAGATCAGAAAAACCTGAGAAGATAGTAACTTTTGCTTTGGCTTTAACTTTCACTTCAAAGGTATCAAAAAAAACCCCAAACTCTGAAAACCTTTCCAAGTTTTATCAGACTGGCAGGAAAATTGAATCAAGGTTTTTGTATTAGCAGAAAACTTCAATACATCTCCTTTACTGAAATGGAAGCAAAGGGAGTGGTTTTTTGAATGACAGCTCAATGATCTTTTCAGGAGAAAGATTAAATTACCTTTATTTATTCAAAATACTCTTAGTAAACTGCCCTTCAAATCACTGTACACTGGAATGGACAATCCCAACCAGGTTAATTAAGCTGTTTCGCAGAGCAAACAACCAAGTTTTTTTCTTGCTAGCAGTGACTCCATGTACAGCAACACAAGTTGACATAAATACACTTTGAACTTAACTCAGGCATCATACAGGAAAACCAGGTCTTGGCTGATGTCTTCAACAAAATCCCATTAGCCGGAGGCCTCAAGAGAAATCTAAATCTTAGACAAATCAGGAAAAGCAAGCCTACAAAACAGTAAGATCTCCAAAGTCCTTCCCAGACAGCCCATTGTGCAAATGATAGGTTTCTTGGTGCAATAATTTTCAAGAAATTCCCTAAACTTTCTCCTCGCAATCTGAAATCAGAAAACCATATATAGCAGATGTCAGACAATTTTATTCCAAAAACGTACCAAACAATCTAATCATCTTATCTAAAGAAGAGATGTCTTCTCAAATCACCAAATCCATCAAATACAATTGGTCTGAATTTAAAAAAAAAAAAAAGAGGCTCAGCTCTGTGACTACAGAACTTTCAGGATGTAAGGTATCTGCCTGCAATGTAGCCCAAATTACGGGCTCCAGAAAACAAATTACATTACTGAGTGGGGGTTTATTTCATACTGTGTTTGTTGCTATCCTCAAAAGTAGTTAAATTTGGAGCTAAGTGATGACCTAAACTCATGACCTAAGTGATGAGCTGAATCACTTGCTACATATAACACCCAGAGTTCCTATTTTGAGAAGATCCTAGTTCTAGAAATCCCCAATTATTCAACTGGATACAAGCATTACCTGCACAAGACTCAAATCCTAGCACTACATAACCAGTTGCATTTCTCAAAAAAAGATATAGGAGACCCTTTTAGAGTTACATCACTAGAATATTGTTCAGGCAAATCTGTGGTGTCTTCATTACATGGTAACTGAATATTATTGGGTTGCAGAAATTCAAGAAAGGAATCCTGAAAATCAATGTCTTTGCTCATTGGTCACAAGATATATAAGTGCAGAGATTCCTCCAAATAGTGGAAACATAAATTAAACTATGAGGTTAGAGAAAAACTTTCACACAAGATACAGCAGAACAACAGGACTATGTTTTGAGACTTCTTAATCTCTCGAAAAGGCTGAGCAATTCTGAAAAGAATCTATTGCATGCTACCTCTTTATTGGGAGGAAGGTTACAGGAAAAGTACATAAACCCCTTGGACCAGGGTTTTCTAATAGCAGGTTTTACACAGAACTGTCTTTCAGTGTATTTAGGACACTGTCCTGATTGTCGTGTAAATGAACATGATTAAGGGAAACAAAAAATATTGTCCAAAAGGGCATTCCCAGACAAAGAGTAAATTTTTTAACTCTCACCCAACTGACACACCAGTTCTACTGGACTACTATGCATTAAGACATATTACATATTTTCCTGCTATTTAGTTTTACCAACAGAAGGGAAGGTATGGTTACACTGTAAGCCAAATGCAAGTAAAAATGCTTTAATATGACAAAGCTAAGGTAAAGTTGGGAACTTTGTCATTTTAAACTAAGAAAAAAAGTGCAACTAATAAACTGTTACCATCCCATCACTCTTCACAGCTTTTTGACTCAGTATGTCCTTATCCTCTGTCAATCTTTATAATTTGAAATTATAATGACTTCAGGAAAAGAAAAATGCATCTGTCACTGCTGCCTCTATGCTTCTGAAATGTGCAGAATCTTGTTCCTGTAGGATTAATCATTTCAAGTACCAGGAACAACTATTCCAGAATCTACATGCCCTGCACTTGGCAATCTTGGGAGCTGTTAAAGGAGCTGGTCTTGTACAAATACATTGTCTAGTCTAAGAAGAATAATCCTTTTCTTAAAGCATAATTGAAAAACACTGAGTATGCAAAAGCATTAAAAATATTATGACAATATTGGACTACAAAAAAAGCTTACCCCTATTACACTGACAAATCCATACCAGTTTCTGTACTACTGAACAGTTCAGCATATCACACCTTTTTATAAAATACCACCCAATTTTAAATTAGAATGCTCACGTTTTCTCTGAGAATGATGTGATGACAGCATGATTAGACAAATCCTTTCACGATCCTCATCAATATACCTGAAACTAAAACTCTCATCTTCACATTAGCAGTTTCCAAGTTAGCTAGATCAAAGTTAGTCACATTTTCCCCTGTAATGCTGACATGCTTGACAAAACCATGGGTGATAATTCAAATTCTGTTAGCCACTTATTATTAATGAATGGGGCATATCTCAAGCAATACCCAATTATCCTGAATTTATATATTTTTTTAAGCTATCTTTTCTTTACTCCTGAAACGTAGTAGTATTTGCCAGCATTAACTACAACTGATCTATAACACTGACTACAACATTAAGTAAAAACTACAGGTGATCTAAGAATATAAGACTGCAGAGTTATTTTTCTGAAAAAGCAATCCTGAAGTATCTATACAATAATTAGACTCTATGCTGGGAGAAAAATGGATAATGACTTCTAGAAATGCTGATTAAAGTTACTGGGACTGATAGGAACTGACTGGATCTTTCCACTTAAAATATTTAATTAAAACTATGGCAATATGGCACAGTAATATTAGGAAAAGCTGATATTTTGTTAATGTCTAAAACTTGACAAAGAACAATTAACTACAAGGAAATCATTACCACTAGTTCTTTGGGTGTGGCAAGTTATAAACTACACAAAGGCTTCAAATCTCTGTGTACAATGCTGAACTAGCCCACAAAGAATTAAATTCCTGTGAGACACACAGTGCATTATTCTTCAGTATAAATATAAAACAGAACTTTGTCTCTGCAAGCTGCTTTTTCTTAAGGGCTTCATTTTATGCAGCCCCTTCCCACTGTTACTCAAGGCTTCCCTGCATCCTGTAGCCTTCTCCCGTTACTCTCTTAGCACAAGAAAGTGACCAAAAAAAAAAGCTTTTTAAAATTACTATTTTTTAAAGAAAACTTTGACAATAATCTCAGGGCTGACTAAGCACAGGTCCTCCACCCTTCAGAATGGCAGGTTATCCAGTTACAATTAGCAAATCATTTTAATGGATTTTAAGTAGAATTACCAAATAATCTATTTGCCCTGCACTAATGGCTAGACATTTCAACAAAAGGAGGTCATATTTCTCCAATACCTGGGCCAAAATAGGAAAGAAAATCCAGCCACCAAATAGGATTACAAACACATAAAGTAATGTTATTCTAGGTTTTTTGAAGCCTAGGACCTTCCAGCAATAATGTTTGTTAATCTTTAGACAACTACACTCCCTTTACCTTTGAAGAGTACATTTTATATCATCCTCATATTTTATGAATGGAAATCTTAAATTTTGCTTAACTCTAACATCCATCTCTTTTTTTTCTAGTATAAATGCACTTTGATTTTCTCTAATCAGAATCCCATTGCATTTAATACGTAGATCATGGTAGCTCACAATCTAGCAAGTAACTCAGTGGTTAGAGCTAGGGTTTTTTTGTTTTGTTTTTTTCTTTAAATTTTCAAATTGGAAATATAATCCCAAAAAGCTGTTACTTAAGATAACACCCAACACAGCTGGTGCTTTCCTATTTGATTACCATAAATAACTACAGGCAGAATTAATGCTGTGTTTTGTCACATAATTCTGTCCTAATTAAAATCCACACATTCCTTCAATTCCATTCAGTTAATTCTTCCAGACAGCTAAAGCTTGCCTCTTTCAACTTTCTTTTTCACACTCTTCCATCTGTTTCTTATCAATATTAGTCATCTTATGTTTAAATTTAAAACCACCTTCTTTCTCAAGGAGCCCAATAATATTCCAGTTTTCATAGCTGGTATTGAAAATTATGGGGAAAAGCTACACAAAGTCTTGGTGATACCAAAGGTATTAAACTGGACGTGGCTGTCACAGAGACACAGTTATTTTCTTTACTTAGGTAACACAACAGATTGTGAACATGCAACAAATAATGAAATACCCTCATATATTGGACTAAACAACCGCTTTACTGTTAGAAAGTGATGTACACTTCATTCTTAAAGAATCTTACTAATAGCAGACTCTTTCAAATTACTTGAACTGGAGCTGCTTGAGCTGTCCATTATGTCCATCTCATTGTCTAATTCAGACAAAATACCTGTGCATAAAAATGAAAGCAAAGAAGCTTTTAACCCACCTCTAACCAGCATGATAGCACCCCTGATGCTTCTTTTGCTAATGTCTACCTTTCTCCATAGTCCTGTGATCCTCTACCAGGATTGCTTCATATGTTCTTTCCTCATCTCTTCCATGTGCAGACTGACAACTGTCAACTTTTCTCAGTATTTTCAGTCAGTATTTTCTGAAAATTCACTTTTGCAACTGGCTGCTCCACTGCCACTACTATGCGGACTCAACTTCCCATAATTTTTCTGACAAGAAAGAACAAAAAGAAAAAGCTAGATATTGTCCTTTTCCAGCACTCATTAGAAAATCCAAAAATTGAAGTGTCACTTGTGTATACACACATAGAACTAGACTTAGCTGTTAGTCCAGGACTCCCTAGTACCTGGTTCAGTTACTGATTCTAAATTTAGAGCAAGACTTTCAAATTCTGAAACTAAACAATTGATTTCTGTACTTTACATATAAGGCTTTGTTCTTGATGACAGTCTTTTCACAACAAGCACTGAAAGAAAGAAAAATGAAACAAAGGACAGAGCAGAAGCAAACACCAAACAAACAAAAAATAGCAGACTGGACAAAGGTAGTAGGTTCCCAGGAAGAAACACTGGTAGATTTGCTCTCTTCCATCTTAGATAACAAACAGCAGTCCAGTTCCAGACAATGCAAAACCTGCCTAACAGTCAAGATAGTAGTAAAATATGAAGTGAACTTGATATGATGTGATGCCAGAGAAACACTGTCACTGGACCGCTTGAGCGCCTGGAGGCCAAGCAGGCGACTTACTGCGAGTGTCCTGATCCGCAGGACAGGCAGCAATATCACAGCCGAGAATAGAGCATTCTGCTCTGTACCTCCTGCGAGGGGCTGGCTGCAGCCCATGGTAATTGTAGCGAGCGGCGGGAGTAAAGGAGAGAGAGGGACTCAATGCAGCAGCATTCCGAGTCTTTATTCCCCGACCCCCGGGGCCGGAGGAACACGGAGGCAAGGAGCAGGTGCTACTGGTGACAGTTACAGTACAGTTTGTACAGGGGGTGGAGAAGGGAGGTACATAGGGGTACACCAATTAGGAAGTGACAAGGGGTGACAGGTAACCAATCAAGGGGATGAAAAGGAGGGACTAATTTAAACAAACCAATGGGAAACATAGGAGAACAGAACTTTCCAGACATTAATTGAATAAGCAATGGAGAAATGAGTAAGCATGAAGGGGTAAACCAACAAGCAGTCAAGGGATAAAGATGTTTCTGGACTGGGGGAGGAACCATCACATAGAGTGACATCCAGTGGGGTGTGGCTCACAGATCAATGCCTCCCATGGCATCCTCTTCAGACCTGCCCTCAGACCCACTGTCCTGGGCGGGGAAATCCACCCACTGGATATCCTGGTTTATCCTCAGCCCAAAGGTGGGCTGGGCCACCGCAACAAGACACCAAGGCCAAAATGACCAAATTCTGACTGGCATTATCAAAGCATATATTATATTGTATCAAAGCAGAACTAAGAAAATCAAAACACAGAATATAAATTATTTGCCTGTAACATTTAAGTGTCTCATCTTGGTTGTAGCCCAGGGTTCTTTAATGCATATAAAATTCTTCCTCTGCTGCTGCCGATCTTTACAGTTTTTCTGCAAAGAATAGAAATTCCCAATCCCTGTTATTGCTTCTATTTTAATGCAACACATTTTGAAGGAAGACTTTTTATGACCTCTTATTGTTCCACATCTTCACATATTATTTCTGTTATTTCTGTTGTCTTTAAATAAATTCATGTTTCTTTTTACTCTATCTTGTCAAAGTAAAGCATGATAAAGGAGGACAGGAGATAAATTATATAAATAGATTAAACAAATTAGTATCTTTAATATTAAAGTAATTTCAGGAGATAATACATTCCTAAATACTTATATTCTCACCAAGTCTGCATAAGGCAATTTGTCCTGTATCTAAGACAACATTCTTTCAAAATTTTTCCCATGAAGTATTTTGACTGTATTAGGACACAGCAGAGTGAATGCACTAGAAACCCTTTCTCCTCAGAAACTTTACTGCTTCCCTGAGCACTGACTATACCGACCACTGTCTGCATAATGCTTCAAGTACTTCCCCATCTTTTGTTCTATTCCCAAATCTATAACTTAACAAACCAAGAGATGGCATGTCAAGATTTTCCCTTTAAATTCAGGTGGGAAAAGGTCATTCTATACTTCAGTACTGGACTGAGGTTATGTCCAAGATGCCACAATAGCAGTGACTGCAGTGTAGCACAGCATGAAAACCACTAACGATGACTCTCAAACTCTAAGAGAGCACTCCAGTCCTGGCATACATGAACACACTTCTTGTGCCCTGAACAGCCAGTGCATGGTTACTGAAGAGAACCAGTTCACCTGTTCCACATCAAAGGAGTCAAAGTAAAGAGAGAGAAGGGTCAAACTGCATGGACATTTCAAACTTAAATCTCCTTTCAACATTTTCAATATCGAACCTCATTATCAAAAGACTACTTGTTAACAACAACTTGTAAATCAGGTGGAGCTGACGGGGGAAAAAAAGATCAAAAAGAGAGCTGATACCAACTGGTGCCAGATCTCACTGCCCATCAAGAAAGGAAACCTGTTTGAAATGTCTGAACTGAATTCCATAGACCTCAAGCTAAAAATAATTGACAGACCTGCTATAGAAACTGTTCAAAGATAAGTGAAACATATCCTAGAGCATTAAAGCAGTTATATACACTGTAAAGCTATAACCTGTTCATAAATAAAATCTGGTCCATTTACATAATAACTGAACATAGAAAACTATAGTATTTCATTCCTAACCTGAGAGTAATAAATAAATTTGCTGTGATATGCTTTACTCCACCTAGAAAATAGCTAATAGTTTTCAAAAGCAGTATTATATACTGCTTTTTCTCTTTTGAGTAGGACAACTGGCTGATTTAGAAGAACAAAAGTACCCTGACTAGAAGAGGCTGGGATGCAAGTTCAATGTCACTTTTGCTCACTATAGGAGAGGGACAAAAAGGACCTACCTAAGGACATAAGGATATAAAGAACATAATTTTCTGAGAAGATCATGGAGAAAAGTGTTCTCCAACACACCGAAACAATCATTTTCATATGCCTTGAAGTCTCAGAGAGACTTCTTTCAGATAAGGAGAAAGACAGACACTTACCTTTCAAAGAAATCTATGAAACTGGAATATTCAAAATATCCCAAACATTTTAAAAGGAGATAGGTTGATATTTATTCATTTGAACTGTGCTCATACCTACACTTGATTCTAGAGTCCAGTATTTTACAAATCTTTCTGGAGGCTCCTTCAGTTGATCCAGTTTATTTTCCCATTTTCCTTATAAACTAGTACCTCAGTTTCCTCATTCATCAGATTGATTGTTGAAACAAATTCTGCCTTCTTTTATAAAAAACACAGTTGAAAAGGAAAGCTAAGGGGAAAAGTCCCCCTACAAAAAAATGTTCAAATTATGAACCAATTAACATGTTTTTCTATACCTTTATTACTGAGCAAAAGCATCTCTGGAAATTTGTGTCCCAGCCATGAAGAAAACTTCTGTCTTCACATCCTGTATACCTGCACTGTATACCTGCACTGTCTATCTCTTCATTGGTAACCATCAATTCTGTAAAACTGAGGTATACTTTGTTTTTGGAAAAGCGAAACCTAAATTGTTGGGTTTGACTTTCAACAGGAATCCAGAAGTCTTTAGGAAAAAAAACTAGGTTTAAATAAAATGAAGATACTGATCTTTTGTTTAGCTCTGTTTTGTCATACTGCTGTCCAGAAGAATTAACTTTTCTGTCTTCATGAAATATAGAGCTCTCTAGTGGCATTTGCAAACAGTGTTTAATTAATCTTCTTTATTAGAGACATTTACAATTACAGCATTATGCTAGTAAATTGGATTTCTATTAAAAAAAAAAAAAAGACAACCTATTTCCACTGGTAAACTATTCATAAAACCTTAGAAGTTACCAATAAAATAAGTAATAACTAACACAAAATGAATTGTCAGGGAAAAAAACAGGCTAAACCAATATATCTTTTTCACTAACGGGGTAACATCTCATGTGCATTAGGAACAAGAAGTAGATGTTACGTATGTGGGTTTTAGCAATGCTTTTGACAATGTTTTTCATGACATCTTAGAAGTAAGCTAGGGAGGTGTGACCTGGTGTCTTGGGGTGACTTTATGCTGTTGTATCCCGTATCACTGCTCTATGCCCAGACATGATTCCTGAGCCTTTCTATGCCTTTAAAACTGGATGCAAGAGACAGAGGGAAAAAAACGGAGCGAACTTTTCAAAACAGTTTGTGCTTCAAGGACACAGAGATTGGCTGCTGCTGCTGAGGAGCAGAGGAAGCACTCTTCTTGCTTTTCAGCCAGCTTTTCGGCTCTGCTTCTTTGGAGAGAGACGGAGAGTTTTTTTTCCCCTAGAACTTCGGTTTTCCCTTCTTCTCTTCTGGACTTGTTCAGAATGTCAGAACACCAGAACACACTGGGAAAATTTCCACCTTAGGCCCAGAGGCCTCAGACCACGCTGACCCAGCTCTGAGGAGGAGGAGAGAGACCACACCCACAGGACTCCAAACTCTTTCAGGTTTCCTCTCATAGCAAGAGGTTTTGTTATTTAGCATTATTATTATTCTTTTCCTGTGTGTTTGTTAATTATATAGTTTTCATTTTCTCCTTCACTTTTCTCCAAGGAAAATCTTTTTTTTCTCCTGAACCTGGTGGGGGAGGGGTGGCTGTAACCTGCCTTCCTTTGAGGAGACGCTCCTTTTGGACATTTCCCTGAATTTGGCCCAAACCGGCACATCTGGGAAAAAATCACGATCAGTTGGCTGAATAATTGACCATAAAAATTGTACTCAACTTGGTAACTGCTTTGAGTGTTCGTTAAACTGAAAATGGGTAGTGAGCACAATTTTTCAGGCTCCTTTTTGACCTTGTTGCAAAACCACTCAATGTTGTCACTGAATTACAGTGATAATCTGCATAATGGATAGAGTGCCTATTAAAGGTGCCCAGACTGCGATACATTCACATCATATATCATATTGCAGCATATACATCAAACACGGAGTTGTGTCAATGAAAGTGACAACTGGTGTCAAAGAAAGTTTTGAGAAACAGGACAAACTAAAAGAACTGATGAAGTTTAAATAGGGAAAATGCAAAGTTCTATGAGCAAGGAGGAACAACCATACAAATGCACAGACTAGAGAAGGACAGGTGACAGAATCTCTGCAGCAAAAGATATGGGGATTTTGCTGGATCAGAAACAGAATATGACACTACAATACCATGCTGTTATGAAAAGGTAGACATGATACTGGGTATATAAAGAAGAGAATAATTCTGAAGATTTGTGTATTCTTTCTACTTGGTACCAATAAGATTCTCAGGTGGAGTAATTAGGTCCAATTTTGAACACTACACTTAAAATCATGTCAATCTTACATTTTTAGTCATGTGCTGGAGACCTCTGATTATTCTCATTTCTTTCCTTCTCTGTCTCCACATTTTTTATTATTCAGCTAAAATTAAATTTTAAAAAAGAAAAGAAAAAACCACAGTGGGGGGATACAACATATTAGAGAAAAAATATAACTTTTACATATTTCCACTGTGGGGAGGAAATTTTCAGTAATTAAGTGTTTAACTATTGCATCTGTCTGGGATCCTGGAGAGAGAAATATGTTTTCATACACTGTGTAACAGGTTTGTATGTGCTCAGCAAACAGTTTTTGGGGATATTCTGGACTCAGTGTTATCAGAGCCCTTATATGACATCTAAGATTGGGTCTGAAAATTTCAAGTAGCCTATACATCCCATATGTGCACATGCATATGTCCATCTAATATCTCCAGGAAACCAGACATATGTAAAGTATATACTCTAAGACCAAAATTTTATGCAAGCATCAGACTAACTGCAGATGTTATCTCCATAAGGAAAAAAAAGACTCAATTAGACATGTGATTGCTGACTGTAATAACAGTTTTTGCATTTCTGCTGTTTCCAAACTGTTTCTGTAGCATGACATTTTTAAGACTGACTGGCCAAATACCTGTCAGGAGTGACAGGTAACTCTAAGGCTTGGAAATGGACAAGATAATCTCTGACAACTCTTCCTCCCTTACTTTCTGCAGTTCTATTAAAAAGCTTTGATGCACTAACAAATTAAACATTCAGCAACTCTTTAAAAAATTATACCTGCAAAACAATTTTTGCATTGTCACTTTATTCTCCAAACATAAACAGTAAAAATGTAAAAAGGTCCCTCTCTTTTTATCACACCAACATTTTTAACATTTAGACATAAATTCTGGTACCTGCTACATACACAGCAGAACAGAATGGTGTCACAGTGCAGTCAAAGGTGGAAGAATACGAAAA
Organism: Gymnorhina tibicen; assembly: GCA_013399875.1. Lineage (NCBI taxonomy): Eukaryota > Metazoa > Chordata > Aves > Passeriformes > Artamidae > Gymnorhina > Gymnorhina tibicen. The sequence goes on along the minus strand of VXAZ01002369.1, from coordinate 220,035 downwards.
CAATTTGTGGAATGCTAAGTCTTCATGACATTCCTCAGTCCTCACTCATTTCCAAAGGGGTATGTATGCAGCAGTGCACAGTCACGATCATCCATATTTTTATATAAAAATTTAGTAAATTTTAGTGATAATTTTAATAAAAATATTTTAATATTCTAGCCTAACATAATTACAGGGCTATATTTCTAAAATATTAATAACCTGTTGCATGCTAAGTGTTTTAAACCCAAGCATACTCATTGCTTTAACCAACACTAAAACAATTGCTGCACACACACGGTTGTTTTAAGAAAGAAAATCTTTTATGCACTAAATGGCACAAAATCTCTTTCTAAACACAAAGGAAAAGGAAATTAAAATGAACATTAATCCAATCTTTATGTCTTTTTCTGAGTTAACAAAAAAACTTGATTAATTCAAATCGAATTACTAATTAAGTACTACTTTGTAATGCATGTGGTGATGCTTAGAAACTAACATGATTATTAGCACAACAATTGCCAGCAGAGCAGAACTGAATTTGGACATGGCGGGAAATGACTGGGTGAAAAAGCAGTTAAATTATGTTGTGCTTCTTTGTCTTTCATATAGCTGTGATCCTCATTTCTTCTAAAAATTGGAGGAAATGAACAGCTGCTTTGAATTACAATTTCCAGTACCCTGCAGGGTTACAAACGTATGGATTCTTCAGCCATGATCTTTAACCCTTCCCCTTTTGGCCCCACATTCCTGTGGATGAAGAAAACAACTGGGATAAAGGTAATCCCTTCCTGTGGATGAAGAAGAGTGAGAACAGTAACATGCTCTATTTACAGACATTAGCACAAAGTGCTTCACAATTACTTACATTAGGGTCTTTGTGATAGAAGGGATATACAAAGAAATCCCAGTGTTTCTTGAGACTTTAGATACATCATTCATGTTTCTAAACCAATCTAGAAAAGACAAAGTACAATCAACTCAATCATCTAGAGGAGGAGTATGAAGGTTTATGTCACAGACATGCCAGGAAACCGCATCAGCTCTTTCAGGTTTGGTTAGGTTCTTTAGTTTAAATTTAGCCATTAGATATAGTTTGAAAACAGATACAATGCTCCTTTTACTATTTTCAGCCTACAAATAGTCTGCAAGAGAGACAGGCAGACTTCCTAGCACAGGCTGTAGCCAAGCTGCCTGCAAGAATAATCAGAGTATGTTTTCTAGCAGCAGCAACCTAGCCCAGTAGCACAATACCTTGATACCTACAGATCTAGTCAGGGAGGGCCAGTGTTGACCTGCAGCTAAAAATCCTATCTAGATGGAAGATGACTTGCTGTGGTCAATATACCATGCTCTTCAGCATGCTGGGTTAGGGAAAGACCAGTTCAAGTGTGAAAACAGGAAAACGCAGAGAGCAGCCTTGTTCATGAGCATTCTTGTGCATTTGAACACTAGGACAAAGCACTCAGCTAAGGGTGACCTAAATGAACCAGCTCAGACCAAGCACTCTTAATGACTTCTGACTCCCTATTAGCCCTGACTAACATGGAATGGGGAACCACTCCATAGATCAGACTACACTCAGAAAAAAAAGTTGGACCTATTTTTCCCATTGTCTAAGCATCATAGTCTCCCATTACTCTGTGTAACTGGGAACTTGATCTGAATGCATGGATTTGCATATATGAACTAAAAAATGAAATGCATATTCTAGTGACATTATTGATACGAAACTGAAAATAAGCTTAAATTCCCAAAGAACACTGAGAGGCATAGAAAAAGAATGTGACAGAATATATGTGCCACATGCACAGATCAGAACTACAGAAACTGAGAAAAGGAAGTTGTTCTGACCATCCAGATAGTCTACCATGTCTGCCCATTTTTAATATATTCTCTGAGAGCAGAAGAAGGTACAAATGGCTCATATTTTGTTATATATTTTTGGCTGATGGACTCCAATTATAAAACTTACACTGCTCTCTACCACATTCAAAAGACAGGACTGAACTGAATATTCATAATTCTATATTGTTTTAGGTATATTTATATTTTACATTAAAAAATGTGGCAATGGGAGAAAAGTTGAAAACATTTCAGGATATACACACTAAATGAAACAATAATGGATTATGCCCATGTAATAAAACACGTATTCCCAAAGTAATAAAAGTGGCTTATTTTCACTGCTTTCTAAACAGACAAAATACATTTTTCAAATTTATATAAAGCAATCAAATTATTGTTTGGCTACACACTCATCTCTTTAAAGGAAAATATTAGAAAGATAATATATTAGTTAGATAAACTACTGTTTTGAGACTCATGTTTGCCTTGGAACACAGAAAACTCAACTTTGCCACTGGTCTGTTCGGTGACCTTACACAAACTACCTTCTTCCTCTCCACCTCTTCCTACTCAGAGCATGAAAATATAATATTGATCACCTTGAAATGAAAGGTACGAAGTGAGAGACAATTACTGCCATTTTAATTACTTGTTTGGGTCCTCTGTACCATGTGTTATGTCAGCAACCTTAACCTTTCAGAACTGAACACAGTAGCTCTATCAAACACCTGCCATCCCTACATCTGTTTCTATTCTAACATAGACAACAATTTCTGTGGAAAACTAGGAAATACAAGAATTTTTGTGGGGAGCTGCTGATGGTTCTTTTTACTGGGAATATTTTCAAGCATGGATTTTATGCTGTACATACCACACAAGGTAACTGTACTTCATCTACTGACCTGCCTTTCAATTGCCTATTTAACAGCTTCCAAACAAGTCTTAAACTACTTATAAAAAAAATTCCACTCTGGCTCCAAAAGATCTCTGTTCTTTAGTTCCATAACCAAGGACAGAGAGTACAGTCCTTATGTCAGAAACATTCACAATATGACACAACTGGGATGAAAAAGGAGGCCATAAGTACATTTTAGTAGAGAAAGCAAAGTATAAGCTAGCTGCCTTCAACAAAACATTGAACTACATGGCAGAAACACCAAATTCTCTGACACCATGGAAAAATGACAAATTACTTGGGTGTGGAATTGCTGGGGCCTTGACTAAGATGAATTAGTCTGTCTATATCTCACAGAGCTTTTATTTCAGGAGCAGCTGCTTGAAATTCTTCCAAGCACTTTTAGTCAGAACATTGCCTCTTTTTTTCAAAAGGCAAACTTTTCAGGAATAATTATTCTCTTTATTAGAAATCATTCAACTTTATAAAGTTTCCCTAAATACCAGGAAGACAGAAACAACATGGCTCCTTCTGTTTCTAAGCCCTGTAACACGCCTCTGAAATTTGAAAGATCCTAGCCTGATTTATTGTTATTTACAACAATTTGCAAAATTAGGTCTTGCACTTCTCATTACTAAGCCATATTATTCCCCTCCATTTCTTCAGTGTTCTGGATCTTTGTCAGAACCTCTTGTTCTTTTAATATGCATAATAAAATATCTGTTGGACTGGAACTAGGACTGCAGTGTTTCTTCCTAGAGAAAACTAGCCATTAGTACCCAAAATACACAGGCAGTTTTGTAGATAGGTGTATTTTCCAAGTATTTATACAAAACACAAATATTCTTACTTCTATGTTCTATCATATCTCACAAATATCTGGATAGGGCACTCTTCTCTCAAAGTCACAATAACTGCATCAAAATCCCAAATCTAGCATCTTTCCATCTATAGCACATTTTTTTGCAAATTTCATCACAGTTATGCAAGAAAATGACTGTATCAAGATACAAAAAAATAGTGACATACAACAAGCTTCCAAATCTTTAGGTTAAGAAAATTTAAATGAAAAAAACATGGAAAAAATTGTTTATAGTGTTTTAAATTACAAATCCTACTCTGTATCCTTCTTTCATCTCAATACCTCTTACATTTCGAAAGGCAGTTGTTTGTTACAGTTTGCTGGTAGGTTTTGGCATTCTTTTTATTGAAAAAAATGGTGTAATATAAATAATGATCTTAGACTGATAGGTCAAAAAACTACTGAAAAAAATATTAACTATTTATACAAGTGTTGTGTTTGAAAGGTGAAGACTAGGATGTTTGGGACCAGGTGTTCTAGAAAACCTTTTTCCTACACAGAGGTTCTTCAGTACAAACTGCTGGGCCCTGATAAAAGGAATCTAAGAGATGCAATATCTGAACAGACAAGAGTGGCTGTGTAAATTATAACTTTATTTTCCAAATATCATAACAATTTTCAAAGGACACTTTTGCTACACAAAAACATTGCCCTTGTATTTTTAAATAAATTCTCTGAGATCATATATGAGTTTGGTTTATTATGTAAAATACTGATGTACTTCATGAAGGGTGCTTAAAACAGTCTGAAGCAAATGGAAGAACTGTAAGAAGTATTTCTGCAAAACTGTATCAGAGAGTTAGAAAACATGAGCAAATACCTTATCAGCATCACTGGTCTGTATTTTGCAATCTGTAATTAAAAATTTTATTCGTGTAGGTTCCATTTTCTAGGTGTCATTGTTTATGAATCATACACAAGATTATCAATTTGTTCCACCCTAATGAAGTGTATATTCTCCTATTCACAAACCATTTGCAAGTATGCAGTAATAATTAAATGTTATCAGATATTATCAACACTGTAAGAACCTCCATAACAATACCATTTTCCAACACAGAATGACATTGGGTTTTAAGATCCTGTCATTCTTCCTGCATAAGAATGTCCAAAAAAAATTAATGAATACCTTGTTAAAAATAAATTTAAAAGCCTGCATGGAAGAATGTTACAGGAGGATGGATCTTTTCATTTTGATTTATTTTCTGCTTTGTTGCACATTATTTTCTCAGATATGGCAAACAATGATAACAAAAAATAAAGCCTAATACATGTACTTACTTGTGATAAAATGGAGAGCTGATGGTGATGGGTTACTGCATTTCGATTAGCCTCCATGAAGTACCGCTGGGTTCGTCTCCTCTCCCAATCCAGTTTCTTCTCCAACATGAGATGAGAGGTGGATAAAACATCCAGGTATTTCATCATCACATCAGACAGCAGTGAGACCTCCACTATGTCTGGGCGTGCCTCTGCATCAGGAGTCAAGCAGCTACAGAAAGAACATTCTCTATTTACTTGTTTATAAAAAACCTTTTCCACCACTGCATTCCTGCCCTGGTATTTATGGAGTTATGCTGGCTCACTCATCCTGCCTGTGACAGTTTGATGCTGGGCAGCCTTAGTGTTGACACACCACAGCACAGTCTCCAGCATCAGCTGGAACAATTATCCTTGACACCAACCCAGACAGAACTGCTACTGAGGGCTGCAGCTGAGCACTCCCAGACACACTAAGGAGTCTCTGGGGCCTTTCCCTGGGATGGGGGAGATGTAGCCTCCCTTGTGGGGACTTGCTCTGGTCAAGGCACTGCACCACTGGACAAAGCAGCTGTGAACAAGGATTTACAGGAGAATGTCAGGGTCTTCACAAACACTCTGAAAGCAACACAAGGAAAAATGAACATCTAGAGCTTGCCCTCAAAGGAGCAGTGGATGAAGGTTCCCAAGAGGAGGTAGGTTGAAGACCTGTGACTTCTGCCAAGGGAAGGAAGGCTTTTCCTCTAACTATAGAGGAATAATTGCTGAACGGGTATAGTGACCGAGGAACAGGTATGGAAGAACAAAACCTAATGGAGGACAGACACATCAGAGCCAGGTGAATCTGAATTAAGTGTTCACATCACAAATAAATGCAGTAGCTGACAGTCATTTGAGGTTGAGAGAACAGAGACATCCATCTACTTGATCAATTTGATGAATGTGATGTTTGTTGCTTGGATTCAGGACATTGTGGAGACACTACCAAGACTCATCCTGACCCTTGGGCTATTACTTCTTGCTCCTCATTCATATGGGCACAAATAACATTATTAGGGCCAACTTTGAACTCACTGAAAGTGACCACAGTGCACTGGGGTCAAGTGTGAAGGGCAGGGGACATAGGTGGTGTCTGACTGAGGAGGAAAGGCTGAAGCCAACCAGCACCTGACATGTGTAGTCAAAAGCTTATCAGTGAGGATCAGAGGAGCAGACCAACATGGGTGACATTGTGATAAGATGCCTGCTATAAACCACACAAAACCAGAGAGAAAGTCAATGAAGTCTTTGCTGGACAGATGGAGGAAGCTTCATGATTCCAGACACTTATTGGGGCCTATTAACCACCCTGATATCTGCTGATGGGGTAATAGGGCTGAGTGCAGCAATCAGATTTCTGGAATCTGCTGATGACAATTTCTTGATGGAGCTGAAAGGCACTCTGCCAGACCTGTTGCTCTCAGACAAGGAAGAAAGAGGCAGGGATATGAAGATCAACGGCAGCCTCTTGATCTTACAGCAACCATCAGACTGTGGAGTTCAAAATCCTGAGAGAAGTGAGATTGTATGGTTACAACACAGGACTTCAGGAGAGCAGAATTCAGCATGTACAGGGATCTTCCTAGTAGAATCTCACAGAAGACTGCTGTGGAAGGTAAAGGGAAAGCTTGGGAAAGCAAGCTGATCTTCAGGGACATCTCAAAGCACTAGAACAGCCCAATCCTGCATGTAGGAAACAGGGGTGGGCTACACAGGAAGAATACAGATATTGCACAAAGGGTAGAGTTAGGAAAGCCAAACCCCAGCAGAAGCTGAAAAAGTTGAAACTAGCAATGCATGTGGAAGGCAGAAGAAAGGCCAACAAAAAAAGACTATGGAAAATGTGGATGCACTAAGCAACCTAGTGACAAACAGCGTGGAAAAGTTTAGGACACTTGGTCCCTCTTTTGCCTCTATTTCCATTGAGAAACTTTGGCCATAAGTGTTTCAGATCTCTGAGCCTATCTGTAGACTTTATGAGCATGAAACACTTCCATATAGCAGAAAATACAGTCAAAACGCATTTAAGCCAATTGGATGTACACAAGCCCATGGGACCAAATGAGGAGGGTCTGAGGGATTCAGTTGGTCAAGACCACTATCTGTCACGTCTAAAAGGATCAAAAGGAGGTTCCTGTAAATTGATAAAAGCTGAATATCACAGAAACATCCAAGAAAAGCAAGAGGGGAGATTCAGGGAGCTGATAGCCAGTCAGCTTCACCTCAGTCTCTGGGAAAATAATAAAGAAAATAATAATAAAGCAATTTCCTCTGGAAGTAATTTTCAAGCACAAAAACGACAAGAAGGTGACTGGGAACAGTGAGGATGGATTAACCAAACAGCTGTTATACCTGACTACGCTGACTGGTGTCTACCATGAGACTGCTGTCTGAGGACAAGGAGAGAGCAGTATACTCTGTGGGTAGATTTATTTTAGCAAGGCTTTTGTTTCACACAATATCCTACAGTATCCAAAGGACTGTAAGATAGGAAGATAACTGGCTGAACCTCCTGGCTCAAAGAGATGTCATCAGTAGTACAAAGTCCAGCTGGTGGCTGGAAGTAGCATCCTCCAAGGACTGATACTGGGTCAGTAATATTTAATGTCTTTATTAACGACCTAGATTGTGGGAGAGAGTGCATTCTCCAAAGGTTTGTGAACAATGAATTTCAGGGATACATGGGGCAGGGCTGCTGTCAGAGGGACCTGGACCACCTATTCAGAGATCTGACTGCTACCTGCATAACAGGAAGGCATGGCCAGATCCTTCTCAAAAGTGCACAGTGCTAGAGCAAGAGGCAAGAGACATAGTTAAACCACAGGGAAGTCTGGATAGATACAACAATTGTTATTATTATTATTACTATTACTTTTAATCACAAAGGCAGACAAGCACTACAGAGCAAGTAGAGAAGTTGTGGGATCCCCATCCTTCAATATTCAAAACTGACTTAGACAAAACCCTGAGCAGTGAGCAACCAGATCAAATTGTCTCAGCATCAAGCAGGATGGACTAGATACTTCTAGGGGTCCCTTCCAACCTAAAATACTTTAACAGGTCTATGGTTCTTGTTTCAGGCACCCTAGGTAGCTGTTTAGTAACAGTAATAATATATTATTAGGTCTGTTTTTAAATCCCCAGAATATTTTGTATGCAGTGTAGGACAGGAAAGCTGTTAGGGACAGTCCTGCATGTACTAAAGTGTGTCTTAAATCTGTTAACTCCAACGAGCCTGATAATTTACTACGATTTCCTTGCACAGTACTATTGACCTGCTAACATAAACATATAACCCAACACTCTTCTTTAAAGAAAATGCCGTAGAATGACTTATTATTTCTAAAGCAGTTCTTTCTTAGAAAAACACAACTGCCATGCAAAGTAGCACTTTTGAAAATGTTTTACAAGGCTTGAATGTCTTGATTTTAATATTTTTGTTTAAATTTACTTAAATATGTTAATTTCACTAATTTCCTAACTTTTAAAATCTTTTTTACATTAAATTTTGTATTTCTTTTAAAGAGGTGCAAGTTTACTCCCTTAAAAAATACTGTGGGTTGGGGTTTTCGTTTAATTTTTTATTTTAATTCACTGAAATTGGGCAAAATTTCCAGGAACAAAGGGAGCTAGAAGCAATTTTTAATAAGTCCTGTATCCATTTCCCATGCATCTAGAAATTATTTGTGACTAAACACCACGTAGATGGATGTTCAACTCTGAAGGAATTTGATGGCTATGATTCCAGAACTTTCTTTAATAGCTTAAAGCAATAAAACTATATTTTAACAGCAATACTGAGTAATAATGATAACACTATATGAAAATTTGCAGTTGCAAAATGAAGCTTTCAATATTTCTTCAAATCATTATCAAGAAATTTTTTTTTATTTATGACACTCATCTTTGAAATGTGTTGTGTTTCAGTCATTTGAAAATAACTGCATCTTTTCTGTTAATGTTTCCTAATCTATATCATAATTAAAATCTCATTATTACTCCTTTTCTTTAATGTTTTTTATTCTTTCTAAATATCTCACAAAGCATAAGCAAAAACCCAAACATATTGCTTAAGATTTAACCCATAGTAAGAGATAATATTAAAAACAATAGCCCCCCACAAAAATAGCAGTAACAAAAATTTGTCATGCTTCCCACTGCTAGTAAAATACGCAGAAAAATACTCGTGTAATGTAAAGATTTTAATATTTCCATTAAAATTCATTTCAGAACCTCTTAATCATAAATGTTAGTTCTATTAGCTCCTGTACTCCCCATTGTTGTCCTTCATCTGCAACGTCTTTAAATAACAGAAACCTTTCTGTACAATAAAACATACTATAAAAAATCAAGGGAGCTAACTAAATCTCTAATTCACTCTATACTTTGCCTTATACATTACATTATCTCCAGGAAGATATAAACATAGCTAAGAAATATGTAATGAATGAGTGTAGTAAGTACAGGCTCATCTTTTCCTCCATTACTTTGTTATCTCTGCTGCTGTGCTAACAGAATTATAAAGTAGTGAAAAATATATTTAAATCAGTCAAATACACAGAAAAAGCTATGAACATGATCATACAGTGATCTGTAAGCAATGTATTTTTACAGGGTTATTTTCTTGACCCCAATCTGCATTTGAAAATTACTCACAATGCTGGATTTTTATGGGGGAAAAAAATGATGTGTAGGGAATTAAGTACAGTACTGATATTATATGTAAATTTCAGTACTGAATATAAAGTGTATAGTCGCTAAATGAATGCCCTGACTATACTGGTATGAGTTTTCCAGTTGCATGTGTGCAGCTATATTGTAAATGTTATTATTGGTGTAAGGAGATAGCTCTGTTTTTCTTTGAATCCAAAGACATTTCCTATTCAGAGACGAATACTGGCAGTTGCTAAAGTCTGCAAACTGTCACATTATCTCTGCTGGAAGAACACAAAACAAAAACATCTTTTCAGCAGGATGTCGAAATAAAATGAGCAATTACCTCTTAATGGTAAATGACACTTTTTCAGATTGTTATCCTTCTGGCACAGGTTCATACACAGCCCCTACTATCTGAAAAATAAAAAATCTACAGTTTGTTGAAGAAAAATACTCCATTATTTATTTGAGGATCCAATGTGGTAAGTATTGTCCCTTGAAACTACCTGATGAGCATTACATCATCAGCTCTAACTTGCAGAACAACTTAGAACACATCTTCTAACGCAGACTGTCTCTTCCAGTCAGGTATCCACATTAGTGTACATACTTACTGTAGATTAAAGTGCTACAATATTGAACATTTACAAGCAATTTTTGCAATTAGAAAGGTAAGACAGCAATTCACACAATGATAAACACTTGTGCTCATTCACAAGACACACACATTAGAGCTGAGAGCAGTTTACATGTCAATAACCTTAAACATGAATTCTCATTCATGGTAACACATGCAAAAATAATTGGGAGGTTGATGTGGCAAACGTGAGTACTTTAGTTGCCAAGGAGAGCATATTGGTGCTGTAAAATGGTGGGTTCCGAGTGGCCATCTGATAAAGGATGCATCCTGCAGCCCATCCTGCAGCCTTCTCTCCATACAGCTCACTCTTTACAACTTCGGGACTAGGTATAAAGCAATCCAAGCCACAAGTGTTTTATTAATTCACCTAGAAGAAAGCTTATTTTCTAAAGAAAAACCCCACCCAATATTTAGTTACTCACTACAACATAATTTCAGAGCACACACAATTACATTCAAAAGGTTTTGTTTCCTTTGCCAGCCAAATTCTTAAAGGGGAAGTACAATTAATAGATTTTCAACTTCTACTGCACTTCTTCTCACAACACTAGGGGTTTGTATTTTGTTCACTTGTCCTTTCCACTCACATTGTCTTTGGACTTAATGGACACAAATGAACTACAGCATTTAGAACTAGTTTACAATTACGGCATTTCAATAAAACAGACTAGAGGACAGATAAGTATGGCACATCATCCTATAATTCAGGTATCAGAAAGATTTGAGTACAACTCCTGTATTCAGAATGCTAATGGATATATTTTCCTATTAATGTAAGTAAACAACCTTGACTCATTGTATCATTTTCATCCTCTTAAAACTACTGTAATGCATTCCTTGTGAGGATGCAACATGGATACTCAGCAGGCAGCCAAATGACAATACAGAAAAACATTGTAAAGATACATTTAAAGAAAACAGAAGAAGGCAGTAACTTCAGCTTTGATGGAGTACAAAACAGAATTTACTTCCTTTGTTTAATTTCCTCAGTGCTCTTTATGAACCTGGATGATAACAATTTACATTAGTAGGTGTATTCTGATGTTGGAGTTCAAGTCTTAGCAGTAAGTAAAGGATCATATCACAGAATGTGTTTGGTTTTATTCATCCTGAGATATAAAAAAACACTTGACTTCTTTCATCTGTAAAATCAGCTTGAAAACTGATTGTTCACCTTTTTCTTTCATGTAGAATCAGGAGCCACTATATCTTCCTAATTATAGTACAGATATCTTTGTAAAATGCCTTACTTTGGTGCCCAGAGGTACCGTGTAAATTCAGTTAATGATGGTAGAGGATATCCTGCTGCTATGTACAAAATGCAGATTTTTAAAATATACGGGATGGGGTCCCCAGAGAAACGATAAATTAAGTGAACTTAACAGAATAGAAAGTCAGAACAGAGGTCATAGTGCAGGGAAGTGAGAGATACTGACAGGTCACAATCTTCTGATAAAATTGATCAAACAAGAAACAGATTCTTAGGTCAAACCTAATAAGCAATTTTCTTTTAATATTGCTGCTGCTGATACATAACCACAGAGTGGGTATTGAATATTGTGTTAAAACATAGTATCATTTCTGTAATCACACTGTTTGTGACACTAATTCATTAGACATCTTTGTGGAAAATTCCTTTTTGTGTATTAAAAGTGCCTATTAGACATTAGTATTGCAACCTATCATATAGATGAGCTCAGTAAGGCAAAGCCCCTATTTTAGTGAAGTTCTAAGCATGCTCCTATTCAGAAAAATAAATCTGACTTGAATTTTGGTCTTTCATTCTAGTGATAATTTTAATGCATAGAGAGATCAAGTTAAAATTTATTATTTTTAAATTAATAAATTATATTAAAGTACCAAACTGAGATTATTCAAGCAAAATTTATGTAACTATGCATAAAGCTGCAGAGCAGCCACAGAAAAAACAAGCTGAATACAATTGAGAGAGAAACAGAGGCAACCATGACCTGGCCTACAGCATCTTGATTCCTGAACAGCAGAGAAAAACCTTGTTTGATGTCCAGAGCAAACAGCAGCCCACGAGCTGGTGACTTGGAAAAATCATACTGTGATTTGAAAGTCATAGAAAGAATACTGTGCTGACAGCATTATAGTTTTAGCATAGTTTCACACAAATGCACAGTAGCTGAAAGCTAATGAAGTAATTTGTTCTGTTTATTCATGCTGAAAGATTTCTTGTTCTAAACGCTTATCTAATCCCTTTTTCTTAAATCAAAATGACTTGTAGCAGAAGAGTATTTGATCTTTTCTTCCAGAACAAATATCTTAGTCAGAAATCTCTGATACTGAGAACATTAGGATGACCAATACCTTAAAAAAACACTGTCTCATGCTTAAGAAATACTTTAAATTACTGAAATAATATTTATTTAATGTGACCATTAAAGCTTTACAGAGGATATAAAATCCCATACTTATATGATGCTATGCTTTTGTGGCTAATTAGTTCTGTAATTTAGATTTTTAAATAGGATTTTCAAATATTATTTATTTACTTTTAAGAGATGTAGTAAAATCCCTCACCATGTTCTACAGGCTTGCCTCACCATCTGCTAGTTAGAAATGTGGGTGGGGTACAGTACTTGTTGACTAGCAAAACAGTTCTGCAGTCAAGTTGTATGTTTTGGATCCACACTGGTGAGGGATGCCAAGCAGAGAAAGTACCCAGTTCTTGTTCCTGTACACTGCCACCCACAAACAGGAGGGTGGTGGGAGTACATATGGTTTGCCTAATTCAGATGACAACTGTGTATAAACTGTCACTGTCTGGTCAAGACCAGAAAGAATGAGTGCAACCAGTTTTACTCACAAACACTGAAAATTTAAGGATGTAGCATTAGTATGACTTTTTTTTTTTAATTTGTAAAGGCAGTACTTGTCCTTTAACTTTTAGCTTAAGATAACTCAATTGGCTGAAACCAAACAGTGGTACTAATTAAATTTTTAGCAAACAGATGTCTACATCATAAAACGCATTCAAAACAGAATACAGAAATGGGAAACCCTAAGAGCTGATAAAGATTTTCATTTCCATTGCTCCAAGGGCTGAGCTTACAGTGACTAAGCAGCAGTATTGATGCTATTAGCCACAGCTACTAGAAGTTGCAGCAGATACTTATATAATTAGTCATTTAATTCTTGCAGCTAACATATTCAAGATAATAACTATAGTTTTCTTCTAAGTTTGCAAATCACTAGTCATTTCCAACTTATATATTCAAGCTGAAAAAGCTTACTCCAGCAGCATTATGTTAACTGTAAGAGAGTCCTTCACTAAACAAATGTCCATAGCAAATGCAAGACTAAGTTCTTTTAAATGAAAGACACAGAATTATATCCACAGAATAACTGTCCAAATTCTCAGCATCCTTTAACAGACAATTTTATAATTGTTTCTTAGAAAGGTCACTCTTGCTCAATACATTAGCACTGCTTTTATTCTTGATAACAGAATCTTCTATGTCCACAGCCTTAAAATGAGCCATTGCTTAATCTGAATAGTAGTTTTTCCTTTTTACAAAATTAAGTAGGTATTTTAAATACAGAAGACAGTTTCCCATACTACCCCACATTTATAATTAGGATTTTTTTAAAAAACAATAATAACCAAATCTTGTCAATATAGTGCTTCTTGTAAAACATCAAACACATTTAACCAAATCACCTCTACATGGCCTTGGAGATACTTTTGCAATCAAGCTTTCATTTATAATTTTGCTTACTGATGTGATTTTGTCCTTTTTTTTCTTTAAGAACACTTTTAACAGAGATTTAAACAGACTGTTTATCTGAGTCTGCTACATTTGCACTACCACAAAGCTATATGAAAGATGACTATCCTCACTAGATTACCTCATGTTCACATCAGTTATTAGTGGACAAAAGTTCGAAAATTAAGAAAGAAGTCCTAAATGTGGAGGGATAGGAAAACAGGAGATGAGGGAATGATGTTTTCAAAACTGCATTAATTTTCTAGCGCCTTTGAAGCTTCTAAAGAATGTTGTCAATACTATGAGGCTGACTTTACATGGGACACAACCAGTTAAGATTTCCCAAGCTGCACAGAACTTCAATAAGCCACCCATGACTTATCTTGGTACAGGGTTCACTGGTGCTTCCAACAGGTGTAAGAACATGCTGGTACACGGCATCCTGCAGTAGGAGGAGTATTTTCAAATGATTTTGGTTTCAACTGGACAATTATGAATTCATGAAAACAGCAGTGATTCCTTCAGACTGACTCCCAGAAAAAGTGATAATGAAAGGCTAAATAATAATCCACCAGTGCTGAAGATTTTAACAATGACAGTTATTGCTTTTAGTCTTTATCATATCTTCAATTAATTATTTAAAGTTTGATGGAGATTCCAGAAGTAGGTATTAGCTATACAAACACTCATACCTGGAAACCATACCTATTTCAAGAAGTAATCCAACCTGAAAATAGCTGGAAATCAGCAAAGTATCCAACATGCTTATCCCATTCCTCCTTACCTATGGATATTGGGTTTTTTTTCCCACTGTTGGAGACAGGACAGTAGGAGAGATAGTAGACAAGCCTGCCATACATTGATCAATTGGGTTTTTCTGTTTCCTTTGGTCCCAAATGCTAAAAGAGTCTCTGCAGCTTTTGTTCACTTCAGGTATATAGATACATTTGTTAAAATACCTATAAAAGAATACTTGCTTGCAATGGATAGCCTTACTACTTGCTGGCAAGACTCATCAAAGCAAAGCAGAGAAAGGGATTTTCACAATCTTTTTACCTATGACTGCCATAATTCACTATAAAAATGAGACTGCTATTCCCTGGCCGAGATAAACAGGGATTTATCCAGTAGTGTCAGAGGTAAAGACTACACAACCTTTCACTTCCATATTTGATTGTTACAATGATGAAAAAAAATCTACATATACCAAATTAGAATCTCTTCTGTTTCAGTTCATATCTATTTTCTCAGAAAAGTGCCAAGACCATGAATTCCAGTGCAAAGAATGAGAAAATGCTTGTATTTGGACACTATTTCTAGGTTTCCACAAACCTATCTTCATTTTACCAAACCACTGCAGGATAATTTGCGAGTGTTTGGAGACCAGTGTGAAAAAAACCTACTTTTACTCTATAATCAGTTCTCTGAGTCACAGAAAGAGGGGGAAATAATACCGGGGTCGGGGGGGAGAAGAAGAAGAACCAGCATCATCCCAAAATAAAAAATAGAAAAATAGTTGCTGCATGTCACAATTTTTCTCTGGATAGTTTGCTGCAAGCTACAGATACACATTCATTATCGTAGCTTCATAATTACCACTAAAACCAATGGAAGAAGAAACAGGAGCCACAAAACTGACAGTTTGAATAAAGAGGTCCTGTGAATATTGCTGAAAGCTATTTGCATTTCTCACCCACATAAAGAATTCAACACAAACCTTTTAGGGATATTCTGTCTATCCCTTGAGTGATGAAGCAGGAACAGGATTTTCAATCACTAATTAAAATTTTACCTTCACAGTTTTCTATTTTGAAATGGAAAAAGTATGGCCAAGTAAGTCTATAATAATTTATTATGTTGTCATCTAACTTGCTACCATTCTTCTCCTTACAAATTATGTTAAATATTTTTGGGAGAAAAAAACATACATATAATTTCTTATTCACAAAAGACATCTTTTCAGACATTCTAAACTTCTACTGATACTTAGATAAAAATTCATCACTTATTCATCAGTTCCACCAAGTTTTAAAATGTACAAGGGTAGGGAAGAAATTTACTACCTTCAGATGGCAATTTTACAGTGTGATAAATCCTCATGCCACCAGGTGGGGAATGTAATTTTAAAAAGGGTGAAGTCAGCTAAGAGAGGCCACTCTCATGTGTATAATTGCTCTCTCATCAGTGTAATTTCAACAGTTTCATTTTCTAGCCCAAGCATTGCCTGTCTCTGCCAAGAATGCTCTTCTATATTCATATAATTTAGTCTATAGAGAGGCAAAACCAATCCACAGTCAGTGACAGGCCGCTAATAACTGTAGGATACAGCAGACCGTATAATGCCTGCCTTATGTTTTTCCTAGTATCTTCTAAAAAAACCCCCTGGTTTGATGTGGAAGGACACGTTTCACTGCATATAGTAGTAAATTTGTGTAGTCTGTCTCAATCTCAAATGTTAATGAGCACCGAGAAATGTGTAAAAACAAGATCCCAGTAATAAACCAGCATAAATTTCAGCTACACTGCTGTTGATCAACCATTTAGAGAACTCGCTAACTTACTTTCTTTCAACACAATTCAGTACCTCTCTGTTTGAAATAATCAAGATGTTTTATAATTTACCTTCTTGGGTTTTTCATTTTACACTTTTGAAAATAAAGATATGGACATCCAGTTAACATTCAGCAATGGATTTGTATTTCTCTGCATTTACAAACCTTCAAGCTTTTACGTGTGCCAACTTTATACACTATTGCTTAGTGAGGCCAAATACATCAACTTTGAAAAATAACTTATGGTCTCCAGCATTTTAATAAGACATTGTTCTAGAACACATGAAAAACTGCCACCAACTCACTTCTAATTCACCGTTGTCACATATGTATATAAATCAAATGACATTTTTAAAAGTTTATTCTACTGTTCTTTATTCCTATTGCTTTGTTAAACTAAAACAAAGAAACAAATACCTTCCTCATACCTAAATCATTAGATACCCAAGGCAAAAGCATGTTCAGAGCACAAGTTCCTCTTACCAATTCCTAAGTGCAAAGAGGCACTTGTAACTACTTTATTGCCCCATCAAAAACTTGGAGAACATATGAAAACTGTGAAGACCACAATAGCCTCACATGATGTAAGCTGTTTAAGCTATATATGCAAAAGATACCGAAATTCAAGATGGTGTCTTACTTCTGCTGTTCCCAGTCACTCTTTTCCACCAGGGTCTGCTCTCCTGTGCCAGCACAAATACTTCTACAGATGCATTACACATCAGAGCAAAGACCTAAAATATTTTTAAGCCAGCTCTGTTCTCTCATAGTTCATTATTATATGTTTACACAAATACTTATGTTTGCCCTGGAGTACGGCTGGTTTAGGTTGGGCGGTTTTTGTCACAACTAGAATTTTTTGCCTTGAATCATTTCATTGACACAGTTTATATCACAACCTCCAAAACAACTGGAACTGGCAGAAGTTTGGGAGGCTTTTTCTGTGGAAGAGAGACACTAAATAGAACTGCCAAGAAGTCAGCTTTAGAAATATAAAAGCAGCTTTCACTGAAACACAACTTTCAGTTTTACCCTTAGCTCACAATGCTCAACTGAAACTCTCTTTTACCTTTACTAAGAAAAATTAAGTCAATCAAAATATAACTATACAAGGAAATGCATAAAAAACTTCAGCATATCTCTTACCAGTTCCTGAGCATAAAAAGCTGCTGAAAAGAGCAGCAGAATATTATTGTGAGGACTCGTTTTCACACTCAGAAGACTAGCAAGTTATATTCAACTACTACATGTTATCCTGTCTTTGAATTCTGTACTTTTTCTGCAGGAATGTACATCTCTGGGACACAGACCTGGTTTTTGTGGCAACTTTATACTTTCTCTGCTTTTACACGTATGAACCTTTAGTGCTAGAGAAAACAAATGCTTTATCTCAGCCCTTTCTGAATTTCATAGAGCAATGCAGTTCATTGCACGAATATCTTCTTAAAAACTATCTTTAAAACTGAAGGATATATTTCACGGGACTATGCTTCCCAAGGGACATCCATATCTAAATGTTCCCATGTTTGAATACATGGAAAACAACATCCTCCAAGAATTCCCAGGTATGGAAATTGCATACTTGCTAGGACACCACTTGCTACGACACATTGGCTTAAGTATCAATGGCAAGTAGAACAAAAAAAAGAATTCCCATAATGTAAAATGTCGTGTACTTGAAAGCATGGGAGAAATCAAGATGGCAACTTCCTGCATATGTGGTTATGCCAGAAACAGTGTTGCTAATTCAATCTATGCTTAATTTGGCAATGTGGAACAACAAATTAAACAAAAAAAACCCAAGACAAAACAAACATACAAACAACCCCACAAAAAGCCCAAACAAAAAAAAAAAAAACAAAAAAACCCCCCACCAAACAAAACCAAACCCCAAACATGACAATCTTTTATGCTATCTAAATTGAACGAAATTCTCTATAAGTATGAGCATTCTCATTGATTTTTACATATATGTGTGTGTGTGCATGTCTTNACAAAAACCCCCCCACCAAACAAAACCAAACCCCAAACATGACAGAATCTTTTATGCTATCTAAATTGAACGAAATTCTCTATAAGTATGAGCATTCTCATTGATTTTTACATATATGTGTGTGTGTGCATGTCTTTGTGTGTCTCAGTATGTATGTACATACATATATATACATGTGTGTATTTGAGCAGTACTACTGCTCAAAGATGTATTTTGGATCTCTACAATTTTCCAGCCAGAATGTTTCATTTCAGAAACAAAGCAATTTGGGAGCACTTAGAGGGTACAGTACTATTGAGTTACATTGGCTCATGTAAATAAATGAGCCAAATAAAAATTGGGAGAACTCTCAACATAATGCAAGGGTCTAGGTATCAACATTTAAGTGTCTATTACAAGTAGACCACAAATACCAGAGTTTCATGGGCCCAGATGCACATTTACCCCCAACTGAAGCATTTCTATACACTTTTTTAGAAGTTACACATTGTGCTGGCTTGGGTTAGTGTAGAGTTAACTTCAACAGCAAGGACGTTGGTGGATCGATGCCGCGTTTTTTCCACAGGGTCCCTCGTGGGAGCGCTCAGGCAGCACTCTGCTAGCGCCCACGCGTGCACACGTCCTCACCCTCGCAGGTGGGCACGAACCGGAGACGAAGATGCGAGAGGGGTTCTGTGCGTGCGATTCCCAGGCGTTTATTGGAACCACCACATACGAAGGGAACAGGCAAAGAACAAAGAACAAGAGCCCGCGCATGGTTTTGTCCCAAAGGGTCCCAGGGGCAGGCAGAGCATCAGAAGCCAATAGTCTGAGGGCTGGGGGGTAGAGGTACGGTTGAGTGACATAACAGGAGCCAATGGGAGAAGGGAGAGGAGGGGGGAGAGGACCGGAGGCCAGTGGAGTCTCGGTAAAGGGAGAACTTTCTAGCACAGTGGTGGGGGGAGAGACCACTTTGTAGGAACACGGGGGGTGTAATGTGGATTTAGCCACCGCAACAGTTAACTTTCTTCACAGTGGCTGGAATAGGGCTGTGTTTTGGATTTGTGTTGAACACAGCGATGGTAAATATAGAGATGTGTTTATTATTGCTGACACAGAGCCAAGGCCTCTTCTGCTTTTCATACTGCCACGCTGGCAAGGAAAGTGGGAGTGCATGAGAGGCTGGGAGGAGATGCGGCTGGGACAGGTGACCCAAACTGACCAAAGGGATATTCCAGACTATATGACATCATGCTTAGTATACACAGAAGCAGAAAGGGGGGGTTACACGTGATGGGGCCCTGTGCTCCTGGGAATGGCTGAACACCTGCGTGCCCATGGGAAGCCATGAATTTATTCCTTGCTTTGCTTGCATGCATGGCTTTTGCTTTCCCTGTTAAACTGTCTTTATCTCAACCCATGAGTTTTTTAGCTTTCACCCTTCCAATTCTCTCCGCAGTCCCGCTGGTGGCTGCTTGGGGCTTGCTTCATGGCTGGGGTTAAACCATGACACAGATTTATTTGCAATGTTTTTCCCCCCTCATCCGGATAGGGTGTACAGGCATATTGGGAAAATACCCCATAAAGATACAATTCAGTTTGAATTTGGCCTTCTCATCTACATGCCGTATCTGTTGATCTGGAGAAAAAACTTGCTGGGAGTCAGTGTGTAAAACTATTCTTTCTAGGCCTTCATTTTTTTCAAAAAAATTGTTTCAAGGACAATTTAAAAAACCTTGCAGGCTCTATTAGAAAAGGTGATCTTTATATCAAGCTGATTCTTTCTTCAATTGTCTTACTTGCTGAAGAATGTCATGAGGTACACTCATTTCACACTGTAACAAAAATACAGTTATCTAATTAAATTCAAAATGGGCACAGCTGTTTCAACTTTTTTATGCTTCTGAATTTTCAAGATTATTTTATGTACCTTTGAGTAAGTTATAAGGACAAATCAAAGTATCATTGATTTGTAATTTAGTGTTCCAGTATTACATACAGAACTTCTGGGAGGTTTAAAACAGAAAAACACATTAAAGTTCTAATTTACATCTATTATTCCTTCGGACACACCATGGAACAAAGTTTAAAACAACAGGAGGAAGTATAAGCTACATTCTGAAACTTACAAAATAAAATTTCCCTTCAATGTGATTTGTTATTTCTGTTATCAAAACCAAGCATCACTGCATGGTCCACACATGTGATGTTATACATTTATACAAAAATACCTAGCAAATTGTCAAGCTGTCAGTTTTAAAAGAAATGCTGTAGACAAATTGTATCTGTAAGTTGTGGCAAAGTGCCTATCCATATACATAAAAACCTGAAACACTCATATGCTAAAAAGGTACTCCTAACATGTAACTGACAGATTCTTCTAAGAAGAGTTTCCTTCCAATTAGAGATATTTTTCAGTGAATTAGTAACCCAATTTTCTGTAAAATACTTAAGGAACTGCCTTAAGTCTGTGACTGTATAAACTGTATAAACTGTATAAACTGTATAAACAGCTCAAGAAAATATTTTTTTTCCTTTTATGTATGGAACAGAAATCTGAATATTTAAAAAAGGGTAAAGGATTTTGCTTACTGAAATATATGAATTTTGGAACGAACTTCATTCAGTGTCTTTATCCAGCTTAAAAGCTTAAAAGCTGGATAACCAAGCTTATCAAGAAATTGCATGAATTTACATTTTAGAGGGAGACATGGAAAAGTAAGTATCTGCAAAAAGACGACACAAGCAGTAGCAAATTCAATTCTACAACAACCCTAAAATAAACCTAGATCTTTGATTACTGATTTCATAAAAGGTGTCAATTTCACCTAACTTTAAAGTCCTCTATGAGATTTATGCTAAGATCCCTCTGTAGCAAATGAAGAGAGGTAGACACATCAGGTGGTTGATTCATCTCATTCTAACATAACTGTTTAAGGTAGATGGGATGAAACTCATTACTGGAATGCCTATTTTTTTCCATTACTTTCAGTAATCATCTAGCTGCTTGACCTGAATAAGATGCCCAGCTTTTAAATTGCTGCACAGAAGCAGGATGAATCCCAGCCACACAGAGACTTGTTTCTGACAGTAATTTGTGTCTCATGGTAAAGTATGAATTAGATAACTTTGGAAGTATTTGGATTTGCTGGAAACCAATATACAACATAATTAACTAATAACTGTTCTGTCTAGCAATCACATTCAGAATGGATTAAATGGAAAAACAAAAACAACCAGAAAGAAAGCAGACAGATGACAATTTTACCTGAACAAGATGGTGACTTCATTGTCTTCTTTTGCGTAGAATTTAAAATTCTCAAATCTAAATAAAGTCGGGCGATCCAGATGCCCCCAACAGCCATCACGAAAGTCAATAGATGAAAAAAATACACAGGCTCATAACGTAATAATCTAGACATATTTTATTGTATTTTTTACTAAAATGTATTGCTTCCTAGCTCACTTACAAACATCAGCTGAAAAAGTAAGGCTACATGGGAAACTGAGAAAAGACTGAAGAGAAAGAAGGAAGAGATTTGAGACATCACCTCATTCTGTTCAGGTCCCTACCAAACCACAGCAATGGGCACCCTTGAGAAATAGACCAGAAGCAAAATAGGACAAAACACCTAAATGGAACTGTCACACGATCCTGTGATGCGAAAACCATTTAATTCCACCATTTTCTTCTCCAAATTCTCTCTAAACATCCTTTCAGGAATAAGCTAAAGCTTTTATCAACTTTTCTTGAGATAGGAAGTAGAAAGAGAATTAACATACACATTAATTTGTAAATAATAATCAACGAAACCTACCCACAAATTACACTTACGTAGTCCTTCTCCCAGTTTAATAACTTGGCACCTTGCTCTCCATAAAAATACAGACTACTTGTCTGCAAGTGGGATCACATAGTTATTAACACTGTACTACATCTCTAGTCATAAAACCATTTACCCCTGCTTGTACAGATTAAATTGTGGAGAACCTAGATAGATAGTAGGCAGTAAGCCAGGAAAAGAGCTTTCTTCAGCAGAAAAGATAGCAAATGCAGATATATGGGTCTGTCTGAAATCACGGGGTGTTTAAATTCAAACTCCTTCAACTGGAAGAGATGGAACAAACCAAGGAAAGACTAAGTTAGTTTGAACAATCCTTGATAGAGCTTTGAAATCTGGCTTCTATGAAAAAGCAAGTAACTGAACAAAGGCCACACCAGAAACTAAATCCCAAGACCCAAATGAAAAGAGCAAACAGCTTTAATGGACCATCAAAGAAATGGTAAAACAGCAAGCAGGCTATTTAGGAAACATCCAAGACAGCAAGATGACACATAATGGCACAAGAAATTCAAACAGCACTGAGCAGCAAAAGAAAGCAGAACAAGAAATAGTAAGATTTAGAAATAGTAAGGGTTTGCCAAGATACTAATGCAGCTAACATCTAGAATATAGAAGAGAATGGGAAAGGCAGAAATAAACTCATTAAAAGTATTCTAAGTCCTGCAGTTCAGATGTCATAAGAATATAGTTTATCTAAATGTAGCTCATTTAACATTACTTAAAATAAAAACGAAAGAATTCTAGCAAAAAATGCCAGTAACATTGGACTAAAAGACATTTACAAGCTCATAAATTAGTTTGATGAAATGATTAACCTTATTCTAACAAAAAGTACTCATTATCATTATTATCTCTTCCGAAGAGATAGTAACATAATAATTATTATAGATTAAAATAATTGCTGTACAATTTATGTAGAAAATAAAATCTTCCTACAGAAATAACTATTTCCAAGAAGTACATTGTTGATTTATAATCTATTATGGTAGTACTTTTTTCCCCCTCAAGGCAGCAGTCTAAAGTCACCATGGAGTCTATAAAATTATTACATGCTACACCCCATCGCTCAGCATTACAGTAACTCTTTAGAAGGTGGATCAGGACCACTCACTTGATAGAAAAGAAATACAGAAAACTGTTTTCACACTCCCTTTCATGTAAACAACCTGTGCTATGGCTTTAAGCTACTTACAAGCCATTGTGAGTACAACAACTCTCCTCTACTCAGGATAGGAAAAATACACCTGTATGGACTAGTCCATGTTACTTCCAAAGTGGCCTGCTTTCTTTTAGTCCAAGATTTTTATTTTTTTTTCATTCTCTCCTGTCTAGTATCAAGTTATCTCTTATGGTGGGACTTCTGTAATTGCCACTGGAACATTTTTCCAGAGATAAATGCAGATATCTTCATGCTTTCTTACTTTGTTTCACATAATTTCCAGTTTTACTCCCAAGTATAATGCTATGTCACACTGGACATGGTGTTAAGTACATTTCAAATATCAGGTGACAGTAAAATAGACAAACTTCTTACTTAATAAAAACCACATAAAATGAAATCATTTTAACATCTTTTCGTAAGGCAGTCTCTGTCAAGTACTTATAATGTTCTTCCTTGAGGTTCATGCAGGTGTGTTTTCAGTCACAGGCTGCCCATAATGAAACATAATGTTCTACACAGAGTTGTGCTGTGGGTTACACATGGGGACAGTACTGCCTGCATGTTCAACCTATGTTGTCGCTGTGGATTCCACCTCCAATTGCACTGGACTTTTTTGCTGCCACACATTATTATAAACCTATGTCTACACCACAACCAAACTTTCACAATTGTATTTCCTTGCTATCTTTCATTCTCAGAGTGAACACCTGTATTAATCAACTTTCAGAAGATCCTCTGGTAAAAAAATCAGTATTAATACATTGAAAGGATTATTTAACTTTTGTTACCTTTCTATTCAAATCAGCAAATCCCCTCCAGGAGTCATCCGTTCCATGAATGTCTAAACTAGCACAAGACCAGTTTTCCACTAGTTTTCTGTTCTCCCTCATCATTCCACAGTACCTTCAGTTTCCTATTCTCTTGGTTATCTAAACACACCAAACTACTGTCACGTGACAGAATGTACTGCAGCTATTTGGGAGGGAACATTTTAGCTGAGTTTAAAAACTTTTCTCACCAAGATTGAATTGTTTCGCTACTTGCTATCCATCACCAAATTTTCACAAACATTGAAAGAACCTGAACTCTCAAACTCTGTTGAAATTGGTAAAATGTTTCAGATACTATTTTTGGAGGAAGAAAGCACTGCTGGAAAAATCTGGTAATCAGTTTGACCATATAGCATCATAAAGGCTAAAAATAAAGTATGTATGAAAATACAACATACTCCCTCATCTTAAATTACCTTTCCCAACACAAAAATGCTTTAAATAAGTGAAAATATTATGTCACCACAATAAGCAATGCAGCTACTGCAGGTGTCTCCATGAAATCATACCAGAATATTGATTTATGTAGTGCTCTCACAAGATATGGTTATAAACAGAAGCAGTGACCAGTACCAGAAAAGAAATTTGGTTAACAGAACATAGTATACAGACAGTGTGTAATCCATAAACAGAAACTAAGATCAAGGGATACTTTTTCCTCCACAGCAGAGAAGATGAGGGACACAAGTAAAATAGTACCTCCAGTTACCACTGAAATGGGAGTTTCCTCAAAACATAACAAGAAAACTCCTCAACTTTAGTACAAAAAGCTAAACAAATAACATCATTCTGTGCATCAGTTTTCTAACATTTGAAAACAATTTTGTTTCAGAAAGATCAAGTTAGCTTGACAACTAATGTGGAACTTTCTTGCCCACTTCTTAATGACACCTGAGGGATCTACTCTGAGTTTCTCAACAACTTTTCAAGATCAGTCAAGTTCTCAAGGAATTATGATAGGATTCTCTATTCCATCCAATCTCAAAATTTACTTCATTTCCCAGAGTTTATCTAAATTGTCTCTATACATATACAATTATATACATCTCTTGATCCGCTGTCAGTATGTCCCTCTTCTTAAATTACAATCCTTTTTTTGCAGCAAAGAAATGGAAGGTATAAATGAAAGGAAACATCTTTCTCTATAACCATGGACAATTGCTCTGTCTCTTCTGGGAAGGCCTTCGAGACAGCATGATAATAAAGACTGTCACCACTAACTTGGAGCAGATTGTTTCTAGTGACTTATGAGCTGGGAAGACTTCAGGATTCATTACCAATTCCCTAAAGCAGTCTTTTCCTCAATTTTTAATGTATTAAGTGTAAACACATCCATTTAATACATTTGGTATTCTAAACATACACATTGCTGGATTTTTTTGGTACAGGGACATAAACAATTAAAAGGAATTTAATTAGTGTGATAGTAGAATACAACCTAGTACGAAGTAAAATTAAAAACCATCACAATTACAAAGCATAATTATATAAGCCCCTCTCTAAACATAAAACAGCGTCTGCAGTTATTTCAGGATGACACAAGGTTCAAAAAATTGCATTAGCAAATTGATTCAGTCAAGCCCAAATACAAACATGCTTGGTACATACAGTGATGTTTTTATCCAAACCATTCTGCATAACACTGCTTAGTCAAATTTAAACAATAAGCATCAAACACTACTTTTGACATTTACTGTTTTGTTTCTGTGCTATATAGTCTGCTCCAAAAAGGGTGGGTTGCATCTCAAACTAGCCAGAGCTATTACCTGTCAATTCAGAAGAGAGCAATTTCTGCAATTCTAAGATGACAACGCTGTCTCCTCTCTTTCTCTTTTTGTTTTTTTTTTTTTTTTTGTTGTGCAGAAACTAATATTGGTAGGTAGGCAGTCCTAATTTTTTGATTTCTTAATAGCCTTTAACATCTACTTAAATAATACTAAAAAAAACCCACACAAAAAATCTAATCCAAGCACTGATTAAGTCTATATGCTCTGATTTCTCCTTCAAGACTTCTCCTCCTTCAAGTGCTAAAATACTCTGCCAGTTCACTTTATTCCTTGTGAGCAGGCTTCCATTTCAAAAAGCCCACCATCGCACACAGTATTAGCCAAGCACCTTGATGGTGGCATGCACTGCATGCTGCTGTTTGCAAAGCCTTTTTAAGCATTCTTAAACTATTATGACATCAGAAAGACTAATATTTTAGCCTGTCATTTTAAATATTACTCAAGCATATATTCTAAATACAAAGACATCTGTACTGCATCCCTGTTCTCTTTTCTGACTGCAGAGAGACAAGGATCACTGCTTCCATGATTTTGCCTGTGGAGTACAACTGACAAGTAACGTCCCAAAAGACCACTTACTTGAGAGACTGGAACATGTAAGGGACATTTATCCTCAATCCTGCATCCAAATATCTGGATAAAGAGGTAGAAAAAGAACTGCCAAAGTTCTAGGTCTGATGTGAACTTCCATGCACAAAGACACAGTATGAGAATAATAATATATATATACTATAAGCAAAAATTATATTTAAAAAAAAGACTATTTAAATCCACAGAACACTACTCTCAAACAAAAGTTTCCTACAAGATACAAAAACCCCAAAAGATATCCATGAAAAGAAAACAGGCATCTATCGGGGAAAAAGAAGTAATAAATGTAGATACGATAAGAAAAATTACAATTCAGGAAGCCTGAAGGCCACAGCAGCATGGTTTTGACACCTCTGACACCTCTATTTTAAATTGGTGTTTAAAAGAACACAGTAACTTCTCATCAACAGCTTCTCTGCCCAGTTATAAGTGAACAAAAAAAAATTGATTATTTCAGAGAAGTTGAAAAAGATAGCACATAACTAGTTACACCAAACTCTTACTACACTTTAAACACCCAAAGCATCACTCACAGATCCAGTGTCACTCAGAGATTGTGCTACGCTTCAGGAATATTTGGAGAACCAATTAAGGCAGCCTTGCAATCCCCTTACCTTTGCTCACTAAGAAGCATAAGCATTAGTCTTCCAAGGTATGTGACTTGAATATTTAACATATTACAAGGTCTCACTCTTGAAGCCATTTTAGGATTTAGGGATTTCTAGGGATTAAGTGTCAATCATTATCATTCTGGCACTAGGAATTCACAAGCAACAATTTCAAAAATGGCAAAATGAATTATGTTCAACTGCCAAATGCCTGAGTTCTTGACTCACTCTTCATTCATAGGAGCAACCAGTAGCTCCCCTGATAGCTTGGAACCTTTACTTACTTATCATAGCCTGCAGGCCAAGCATTCTTACAGGTATAAGGCCATCACATGTGGTGGTGGCGATTGATCCTGTTTACATAGACCTTTTTATAATTTAAACCCACATTTCTTTATCTATAAGGATATTCTCTATATAGGTGAAAAAGTTACTACACTACTGCAATTAGTTCATTTTTGCACCAACTGAACCCACAGTAACCACCATGTGCAAGAACAGGCAACATCAAAATAGGCAGGCAACCAACTATTGCAGAATAGCTTGTGACTTGCACCTTGTTCCTTACTCCATTGTAACTTTCCTATCTGCTCCAAGAGTAACCATGAAAATGGAAGTCGCTGGACTGAATGTTATATGCAGGAGCACTTACCAGGAGTATAGGATGGTTCCCACTACTGATGCAAGTTTGCAGTTTTCTTGCTTTTGCTTTGCAAGCCCAAAGTCAGCTACAATAATAAAAAAAAAGGACAAAAAGATTCACATCTCAATAGCCACCTTCTCTGCATGACAATCGGTGCTCAGTCACAACAGCTGAAAAGCTGAGGGAGGGTAGAAGGGAGGTTTGGGATTTTTTTGTAATCTTTTACATTTCACAGAACTGGACCATACTATGTTTTTATCTCCACATTCAGCAACAACTTACATTTGAATCAGGCCTACCAACTTTAAAAATACTATAAGCACATCTCTAGTGGTTTCAATCTAAACTATATGACCAGTTTCAAGCTTCTATTAATACATTTCAACTGACAATGGTACATATGTAACAAGCAGTGATCTAATACTAATCCTCAATAATCTAATAATCTAAATTTATGGTAATTATTTTGCTTTCCTTGAAATTATGACAGCTGGGAATGGTGGACTTTTCAAGAAATTAAATTTCAAAGGAACATGTTGGAGGGGTCTAATAACTTGATAGTTCAAGTTCAAAGATGGCATTTGTTAAGAATAATGGTGAATCTTAGCCTTACCTTGTGACAAAAGCTGTAGATTTAGAAGATCATGTAATTATGTTAAAATAAGTGCCTTTTGTGTAATTACCAGGTAGTCTTTCACAAAATGTCACACAGAGACTTTAATCAAAGTTCCATGCCAACTGTTTGTTTGTTTTTTTTTCCAATTCAATACTCCACTGCTGCCTCCACACAACAGCGCAGCTAAGATACTTCGCACTTCATTAAGTCCAAGCACAAAGAGCAAGAAAACATTATTGTACTTGATAAACCCTGTTAATAACTTTTGTATTGTAATACTGCTTCAGAAGTGGGAAGATCTGTATAGTAAATAATACTGTTTAAAATATTCTAAGACTACTGTTCTACTTGGACAGAGCCCATAGCATGCCTATTCCAATTGTTTTCACTATGACACAGTTCATAAAAATTTTATTTCAAAATGTTATTACTCGTCAAAAGAAGCTGGAGATCAGAAGAAATACAGCTCTTGCTCAGTGCAAGCCTTCCAGGTCTGAAAAGGAGCAGTTCTTGAATTCAGAAAGGGCCTTTGATAAGAAAGCCACATCTAGACACTCAAGCTACAGATAATTTTTCTTTGAACAAAATGTCCAAAGAAGGACTAGCTCTGCAGTGCTTGGAAAATGTAAGTAGAAAGAACACTAAATTAACAGGATCAGCAAGAAACCTCCCTTTTCCCTTGAGTTAAGGCAGTCCTCAGGCAGTTCACTTCAAGAAATGATAATCCCCAAAGGACCAGAGGATTTTGCAATATTGATACTTCCCTGAATTAATTGGGGTGAATCATTCTAAATTCCTTCCTTTGGAATTCTTCAAATAATATTTGATGAAGGAAGAGTATTGAGACATTACAACAACCAATAAATTCAGTTCCTGTTGCTTGAAAGATTTAGTAAAGGAAAGAAGAGAGTTGAACATCTCAGTTCTGGAAGTAGTATTTTATTTTAATACAACATTAATGATTATCTGGAGAAAAAAAAGAAAGCAAGGGAAAAATCAGCCAGATGGAGTAAATATATTCTCTTCCTTTTAAGCTCAGGTCCTCAGAAATGCAGAGGTAAGACCCTTTCACTGGCAATTATTTTTTCCAAATTCAGCTAAACTTTCTTCACGCCAGCAAGAAGCTCCCGCATACAACTGGTGCTGCCAGAGCTAAGGAATGTAAAGCCCAGGACAATCAGCTTTACATTACGCATAAGTATTTTTTCTTAGCTTTTTCAAGCCTATAAAGAGATTTGAATGAAAAAGAACTGCCAGCTGTTGAAATGCATCAAACTAGTGACATTGCTTCTTTTAATTTATTTAAGCATCTGTCTTAAAAAATAAATAAATTGGTCTGCAACTTTTAATACTCCATTATTATTTGGTGACGCCAAAAGTTGCTACAGTAACTAACAAACAAAGGAAATAACTTCTGAGAACTGTGACAGGCCTGCCTCATGTATCATTAAATGAAGATATGACCAAATAGGAAGATGATCCCTTATTAATTAGTGTTATTATAATTTTTTTTAGTTTGTTAAAAAATAGTCATACAACCATACAAGACAGTCCTCAAACAGGAAGAAAAATCACAACAATATGATGTAGTCATAATCCTTTAGATTCTGAAACACCCTCCTTCACTTTTTTCACTTGTTTACACTATGTTTAGAGTTGCAGAATAAGTGATAATGAAG
This sequence comes from Gymnorhina tibicen, assembly GCA_013399875.1. Taxonomy (NCBI): domain Eukaryota; kingdom Metazoa; phylum Chordata; class Aves; order Passeriformes; family Artamidae; genus Gymnorhina; species Gymnorhina tibicen. The sequence goes on along the minus strand of VXAZ01002369.1, from coordinate 189,837 downwards.
CAAGGTAGTTTCAAAAAAGATTAACAATCTGTGGAAGAGGGCATGAAGGAAAGACAGAACTATGAAATAGGAGTAGGCTGACTTGACTAGTATCTTAACGTCCTACAGAATGGTCTCTGCAGCTTTCATGATAGCCAAATTACAGAAACTTTCTAAATCTTAGCAGTCTCTTCAAATGAGCATTTTAGATACCTGCAATGTTTTTTTTCCCCTTTTTATTAAGAGAATCTGGAGTTTCATTTGCTGTTTTATTTCCCAAAATTCTCAACCAGTAGATTAATCTTCTGCAGTATAAACAAGACAAAAATTATCCAGATACATCTTAACAACGATATCATATTTGCACATTTGTTGCCTTAATTTATATTTGAATCCTATTCAAAAATGCCATTAATTTTTCCTAAAATCAAATACACAGACGCAGTCCAAAAGCACAGCAAAAAGGAGTATTAACAGTATCAAAGTCACGCCATATATGAACTTCAACCTGCTCACATCAGATTTTCACTGTCTACCCACTGAACAGTTTCTTCTCCTACCCTGAAGGGTTCAGGATGAGAGAAAAACCCTTTGCTTCTCTTCAGCAAGTTTGCAATTGTAATCAAGATTTGTTAGCAACTTACCGAGTTACAGCGATTTGGAGTATAAAATTAGAACTTTAATTTTATTTTCCGTAAAAACATATGCTAAAATCAAGATAATTTGCAATTTAATCAACAATAGTACATACTTATTCTACTTTTCCCCATCAATAGAATGGGAATAGAACTAACTTTTCCTCATTCCCAAATAAACCTTTTAGCTATTCTATCATTCTCCTTTCTGTGCTATTATTAATGCGTTGTAAACAATCTACTGCCAGTTTTGCGAAGCTTTTAACTTCTGCAGTAGGAACATAGGTACTGATCCACATCTAAAACTGAGGTTTGTAAAGAGAGATGTGATCATGCTATTAATCTGCCAATGTTATCCAGAATGTTTGATTTACAGTGTGAATGTAAACAAGTAGAAGATTCCACTCAGCCTATTATGAAAATAACTTCAAAAACAGAGTACTAGAAGGACTTCCTTGAACCTCAGTGTGAAGACTAGCAATTCTGATAATGAATATTAGTTAAATGAGCCATCTAATCTGCTAAAAAAGCAGCACTGATTCAAATGAATCTGAACAGTGACTAACACACAACAGACACTGGTTATATCCACTTTATCTCATGGCTACTGCTTCTCTGGGCATGGAACAGAATCCAGAGGCAACAGGTCTTTTAAATAAAACACTCAACAAACAGATATTCTGAATTACAAAATCAACAGGTAGCTTTCTTTCAGCACCCAGAAACTATTTGAACTTTCCAAGTTTCATTCAATTCACCATTCTGACACTCCATGGCTGCCTGCTATGATTAGAAGTTTATCTGACAGATGGGTTGTCTCAAAACTAGCATTCTGCTGTTATATAGTCCTAGGTTCAGACCCATACAGATCCTTTCAGCTGCTATTTTATCATGTATATTAAACATTAAACAGAACATGCTGCCCAAAAGAAAGTACGGTACCCCTCACAATTCTCCTTGATATCAGCTCTGAAAGGTGTCCCAGTGATTCCACACAGCCCTTTGACCATCAAGGTCTAAACCTTGCTGCAACTAAATGACACTGAGGAAAAGTGATGATCTACAGAGTCTTCTGTTTTGTCCTACAAACAGATGCAGCTATGGAGCTCTAGACAGAAATACACTGTGCTAGAAACAGAATACAGCTGCAGTAAAATGTAGCTGCAATAAAAGCAGATACACATTTTCAATTTAGAACTGTAACTTCTCAATGTCTTATATACAAAAGCTGGGCAGATTAAAAGGAAAGCCACAGATAATATTGTTCCAATGAATCTCTAAAATCCTATAACAAAATAACTCTCATCCAGGCTGCGCCTAAAATTCCACCTTTTTTTGTGTGTGTCTGAAACAATAAATCAGACTTTCAATCTGACCAGAGACGTTTCAGTAATACTTTTCTATCAGTTTAGAACGAGATGTTTTACAAAACTGCAGGTTGGCATGATTTAGTGTTTATATTTTCACAGCATTGCTAGTTCAATCACTTATGATTAAATGCTGTACCGGCATAAGAGATGGTAGTTATGGACCCCTTCCTATGAAATTTATGTCTGAAATTAAACAGAAAATGAGTAGGGTGGGCAGTTCTAGAGACTACAAAACAACCACATGCTTAAAGTTCTCTGCAGTCTGAAACAGCCTGGCTAGGATCAGATTGTAAATGTCTGTTTACATTTGCAACAACACACAACTTAAAACAGCCTAAAAAAGGTTAGGATAATTCAAAGGTTAGGATAATTGACATGTGTAAAGGATATCCTGGGAAATACAAAACAAGTTATACAGTCTTCACATTCGAGTGAAGCACCTCCTGGGCTTAGGACTTTCACTTGTGCCTTACATAAGTTTAAAAACAAAACAATAAAGAAAGATCTGAATAAAGAAAATATCTAACCACACACATTACTTAAGAAAAAGAAAACACAGTGTGACTATAAATATTCAAAGATTCTTCATACTATTATCATGGAATGGTTTGGGTAGGAAGGGACCTTAAGATCATCAAGTTCCAAACCCCCTGCCACGGGCAGGGACACCTTTCACTACACCAGGTTGCTCAGAGCCCCATCTAACTTGACCTTGAATACTTCTAGGAACGAGGCATCCAAAACTTCTCTGGGCAACCTGTTCCAGTGCCTCATGATCCCCCCAGTAAAGAATTTCTTCCTTGTTATTTAATCTAAGTCTACTCTCTTTCACTTTGAAGCCATTCTCCCTTGTCCTGCCACTACATGCTCTTGCAAAAAGTCCCTCTCCAGCTCTCTTATAGTCCCCTTTAGGTACAGAAAGGTGCTCTAAGGTCTCCCTGGAGCTTCTTCTTCTCCAGGCTGAACAATCCCAAATTTCTCAGCCTTTCCTTATAGGAGAGGTGTTCCATCCCTTTAATCCTCTTCACAGCTCTCCTCTGGACTGACGCCAGCAGGTCCATGACCTTCTCGTGCTGAGGACCCAACAGCTGGACACAGTACTTCAGGTAAGGTCTCACCAGAGCGTGAGGAATTACCTCAGGTATTCCTTGTTCAGTAAGACCTATAGACATGACATTCAGAGACCTAGAAGAGGTTCCTCATAACTTAATCTTGCATTGTGCCAGGCCAGCTGCAGATTTCTCTGTATGAATTCTTGTTTTCTTTCACCATAGGTCCCTGCCTACCAAGTTCTGCTGGAATTGTTCTGCAAGGGCCACCTGTAGAACTTTTCTCCATGAATTCAGGACAAACAAGCATAATTGCTTAGCAGGTTTATTGTTTTCTGCTCTGACAGCAAGGTGGGAATGTCTCCCACACTATGCACCTCTTTCCTTTTCCACCAACATAAAAGCAGAAACTGTATAAGGTATCTTCAAGGGATTTGGAATGTGAGTGGTCCCATTCTCCTACACACGGTATGAAATGCCTGTCTGTGGGTCCAAGAATTTTCTTAAAGCAGTTCATTGGTGTGGCTGCTGCAGAATTAAATTCTTAGTCTCTGGAAGCCCTTTCTCCAGTGTATTGCTCACTTCACTAATTTTTTTTAATCAAAATATACCATTAGAGTCTGAAACTAAGGCACCTCTCTAAAGATAATATTTTTTAAGAACATTAGTTACAGGTGAATTAGCTGCCTTTGTTATACTGTCAGCCTGCAGATTCTTATAGCAAGAGATTAACAAGAGTTACTATTTCCAGAAGGACTGATTGAGGAAAAGAAAATAGAGCAGTATTATAAGATTCTTCTTTAAAGCAAAATAATTTCAGCCATATCCCAATTACATAGTCATACAACACTACTTCACAGGTAGGCCACAGGAACATTACTCTAGTTAGATCAAGGCAAGTTTGGGTCAGTTTTCAGATTTGATGGACTCCAGAAAATTGAACTCTCTCTATTTAGGATGAGTCTGCAGCTTGTAAACACAGAATTACAGTTTTTAGTAGATCTTAGAGCAGACCTTCTCTTTTAATAAAAGCTGACAGGATAAATTCAATGCAGAGGTTTCTCAATATTTTAGCATATGCTTCACATTCATCTAACATTTTGTAGTAACTTTGTCATGGTTTAACCCCAGCCAGCAACTAAGCACCACACACTCGATTTTTCACCTTCCCCACTGGGGAGGAGAATTAGAAAAAAAGAAAATAAAACTCATGGGTCAATGTAAGAACAGTTTGATGACTGAAACAAAATAAAATATTGTAATATTATAGTATTATAATTTATTATATTATTAATAGCAATTGTAATTAAAAGGGAAGGGGAAGAATAAAACTCAAGAAAAACAAATTATGCTCACTGCAGTTGCTCACCACCTGCTGAAAGGTGCCCAGCCAGTTCTCGAGCAGCCATCAGCAGCTCCTGGCCAACTTGCCCCAGTTTATATACTGAGAATGGCATTCTATGGTAGGGAATATCCCTTGGGCTAGTTCAGGTCAGCTATTCTGAATGCACTCCCTGCCCCCAGCTTGTTGTGCAGCTCTTTGCTGGCAGAGCATGGAAAACTGAAAAGTCCTTGATTTAGAGTACACACTACTCAGCAACAACTAAAACCTCAGTGTGTTATCAACATTATTGTCATACTAAATTCAAAACACAGCACTGTACCAGCTACTAGAAAGAATATTAACTCTATCACAACTGAAATCAGGATAAACTTTCACTAAGAACCACTTGAAATGTACTTAATGGACAGGACATTTATCCTCAAATATTGTGAGATATAAGCATCAAGATCACAAATGCTCCAGTCTTTGGCATACATGGAGTGTATGAGCTAGGAACAATATGACAGCATGCATCCATACAGTACATACTAACTATCATCAGAAAGAAAGTAAATTAGTCTTAATTTCATTAAGGCTGTAAAACAACAAGGCTCAATTAAATTTAGAAACAACAGATAAAATGTCGTCAGCTGTCCCCAAAAATTCAATAGATACTACACTTCTACTAGCTGTAGGACTAAAAAAAGTGAGTGTTCAAGTACTGCAATAGTTTTAAACTAATTGCTGTAGTAATGGTCCAAATAAGTTTCTGTTCTTCCAGTTTTCCTGAACTCCTGCAAATCTTTGACAGAAATATAAATGCTTTTCAAGGGCAATTTTGAGCCAACATTTGAAAGTACATTTAGACTTCTCTATATTTAGAATGGAACAAAGATAAGGAAAGGTTGTTGAGACAAGAGTGCCCCTCAGTGGTAGTATGTTGATATAGAATACAATTATGTGGTACTTTAAAATAATACTCTGAATATTTATTTTCATCACTCAAGGAAAAATGCACCATTAAATCACATTCTTTCAAAACTGCATCATTACTAAGAATCAGAGGGGCTTTAGCACAGATCAGAGGGGGTTTAGCACATATGATTTAATAATGAATGATTTTAAGTATGTACAAGATCAGGTAAAAATATTTACTATGAAACAACAGTTGCTAAGTATTTATAGCTGAGTGTTTTGTGGATGGGTGTGTGCATGTGCCTACACTTACCTGTTATATTTAAAGAAGAGAAATTGAATTTTGTAGAAAGACTTCTCACAACAATTCTGCAGCATTCAAATTGTTTATTTTCTTCTGTGTCACGAGCAGCAAGAAAACATGCAGTAGTTCTTTGAGAACTTCATAAACTACAGGATCTGAATTGCCTGGAAGGCTTGCTATGTGTACGAGGTTATATTAGTTCACTCAAGACTAAAACAATGCCATGCCTTGCATTGCTCGCACACGTATTGCTTTAAAGCCTGTCCTGGAACCTGCCTGGGTTCCTTCCTCCACACTGTGGTGATTATAGAAGCATACATCAAGAATATTCACTACTACAGACTTACACAAATAGCACCTCACTGCAGCTGATCTGGGAACAACTGAAGGATACTAAACAACTTCATGGTAGAATTGGAATAGAATAGACAGCTGTTATACTTTGTATGTTCGTTAGCACTTGTTCTATAATCTGGTTATTTCCATATTCTTGCTAATTTAAATAAAAACAGGCCTTGAAGCATAACTATAGTTTAAATATTTCAGGGCTAAATCATTTTCTCCATCATATTTGACATCCATAGCTGCAAAAAATATAGTCATGGCTGATAACCAAAATTTGCATTAGCAATTATTTTACTTCTGTGCCTGGGAAAGTCATGGAACAGATCCTCCTTGAAGATATGCTAAGGCACATGGAGGACAGGAGGTGATTCAAGACAGCCAGCATGGCTTCACCAAGGGCAAGTCCTGTCTGACCAACCTAGTGGCCTTCTGTGCTGGAGTGACTACATCAGTGGACAAGGGAAGGGCTACAGATGTCACTTATCTGGACTTCTGTAAAGCCTTTGACATGGTTCCCCTCAACAGGAATTGATGAGTGGACCGCTAGATGGATAAGAAATTGTTTGAATGGTTGCATCCAGAGGGTAGTGATTGATGGCTCAGAGTCCCAATGGACATCAGTGACAAGTAGTGTCCCTCGGGGTCCATACTGGGACCAGTGTTATTTAATATCTTCACTGATGACATAGATGGAGGGATTGAGTACACCCTCAGCAAATTTCCAGGTGGCACCAAGCTGAGTGGTGCAGTTGGCACACCTGGAGGATGACACCATCCCNCACTTATCTGGACTTCTGTAAAGCCTTTGACATGGTTCCCCTCAACAGGAATTGATGAGTGGACCGCTAGATGGATAAGAAATTGTTTGAATGGTTGCATCCAGAGGGTAGTGATTGATGGCTCAGAGTCCCAATGGACATCAGTGACAAGTAGTGTCCCTCGGGGTCCATACTGGGACCAGTGTTATTTAATATCTTCACTGATGACATAGATGGAGGGATTGAGTACACCCTCAGCAAATTTCCAGGTGGCACCAAGCTGAGTGGTGCAGTTGGCACACCTGGAGGATGACGCCATCCCAAGGGACCTGGACAAGCTCAAGAAATAGGCCCATGGGAATCTCATGCAGTTTAACAAGACCAACAGTAAGGTGCTGCACCTGGGTCAGGGCAATTCCCGTTATCAACACAGGCTGGTGGATGAACAGATCCAGAGCAGCCCTGGAGAGAAGGACTTGGGGTGCTGGCAGGTGAGAGGCTGGACATGACCCAGCACTCAGAAAGCCGAATGTGTCCTGGGCTGCATTCAAAGCAGCATGGCCAGCAGGGTGAGGGAGAGGATTCTGTCCCTCTACTCCACTCTGGTGAGACCCACTTGGAGCACTGGATCCAGCTCTGGGATCCTCAGCACAGGAAGGACATAAACATGTTGGAGCAGGTCCAGAGAAAGAGCAACAAGATGATTAGAGGGATGAAACACCTCTCCTATGAGGAGAGCCTGACAGAAATGGGTTTGTTCGGCCTTGAAAAGAGAAGGCTTTGGGGTGACCTAGCTGTGGCCTTCCAGTACCTGAAGGGAGCCTATGAGAAAGATGGAGAGAGACTTTTAACAAGAGCACATAGTGACTGGACAAGGGGGGATGGTTTCAAACTGAAAAAGAGTAGATTTAGATTAGATATTAGGAAAAAAATTCTTTACTGTGTGGGTGGTGAGGCACTGGAACAGGGTGTCCATCCCTGGAAGTATTTAAAGTCAGGATGGATGGAGCTCTGAGTAACCTGATCTAGAGAAAGGCCTGTCCACAGCAGGGGGGTTGAAAATAGATTATATTTAAGATCTCTTTCAATCCAGTCCATTCTGTGATTCAATGATTTCACACAACAGTTTAATGATGCAGTAATATCCTAGCTTCCAGGTATGGTGACCAACACCACCCAGGAAATGGAAACCTTCTCAGTTTTGATAAAGAAATGCTCCTCAGGTAGATCTTGAGAAATCGTTTTCAAAAAGAGCAGTTTTACTTACTAATTGTAACTTTGTCTTTATCCCCCAACATGACATTGTTTGGAGTGAGATCCTGATGAACAATCCTCTTCTCTTTATGCAAATAACGAAGCTAGACAAAGCTTAAAAATAAACAGAAAGAGCTTTACAATGATTCTTAACTACAACCTAAATAAAGGCACATAAAATTAAATTTACAGCTATATATTAGTGACTGATACAATAAGCATTACTTTATCATTTATTAGCCTAAAACCATGGTACTACTAATTACATGTAGGAAAGTCCTGGCAAAAAGAATGGAGGCCCTTACTTGGATAAATATATGCCATATTCTGTCTTCTGTAACCTGTTACTGCTTTTCCTTCAAAGAGAGAAAGTGTTCTCCCAATGGCACCCCTCTATGAGCTCCATGACTATGTACAATCTGTCATCTACATAAAAGAAATTAATAGAACATTGTATTTATACAGAAAGCATTTTAAAATATAGTATTTGAGGTAAAAGTATATTTTAGAAGCTACTATTTTTTACTTTTTAAAAATTTAATTTGTACAGACAGATACATTTTAATCTAGTTCTACTCTTTTGTTCAATTTTTTCCTCAATTTATATCCCAGAACTATAAGGAAATCACTGCCTGATGATCACTTTGCAGGCAGGTGTAGATAAGTCTTTATTGAAAAGAGAATTAAAACAATATGGCTGGCAATCTATATCATTCACTCTACTACTCACCATAGCTTTTCTCCCTATTTATCATTTCAATTGTAAACTTTGGATCTTTAGAGAGGAGTGATACCTGCTACATGTTTATATTGCATCTAGTTTTACTGATAGATAAACAAATAAAAATATTATTTCTCATCTCTTTTTTTCAATTTTAAAGGAATATAAGCCTGTTTGAACTTGTATCAGTTCTTGAAGAAAGATTATTGCTCAAATTTAACACACTCCTGACAACCTCTAAGTGGTTTTATTTTATATTTCTATTTCTTCATTATGTACAATGTGGCATTTATACTCACTTTCCAAGAAGGTTCTGTAATACCGTACGACATTTGGATGATAAAGCTACAATGAGGAAAGAAATGTAGATGCTTAGAATAGCTAAACTGATGGCACAGTATTTAAAATGCTTAGCTACACACAGGAAGGAAGGATACTACAAGGATTCTACAAACTTGTTTATGAACTCCAGTGTACCTTCACTCTTACCCCAAATGCAGAGAAATGTTGCACATTACTGGAGTAATCAGGAGGAAAACAGAGTACTATTCCTGGCTAAACACCCCCAGCTCCCTCAACCACTCCTCACAGGACTTGTGCTCCAGACCCTCCACCAGCTCCATTGCCCTTGGACCAGCTCAAACACCTCAATGTCTCTCTTGTAGTGAGAGGCCCAGAACTAAACAGGATTCAAAGTGCTGCCTCACCAGTGCCGAGCACAGGGGGACAATCCCTGCCCTGGTCCTGCTGGCCACACTATTGCTGATACAGGCCAGGATGCCATTGGCCTTCTTGGGCACACACTGGCTCATGTTCAGGCAGCTGCCAACCAGCATCCCCAGGTCCTTTTCCACCAGGCAGCGTCTATATGAGAACTCACAGTTAATAATTCAGAATGCTGACATATCAAACTAGAGTTCATGAGACACACCTGCTCTTTGATGATGGTTAATTAAGAGACAATGTGTTTTACAGTGCTGTCTCTGTCTTTTTTGTCCTTTCCAAATGCTGGATTGTGTAAATTTACTTCTTTCACTGACAGGAGATTTTGTCTGTTATGTTTTCTAACCAATAAATAAGATAAAACCTTAGTACAATAAATATAGGATGGGGATAGGAATAATGGTATTATGTCTACTAGATTAGTTATCAGAGTCCAAACCTTTCTCACAGAACTTATAATCATAGCTTTTTTTGTGTATGATGTGATTCGTAAAAGAACTACAGTCCAACAGTACAGGTTACCAGTACACTACCGAACTTCAACAGTGTTTGAAGTAACATTATCTGTGCCCAGTGTTGCTTTTCAGATGAAACATGCTTGCATTTTTGTGGTTTTACACAGATTTATTAGCCTTTTCAATAGACATAAGCGCTATTAGTGGAAAGGAATTAAGAGAAAGTAAGGTAGGAAACCTAAGAGATACACTGGTCAATCCTATAAATACAACATGGAACAAGAAAATCACAGCAAACGCTACCAACAAGCTCAGATCCACAAAGGCCTTTTTGCACCTACATTTCCCAATTGAAATTCAAAGGACAGCTGTGCCTAGAACAGGTATTAGACTCTCTTCATGAAGCTTCCCCTCAAATCTGTTAAATAATAGCAAAAGAGAAGTTTACCTTATATACTTTTCCAAAAGCTCCACTGCCAAGGTGCTCTAAAATTGCGTAATTTCCTATATGTTTTGCGGGTGCCTTATTCTGATTCATGTTCTCAATACTTTCAGCAATTTGCTTCAATACATCCTCCTAGTCATAAATTAAATGACAAATAAATAAATTTAAAATAGTTTATGCTTTTCTTGTGCTAGGAATATGCAAGAATATGACTTCTTAAAACTATGAAGGTTTAAGGTTTTTACTTACCCTTAACGAATTTAGCTTTGATACCAACCCTTCATAAGCTCTGATATCACGCACATAATGTCCAATATCAATGAAGATGTCAAACAAGTCAGTAGGGAAAAGTCTAGAAAGGTTCAGGTTTTTTTATATCTTTTAGAAACAATGTACACAGTAGCTCTACTGTACACAGTAGCTCTACAGCAGAGACTTTTTAGTGTTTATTATTACAACTTACTTTAGAACCTCCTAAATAATACACTTATTTTCCACTAATCTATTGAGATATTAGCCCTCTTACACTACATACATAAGAGATAAAGCCCCTTTTAAAAGTCAGACTTCAGGTATTAATACCCATTAGTTGGGTATTAATATAAATGCCAATTCTCCGAACAAGTATAAGCCTTAAAAGTTAATGCACCTCCTGATTTCCAGTAATTTTACTTTTTTTTCTTACAGTATTTTCTTTTATGCTTGTTATCACTGTATCTGAGTTTCTTCTTGCAATGCACTAAGTGACAGGATTAACATTTGTCTGCATTTAAAGAATCATGACACCCATCTTAGAATTTTTGGCCAAGAATCCTAGTCTAAAAGATGAAAAGGACTGAGAAAAGCAAAAGCCAACAGGTAATAGGCCACAATTGATTAGTTAGATGCTTGATTGAAGTTTTGTTTCTGTTTAAAGTTCTGGAATAAGTAGAAATGCAGAAGATTAAAGAATTTGGAAAAATCAAAAGACAGTAAATTAGTCCAGATTCTTCAAAAAAATGTCACAAAACATGAAAATTCATTATAAACTGAGGCACTTTCAGTGCAAAATCCACTTTTTAAAAATAAAAATAACACAGAAGTTATATTTAGAATTTTAGTAATTCGTGACACATAATAAAAACATACAGAAACACTACTGACAGGCAGACCTCCTAGACACTCTGATTACTATCCTAATCCCACAAATCACACTAAGATTTCACATGGCCTTTGTAGCCAACCTGGTGAAATGGTCATCTTACTAGTAAAAACGTGTAATTGAGGGAAAGCATTTTGTCCATATTGATCCAAACCTTTCAGCAACACTCCTAAGTAAAACAGCTTGATGCAAAGTCAGACCCATAGTAAAGGAGTAGAGGGGTCGGGAAAAAAATTTCACTGCTTCTAGTTAACTGCTGCTATCCAGGGCTGCAACTTGCATCTGCTAATCTTCAGGGTAAAAGTATGTTTTATTGCCAGCAGTATTAAATCTGTCCTCAACATATACATAAAAGGTTGATTCATGTGGGGAGAAGGAGCCCATGCAGAGCTAGGTTGTCTGGCATGCACACAACGGAAGTCCCAACACTGAACATCTAATCTTGTAGACTGGCACTGATGCAATGCAGGGATGACCATCTGTAGTTGTGGACAGAAGAGAAATTGCCCATTACGAAATAAATTACATTTAAAAAATATTTCTTTCTGATTGGACTTTTGAAAGCTATCCTAAAAGAGTTTCACAAGACATATGGTTAACATACCTTTTAAAAATATGTCAATTTCTTTCCATACTGAAGAGAAATCTCAGGGCTCTGAAAGCATAACACTACAGTAGGAAAAGTACTTAAATTAATGAGAGATGTATAACACATATGGAAAAGCCACTGATAAACAACAAGGATTCCTCTTGACCTTACATACTGTCAAACTTTGTATTTAAATGACAGATTATCTTATTAGCCTGATAACAAAGGGAATAAAAATATATTAAGTTCCTCCCATATTTTAAAGGTACACAAGGACATTTGGGGGGGGAAAACAAGTAAAGAAAAAAGTTGGTGACAACAGCTACAGCACATGCTGAAGCACACCTAAATCTTGATCATCTCTTTTCATCTGCAGATAGCTCAAGTCTTGAGACCTGCTTTCTCCTCCAATGCTGAAAAAGGTAAATGTAATCAGTGGGTTTGTACTGTTGCAGTAAAAAAGCATTTTGCATTTTTTTCTGAAAACCGTAAATTCTAACAGGGACAAAAAAGAAGAGTGAGAAGAGAGAGATTACTCAACTTTTTAACCCTAAATTTGTCATATTTACAGACAACTTTATGTACCTCAGCTTCTATTTCCATTTACCTTAGTTCCAGTACAAAGAAAGTTCTTTAAAACAGCTACTGGCAGGTAGTTATTATGTATGCTTTGATGCAACTCATCTTTAGTTCTATTTTTCAAGACTCAATGATATGGCACATTTACTGCTGAGCAAAGATAGTCATGAAGTAAGATCACTGAGGTAGCATGGCAGAAAGAAGCTGAAAATTTAATCATTTTAAACACACACAATGGGGCAGTAAAGAAACCACACCAGCATTGCAAGAATTCTAAGAAAAATATCTGTGAAACTCAAAAAGGATATTCCAATAGCTGCAACTGCATTTCATAGCAGTAACGTTTATAAAGGCAATACAGGCAGCAGTGTGAGAAGCTAAACAAGGTTTCATAAAAATATACTTCTTGCCCAAAAGAGATTTAGTTTTCATATGTGATCATTAAGTCCATTATTAATTCACATGGCTTCATGTTTAACTCAACTACGGTTGCTTAGTAGCTCTTGTGAGTTATTTCCAACACGTTCTGCTGGAAACTAAAAATCTCAGCGGGCATAAATTAAGCTCCTTACAGTTGTGTGAGACAACGATACCGAGCATATGCTCCAGTTTGTTACACTGCATGTTAGTTCCATACCTGCCCTCCAGGAAGGTTTGTATTTATCTCATCCTTAAGATGATTTAACTGAAGTGCACCATAAAACCTCATTGCAGTAGAAAGATACCTACTGCACTGAATCCACCCTCCAATTCTAATCTAGAAGAACTGTGATGAGAAAGATGACACTAGAATGAAATTTTTTTTTTTGGAAATGCCTTTCTTCACTATCCAAGCACACCTACCTGATTAGATAGTGGAGTAGCTATATAGCTATTCTAGCTATGTTAGTGGCTCTGTCAGAACAAAGACCAGGTGAGAGGCAGGATCAAGAATGCGTTCAGCTGTGCTGAGGACTTTGCCAACTGGAGCAGCAGCAGCTGTGCTCATCCCTGAACCTCTGAGAACTACATTCCCATAGCTTAGACACTCACCACTTCACAGAACCTGAGAAAAGCTACCAGGTAATTAACCTTTAGCCTAGGCTGACTCAAACTGGTACATTTATGGGGGTAATGACATGCAAAACCACAAGCCATTCTATGCTTATTTGGGCTGTATTTATTCTACACTTACATTTTCTATATTTTATGTGCTGTCTTCATGCATTTTATATAACATCCACAGTAAAATGCTCCAGAAATAAACAGATATTAGTAGAGTGTCAAGTCTAGAGTGAGTTTCAATGATGATCAAGGCTCGATAAAGAAGATCTGATGTTAGACAGCCTGAAAAAGTAGAGGAAAGATTATCACAAGAAAAATATTGACTTTCCTTTACACTATATGAAGTGCCAGAAACAAAGTAAATCAGAACAGAAATTGAGTCCTGGGCCTAAACAAATTTGTTGTTTTGGGGGAGGGGAGTTCTCCTTTAAATATGATTTTTTCTACTGTACTTTAAAATAAACTTTAATTCATAAAAATTCTCAGGGACTGTTGGGGCTTTCATTGTGCAATGATAATAAAGGGAGTTACCTGTAATAGACTGGCTCTTTTAGCATTCCTTTCTTTGTTTGGTAAAATCAGCTTTGCTATTGTATATATTCCATTGGCCTGGAAACAGAAAAAGGTCAGCATTAATAGTGCCCCTTTGCATACAAACCACAAATAAAAATCAATGTTCAGATAAATCGGAAGCTAATACCAACAGACAAGTTCTCAACATCCTATTGCACACCTAAAATATAAGCTTAAATGTGTATAAGAATTAAATCGTTGTTACATTTAAACTGATACCACAAAGAGAGCCTGTGAACAGATAAAGAAACAATGTTTCTATCTCTAGAGGTGAAGGAAATTGCAGCAATAGATCTCCTGTCACCATGTGGCACCATAGTTTGAATGGTCAGGAATAAAATTCAAGTCTCAATAAAAATAAACTGGAGAAACACCAAAAGCAATAGCCTGAGAAGTCTGTCTGTGCCTTCAGTAGGATTTTGTGAAAACCATACTGATTTCAGCTTCCATTTTCATGCAACATTGTGTCCTCCACTATTCTATCCACTTTGTAGGTCTGATAGATGGGCACTGGTAGATTTAGTTGGAGTACTGCTCCCAGTTACTTGACAAGGTCCCTGATGGAGACTACTCTCCTCTCTAGCAGAGTGGAAGGGAATACGTGTCAGCTCTGCAGAGGCACTTCTGCACTTCCTGATGTTTTCTTCAACTGTTCATGAAGGTAGAATTAAGCTTAGACCGTGGTTAAGCTTAGGTTTTGGACTGTGCAGTAGAGCCATTGAGTCAAACACATTCTGTCTGCTACCAGAATTACTGCAGACTGCTGCCAAGGCTATGTGACAAAGACAGCAGAGAGGGACAGGCAGCAGAGGGCAGCTACCGCAGAAGCAAAAGTTCCCAACTGCCTGATCCAAGAGCCCTTTGACACCAAGTGATACAAACCTTTACAGGTTACTCAGACTGACCTCCTTGGCACATAACTGAAAGAGTTGCACATCTTTGTCCTCTGTTTTTAACCCAGATGAGTTGCTTCACCTTGTTCACCATGCAACTCTTGAAGTAAAAAGTAAGAAGTAGGATTTAAAATTACTACAGTGGTATCGTAGGGTGGAACTCCAATTCAAATGAACATGCTTGAGGCTATGTCCTGATCTGAAGGGGGATTGTTGGCTGGTGTTTAAACAAATGGAGATGTTGCTGTCTTTTAACAGAATTAGTAGCAGAAGAAGTTAAGTTTGAAACACCTTTTCCAGGCCTGCACATCATACCATCAATTTTTAAGCGATTTACTGACACCACACTTACCATGTACTGCTGGAGCAACGCAGAAAACCTCTCTTTTAAAACCATTTAATTTAAACAAGTGATACTTTATTTTACTGAAATCAGACTCAGCCTAAATTATACAGTTATATTGTTTAGATAAAAAGTTGTCTAAATCAGTACAGTTTATTGAAATGTTAGTGCTTAAGAGTCATAAAACAGTATTTTTTTTCCACACTTACTTTCATTCCTTTTCTCTTAACCAACAGTTTTGAAATATACACAAACTTATGTCCTGTTCATATTTAAGGCTCTTGGTCTCTCAGTTCCTCCAGGAATACCTCTAGTTTGGTTTTAGGCTAAATTGAAGGCTTTGATTTAACATTTAGAGTTTAAGAGCTGGCTACAGCTTTTAGCGGATATTAATGTCCTTAATATTTGTATCTTTCACTGGGTCTGGAATACAACCAGGGATTTCAAGAATGGTTTATCCCTGGAGATGGAATGCCAGGAAGTTATCTCTTCCATACTCTTAAGAAAATAGAAATTGTTTGTGAAACAGCAACATCTCAATTTTAAGCTGCTGCTTTATAGTTTTCTGTAATAAACTTCATGAAATTCAGAATTTGCATTTCTCAGTTTATTCTGTGATTACTTTTATTTACTATCCTATTCTGATTATGACAAAAGCATGGCAAGAGATGCCAAAATGAACCTTGTCTGAATAAAGTTGTTTATTCTTCCAGACACCTATGTCGATAACCTTTGTGCCTATGTCTCTGTGTGTAAATTTATAAAGAAACAGAAGTACTAAAGTTATAGAAAGGCATATTTCCAATCTCTTAAATTATGATAATGAATAACAACAATTAAGTGAAATTATAAACTATAATGCCTTACTTAACTGAATAAAATCTTCTTACCTGTACAACCTGGTAAGCATTGGTCTCATTGAGTACCAGTTCAGTAATTGCAGCACAACAAGCTAAAATAAAAATTCAGATGTAACATTTAGGGCCTTTGACTCTATTGAGAAATCTCCTCTAAAAGGGATTTGCTCCATAACTACCAATAAATCCTCACTTGACTAGTAGTTATTAGGATACCACTTTGAAATCACATGAATCATATTCATCTATCATAGAAAATTTAAACAGTGAGGAAAAATTTGATCAAATAAAAATAATCTCATGCTAAACACAAAATAAAATAAATAAATAAATAACTTTTCTTGTCACTATTTTTACAGGTGAAGAAATACTAAGATTCCCAGATACTTTATGCTTTGCCTCTTTCTAACAAAAGTGTGCTTTTTGAAAATAAGTGCTGCTATCACACATTTGGAAATAAACTAATCTGATTTGGTGCTCCTACTCCCTAAAGCAGTTATAAAAATTTACAATTTTGAAATATTTTGAATCCTTTTGTATGTAAAGACATAACAGAGTAGTAGACCTTATAAACCTATCTGCTTGAAGTGAGAAGGTACTTTCTTGTATCTCATCAGGACTCGGGTCATCTGACAAATGAAGATACTGAATTCTCCCTGCTGCATTTGCACTAGATAAGCTTCCAACTGAAGAGCAGTCAGATACAAAACTTCTTTCCCTGGAAGAAAAAACCAAAACAAAACAAATATCAAGTTGCAGTGTTAAAAAATGGCTTAATATGTCTTTGTTAACCATTTCTGAAGTTCTGAAAATTTGTATGTTTTTCACTGAATTAGCTAATACACTTTAAAAAAGCAAACAAGCCTTTAAACAGAGAATTCTTTAAGCATGTTCATCAATTATATTCACAATTATAGCTCACTAAACAGGTGTCTGATTAATAGGAAAACTAAACAGATGGCAACGGCATATTTATGACTTATTCATTATTTCGTTTATACACTGAAAATATGAAAAACACCTTAGGATAACAATGAAATGCGAAAGGCTGGAAAAAATATTGCTCATTCATTATGTTCTAAATAGGCTTTTAAATTCTGTTGGCATCACATACAGCTGAACAAGCCAAAGATGCTATTTGATAAAACAGGGCTTGGTCAAATATATCACAATACATCAAACAGTCTTGGACAATTGCCACGATGTTGAGGACTGAAAACCTACCCCTGTAATATATGAAGGAGCTGCTTGATTCCACCCCAGATCTGAATTTCCACACTGGTCTCAGGATCTTCACAAACCTGTACCAGAATCCAAACTATACTCCATAGAAGTTTGATGTGATCAGAATGGAGTAAACTGAGCAAGACTGGAACTCCTTCATACATTTTTATTTGCTCTTTGACTCGTGACTCTGCACAAAGAAGTCGTAGCAACTCTGCTGTGAGCCTAAAAAAAAATCAGCAAGAAATTTTAACAATAACTCCATCATTACTTTGTATTGTCAGTTAGCAAAGGGGAAAAAAAATACAGGAAGTTTAAAAAAGAACAGAGATCTCCTTTAAAAAAAAGAACTTAAAGAAAACAAAGTCATTGCAACCTGGTTAAAGTCACTGTTTAAAAAATAAAAGAAGACAATGGTGCACACTTTCACAAAGGATGAAATTATATTTACATTGAGTTCAACTGCCAGCAGAGGCAACCAGGCATACCCAGGCAGGATGGGAGGCGGCCACGTGGGCTGCAGTTATCCATGGTACCATCTTCTCGTTAACGGCATTAGTACTACAAATGCACAAACTTGTAAAGTCCATCTGTGGAACTTGAATAGCCTACTTCCACAGATAACACAAAAATGTGTGGTTCTTCTCTAGTATGGTTTGAATATTATGTTTAGAAAGTGATTGGATATATCCCTTAAAAGATTTATACAAGGCTTTCATTAACTGCAATTAAGGTGGACTTCCCACAGAAAATATGGTTAAGGATATCCATTTCCACTTTAAGCAAAAAAAGTCCATATTGTTTAATGAAACATATGAATTCAGATTCATACCTAAATTTAAAATTATCCTTAACTAGCACTGAACTTCATCATCTTCCTGTCTACATTCAAATTCTAACTCTTACATCTAACTTTTGATTTACATATAACCTAAATAATTTTCAAACCCAGAAACTAAGTAAAACCTTTTCATATATTAAATTTCTCTATCCTTAGTCACATATAAGGTCATTTATATGTGTGAAATACTTAAGCATGAAAATTTAAAAACCTCTTCAGAATTTTAAATGTGTTAAGTGATGTATTATCAGATTTGGAAGTCTTTCAGTTTCTCACTGAAATGCAGTGATGCTTTGCTAGCAGTCTTAGCTGAGATGATTAAACAATTGAAGGAACGTTTATGATTTTCTGATCAACAGGACGTGGGATCTGACTCAGCCTCCAGCATAAACTACAGCAGCTCTAGGCTGCAATTTTACTAGTTTATACTGGGCATCCCAGGAACTGTCAGGGCTCGGCATGCTTTCCATCTAACCACTGAGGTCTGCCCAGAGCAACGAAGAGATGCCCTGAGAAAATGATTGCTATCACTTCATGGTAAGAGTGCAACTCATTTGCACTGCACTGGAGGCCATCAGTGGAGAGAGAGGAGATGGATTACAAGGAAACTGCTGGAAAAGATTTTGCTTTTTGCATTTTTCAGTATGTCACTGAAAATACACAGGTATCAGAATTTGACCTTAGGTATATTAAAGTGGCACATTTTCTAATTCCTCTAAATACAAGCATCCCTAAATAAAAAAGTCAAAATTTATTTTAACACATTTAATCCACAAACAAAGTCTCACCTTTTAGAGAGAAAATTGTATTCATGTAATATCACCAACAAGTTCTTAACAATGGTGAGCTCACTTATCTTCTCCCTACATTCTGGACTACAAATTCATTATTCTTGGCATTTATATCAGATGAAATTATATGAAAAACATACATTGCTCTTTACCCTCCGTCTTTATACATTTGATGAATTATTTTTTTCCCAAGTCTTAAGTAATAATATCATATTGTGCACACAAACACTTAAAGCACAAATATATGCTGGGTCAAGAGTAACAGTGCAACAATTTTCCAATTTTTCCAGTACAAAAAAATAAAATGTGAATGCATAAAAATAAAGACACAAATATATTTTGTGTCTTACTGGTAATTAGGCAAATGGAGTACATATTTAAAAACAATCACAATTTCCATGAACATTTGCAATATACTCCAAACTCTTTCTTGCCCAGTTCAAATGTAATACAGAATCCTATTCTATTATATTCTAATATATATCCTATATATTTAATTCAGTGAAGAAAGTTAAACAGAAATTGGAAAAGTATGTATAACATCATTTAAATTAACACAGACCTTAAAAAAAAATTAAACTGAATCAGAATTTTAGGAAGTCTGGGAGACAGCAGACCAATAATGTAGAAACAGCAGTTTTTGTTCTATAATACCATTATGGATGAAAGTTACTCTGTCCTCCTTTTTGCTCTTTTTTTGCCTTTTTATCTTTATTTAAACACTAATTAATGAGAAGAGGGTACATATACATGGATTTGGGTGTACATATTTATTATTTACTACACTGAACAATATTCTACCTGATTGTTGTGAGGCACTGTTATATTAAGCTGAGGACAATAGATTTTTTATATGCACGAAGTCAGGAGGAAGTCCAGAATCCTGTGAAAGGATTGCAAAGACAGATTCTGTGGTTCCAGTACTGCACAGCTGTCCACATGAACAAGAAGTCTGCTGCAAGGACCAAAGTTTCTATTTTAGTTTCTAATGCTTCAATATAAAATAAGGAACATTTAAGTTTTCCTCATAAAGAGCAGTTTTAATACTGTGTCAAGAGAAAACATGAAAAAGCTTTTGTTAATTATAGCTCATTAATTTGAACCTACCTTTCTGCTAAGCTAGTCAGAGCAAGGAGGGCACCAAAAAACACATGGCTGTCTCTGGCAGATAACAAATTTACTAAGGTCTGGAAAACAAATTATGAAACAAGGTAAGTAAATATAAAGTATATTATTTTCTTTTACAACTCAAACACATATAGAAATATTTATCAAAAAGTAAAAAATTAAGATACCAAATCCTTACACAATATGTTAAAAGTCTTGGGTACATTTAAAGTACACTTAAATATACACTTTTTATGTGTATATGTACACTAAAATCTTAGAATACACCCAGTAGGACAAGCACAGACCTTCCTTCTCAAACTACAATTAGTATCTCTTTGACTACTAAAGCATCTCTCCAACTTATTACACTATTGTAAAAATTTGGTTTTGTGTAACACTTCAGAACTCTAAATCAGGCCTCCTAAAACAAAAAGTTAGTATTCAGCTTATATTTAAACAGCACAGTAATTTAAGGCCCTGCATGTATTTCTGTTCATGATTTATATCTAAGTAAACTTCGTATTTGTCTAGATTCTCTAAAAATAGGTTGTCTAATACTATCTGATCACAATTGCCATTGTTTTTTCTGCAGCATGATAGAATCATGAAACTCTAGTTATACTGATTTTGATCTCTACTGTATCTCAGTTTAGTCACAAACCAGCAATAGTTAAGTACAGATTCTTAGACTGATAGTAATGTATAGCAAGGGATGATGTCTGGGTTGACACAGAATATTTAGACACAGAATACTTGACAAGTGAAAAACCACAGCAGAAATTTGTGTAAAAAAACTTTAAAATATATTTATATTTTAGAAGTATATAAAACCATTTGAATCATAGTAACAGGTAGCGCAGGACAGTGTATACATGAGCACTACTTTTTATAAGAATAAATGTTTAGTTCAGTCCAAATGTTTACAATCTATTTATCTCAAACAGCCAATAACCATACATCAGACCAATTAACTTACAGAGAAGAAATTATTTTTATGATACTACTAATAGATCTGAAAAACACAGATTATCTTGCTTTACAAGCCTGACAAGGTAAGGAATTTAGTCCCACCTAGGTCAAATCTAAAAAGCATACGTTATTCCATTAAGTAGCTAATTGAACAAAATTAGCAATTTTATAAAGCACTTACTTTATGTGCTCCACTTGCTATAACCCATTCTCTTTGATTTTTAACAGCAGCAAGCTTTTGGAAAATGTCTATGGAACAAAGGAAGTCACATAAAGTGAATCCTTCTCACTAATATTTTCATTTTACCAGTCAGATAACGGAGTAAAACACTGCGTAAGTCCTTTGAACCATAACTAGCTCATTTTACTCTTTCATTTCAATGCATAAAAAGACATTAATTTCTTAAAGAAATATTACTTACATAGAAAAACAAGCTGTTCTAGTCCACAGGAATTTCAGCTTTTACTTGTGTAATGATGCCAACAATTAATCTAGTAATATCTTACTTAATGACCACCTCAAGTATTTTAAACATTTTAAAAGCCTCACACAAAAAGTTGTGAGTAGCCTTATCATTTCTGTTATCAGCTATTGCACTTACATGTCATGTTGACCAACTTGTCTACATTATGCTGCTCTTCTCCATAATTAAGATAACGATTTGCTACTGTTTCCATATACTACAAGTAGGGGAGGAAAAATAAAGGATACCATTAGGAAAAAAAGTTTGAAAACTTCATAAACCTAGACTGTTCTGCACAGGAAGAGCCTGTAGGTGGTGCGGCTGTCTCATGAAAAAATATTCTGTAATGCAATAGTACTGTAGCCCCAAGGTTTAAACCTCTTTCAACATTTTATCAGTATGCTTTTCCCTTTGCAAAGTCATTTGCTACAGTTCAGGGTGACTTTACTCATCTCCCTTCCAAAGCCTACAGTTTCTTTTGACTGAACCAATCGTGTTGACTTTTCTAATTCTTCTCCCACTTCAGGAGGCATTTCTTAAGTCTCCTAACTAAAAATCCTAGATGAATGCAGCTAGATTATAGGACAGTTGTTTTGAAAACTAGTGAAAAAACCCACACCAACTGCTCATGTGCAAACAAAAACAGACTCACTTCTTTCCATAAACCAAGAATATCTGTATACTGCTTTCGAGAGTATATTTCATTCTAATCATAATAAACTGATGTGCAGCAAAATGGACAAAGGTACTAAGAGGAATTCTACCTGAACTAGATTTTCAATTCCCCCCAGGCTGTGGAGCATTTCCTATAAGAAAATATCTATTAAAAAAAAAAAAAAAAAAGAGTTCAGAATTACTTAAAATAATAGATAAATAAAAACAGAGGTGAAATGTTAAAGGTTCTAAAACGGGGCTGTCAGTATTCTTCACTTACTACAGTATGGGAATTTTACATATCTGTATGATAAAGACAAGTACCGAGCCTAGGGCTCAGAGCAATGACCAAGCCATCTGTCATGGAGATTTACAGTTTCTTTGTTAGGGTCAGCAATAACAGACATGACATAAGAAATACCAGAAACTGAGCAAGTTATGCAGTAGTGGTGTAAAATCACTCTTGGAATCTGTTTGTTTGCAATTCACATCCTCACATATACAAATATGGATACATACATGTAAGCGTGCATTCATAAGAACAAATGTTTTTACACACAAGCACCAACACAACTCATATGCATGACACATATGCATCCCCTTATCCAAGCAAGAAACAATATTTTGATGTACTGACCTGGTAGCATGGATCCCTTATTAATAATCTCAGGCAGATTAATACTCTAAGAATGTGGATGGATGGAGCTTGAATAACCCACTGCCTGTAAAAGAAATATTCAAAACAAACCAAATGCAATAAAAAAAGTGCTTAAACACTTAAATAAAACTGTTTGATTCGGGATCAATTGACTAGACAATCAGTGAGCTACAACAGCTGTTCAACATACCATACCATAGAACTTTTAATACCATTTATAGTCAAACACAGTAGCAGCTATAAATAAATTTATTTCATTATATGAGCATTACCAGCCATCACTTGTTATCACTGAACTGATGCAGGAAAGTACATGCTTATCTCTTAAGAACAAATTAACCGCGCTTTGATATAAACTTCCAGTGTCTGGACTGAGGCCCAAAAGGGCAAAATAAGTGAGAAACCACACAGCAAACTTCAGTGCACAAAATACACTTATGCAAAAATATGGATGCTATAGAAGAAAAAATACCTATATTTAAGATATTCTTTTGAATTATCATAATCTATCCCAGTTTTTAAAAATGCTAATTCTATTATTCTGGAAATAAATTATTTAGTTCAAATGTTCTTGAAATAGGATTGTATTTCCATATAGAACTTCCTCCTTTATATTTCTTCATACAATTCTCCAGCATAAGACATGGCAGAAAACACAAATCAGATTTGCAGAAAGCATCCAGGGGCAGTAATCCTGCATAAAATACCAGTACTGGAATCACTACTTCCACTGTCTGTTGAAAGTATATATCCCCATTTCCCTATTTAAAATAAACTTAAAATTGACAACTTTGTCATGTGTTTTTTTGTTGTTGTTTTAACTGAGAGGACAGAATTTGTTTGGATAAGTTTCTTGGAAACAGAAGAAGTGTATGGGTCATGGCAGTTCTCTTCCCATTT
Organism: Gymnorhina tibicen; assembly: GCA_013399875.1. NCBI lineage: Eukaryota > Metazoa > Chordata > Aves > Passeriformes > Artamidae > Gymnorhina > Gymnorhina tibicen. The sequence continues at coordinate 165,930 of VXAZ01002369.1, read as the reverse complement.
CATCATTTGCAGCTGGGAATGACGCCAATACCTAAAAATACTTCCATAAAAATAAATGTTTTACAAATAGATACTAACAAACTCTCAGCCATTTTTTGCCAATATTCTGCCCAAAGTAATACCATTTTTCATTATGATTCCATAACTAGCCACTTCAGAACAGCACAAAACTTTCATGGAAAGAAAACAGCAACCATGTACCTGTGTGCAAAATTTGTAGGTCAGATTTTAAAGTGGCCTGAAGATATTACCATGGTGGACAGTCATTCTCTGAGCCTGGTTAACATTTGAGAGCCTCTTCTACTGCAGATACATTTATAACACACATTACTACATACACCAGCGTATATCCAGCTTATGCCAGCAGGATTTTTTCTGCCTTAGTTATGATCCTTATTCAAACTACTTAAGCTAAGCTGATCACAGCTTTCTTGTCAAGAAAACTACCTGCAACCAGGACTTCCACACACACAGTGATGCCAGTAAGGGGGGGTGATTTTTCTCACACCCAACCAACATGGTTATGCCAGCCAAGTGTGTAATGCTGAGCAAGGTGACAGTCTATGGCTCCAACACAATGAAATGCAAGTAGGTCCAAAGAGAGGACATCATCACAGTCATAGTAAAATCTTTACAAAGGGCAACTAAGTCACCTTTCTAACTCCAGCTACCTTACGGGTTTTACATATCTACTAATTTATGCTTGTTTCATCAGCCTTGCCTGGGTGCTTTCATTCTTAATACAAGAGACTTGGTTTGCTGTATCGCTATCACCAAGAAGCACCAAAGAAAACCAAAACATAAGCCAAGTATGCCACAATGTATAAACAGAACTTGGGAAATCACACTGTAAGCAATTCTTAGATTTTTGGCAAATGAAGCTGAGCCACTGACCTCCCACTGGTGAGTACTGAGTTCACGTGAACAAAAGAAGTACCAGATTTACAAATCACTTAAATGATCTGTTTTAAATTCACTGCCATTTAGATAATCAGAGATCCCAAGTTCCCCAGCTGGTTCTGAATAAAGGTCTAAGGAACTGTGTGATGTTTTTAGATTCCTCTGTAAATTCTAGCAGTTACACATTAATACCTTTAAATGCTCTAGGATTCCTTTTTTAAAATTCTGTACCACTTAAGGGTTTTTTTAGAAAATGTATTTGGGCTTTAAAAAGGAAAATACAATACACCGCAAAGGAGTATAGTAAAAAAGTCCTGAAAAGTGCACTCCGAAGATATCTTTCTCTGCCCCCTCTATTCTTTAAGGTCTTGTACCTTTTCTTCACATAAATGAAAGCAGCATAAGAAAACGGATTATCCTTTCCAATCCTGTTAATACACAGAAATACAAATAAATACCAACAAGTGGCATCAACTCATCAGAATTTTATGGAAGCCACCGGCCTCTCTCTATAAAGGCAGCAGTCCATGAAATACAAATAGAATCATTAAAATAAATTAGAAGAGCAAATCTTAGATCACAGACACCATATACAGATAAATGATCAAGAAAACATAACAGTTAGAATTTTGGTCATCCAAGTTTTTTGATATACCCAGTCCTTCGTTCTTCTGTCCCACTAACCTGAGCATTTGCTCCTCAAAGCCAGTACACAAGTGGTTGTTTAAAACTCAGATTATGAAGAGAAGTGCTGCTGGTAGTTTCCACAGAGAGGTGTACTGTTGTAACAATATGAAATATTATCCATGCATCTTGCTTCTTCACGTAAGGCAAGAAAGAGTGGCCCTCCTTCTTGGTTATGAAATGTGTTTCATATATTGACCTGCAGGTAAGTCTATTCTGAACTAAAGTCATAAAGATATCTTGAAACAGCTGATGTTTGGGATGCTTGCTAAAATTTCTCTCATTCTTGTAGGTCACGCTAATGAGGAAGAAAAATGGTGAGTTGCAAATTAACTTGCTACAAGACAATTTTACATTGCTACAACAAAACATTAGCAACAAAACCTAAGAAATGTCGTACCAGCAGTTACCACAGAATAATACGATCTCAGACTGCCAGACATTAAGTCCCATGCATAATTTGGAACTATCAGAATGGCAGAAGTTTTCCAAATAAAGAAACGATCACTATCTAAAATGAGTATATTAACTCTTACCAGTATACTCTGCTGAGTGGGAAAGTTTGAAACTTACAAAGGCAGGAACATAAACAGGTTTAAAAAGTTTAAAATATGTAATTCTCATCTCAAATATGGGATTAACATGAAAAGTACAAGTAACAGACATATGTAAAAATACAAATGCCTTCAACACCTTGATACCCTTAGATACATAAAGATGTTCAGAGGTATGAGAGTGTCATCATCAGCTTATTTTTTATTATTTTTACCTAAATTTTTCAAGCTCAACAGCTTCTTGTCATTGACCACTGGACTTTTGTTCATTGCTTTTGACATTTTACCAAGGTCTTGTCACACTGGTTTGACCACTTTCAAAATATATAGCTGGAAGCTAAGGAGGGAAGGGCTAGTAGTCATGAGGCAAACACTGCATTTTAAGTTTTATGAGAATATTATCAAGCAAAAGTACCTTTTCTCAAGTTCTAACTTGAACTTTGGACCTAAAAGTTGGCATTATAGAATACATACACCCACTCCGCAAAACAAAACTGATGTGGTAGAAAACTGATGCAAAGCAGGACTGGAAAACAAGTACATAGAGGTGAGTAAAATGTGAAGAATGGTGTCCTTTAAAATTTATAATAGCAAAGCTTGACAAAATCTGCAACACACACTCATTATCTATGCTTCTTACCCATCCCAATTCTACAATTGCATAGCCTTCACATTCTTTTCAGGTTGTACAACTCACATGTTTCAGCTTTCTGCTCAGAAGCAATTCCAGGCCTCTAACCAGGTAGAAAGTGCATAACTCCTACCTCACATGGATGAATCCTTTAGTCATTTTGTCATATCTTTTTACAGATTTGAAAGGGAGAAAATGTTCTGTGATTCCAAAGACTCACACCCATCATCATGTGTTGGTTATCTTTGCTTCAAATGGCAAATACAAGCTTCACTAAGTGAGTTGAGGTGAAGGAGATTTGACTTTCTCTTGTAAGTTGGTATTTATGCCCTGAATAGTTTTAGCTGAAGTGTTATTCTTCAAAGACAAATCGTTTATGGTTAAAATGCTGATCTTATTTTATATTCTTTACCACTCTCCCCCATGCTGTTACTCACACATCTTTAAGCCTACCTTCTTGTGACATTGTGAAAGGGCACAGAGGAAAACAAGTCTGCTAGGCTACTTGACTATATGCTACAATAGCTGGATAAAACCTGCTCCAGATACAAAATAAAGCAATTTTTTCCTGTTAAAATAAAAAAAAATACAGTATAGTAGAATGAGAAGAGGATCAGTTTCATTCTTTTACCCATTCTAAATGTGATTTGTCCCACAAAGAAGGTCTAATGTTGCCAAAAAAAAAGGAAAAAAAAAGAGACAAAGAAGAAAGACATCCACTACTCAAGATTTTGCTAACATGTTTTAATCATTATGGAGCACAATGTTCTAAGCACATGCCAGAAACCATAATCACCATTAATTATAATTCTAAAGCACATTTAATAATAGTTACTGAAAAATATCTGTTGGTTCCTTGACTGAACACTTAAGAGAGACTGAAGTCTTTTTAGATCTGAATAATCCCTAGGAAAAAACCACAATTGCATGTGTTAATAGTTACATAAAAGTATTTCCATAAGTGTAAAGAAGGTCAAAAAGCAACAATGCTACTGACAGAAAATACACTTTTCTAGTGTTGCCTGGTGTCCACATTTTGCGTACAGAAGAATTTACAGCTTCTCCAGAATGTCTTAAATCAACAAAGGTGTAAATAAACTTCGTGACCAGAGTAACAGTTGTCATGTTTATACTGCATTTCAAATTGAAGCATTCTGCTTTGGCAGCCAGTGCAAATTCCACACGACTCCTGCTGAAGTTCAAAGTAAAACATCAGCTACTATACCTCATAGAGATCCCAGGAGGTTTTTTGTCTGTTGCTTTTTCTGTGCTCTTCAACTTTTTGTCCTGATCAGGCATTGTGGATCACTGTTATCATTATGGGGCTAAAAACTCGTTTCCTTAAAAACAAAGTAGATACAAAGAGTTACATCACTGCAGCAAAAGGAACACATTTACTTACAGAACCAACTGGTTACGCTTTTAGAAAAAAAATAGCTTCGCCATTTTCTCAGCATGAAGGCTTGGGCATTATATCAGGATATCCTTTGAAATTCCAGATATTAATAAGAAAGCTATTAACCTATCATACAGAAACCTTAGTTTTCCAACACATGCATAGACAATACTGTCTTGCTATTTCATGTATTTCTTATTAGGATTTTTCCTCTTCTTTCATCTTATTGCCATTATTTCTCACAGTGAATTGGCTGGTTATGTTACAGCAGTGTTCACAGGCTAACATCAAGGTTGTCAACAACAAGCTGTTTTCCAGACAACCGAGAATGTAATAGTTGTATCATCCAAATAATAAGTCAAATGAAAGGTAGAAAAAGAAGGTATCTGACAAAAAAATGAGATGCATACAGTGAGTTGAGAGAGGTGATTCTCCCCTTCTATTCGACTCTCCTGAGACCCCACCTGGACTACTGCATGCAGCTCTGGGGCCCCCATCAGAAGAACAACAGGGATGTGCTGGAGTGAGTCCAGAGGAGGGCTAGAAGGATGATCAGAGGGCTGGAGCACCTCCCCTGTGCTGAGAGAAGCTGAGAGAATTAGGGTTGTTTAGCCTGGAGAAAAGAAGGCTCCAGGGAGCTATCGAGCAGTAGTCCTGTACATAAAGGGGCCTACAAAAGAGTTGGAGAGGTTGGGTCTGTGGTGTTAGGACAAGGGATGATGACTCTAATATAAAAGAAGTCAGGTTTCGATTACATATTAGGAGGACATTCTTTACTGTGAGGGTGATGAGGCACTGGAACAGGTTGCCCAGAGAAGTTGTGGACATCCCTGGAAGTGATCGAGGTCAGGTTGGATGAGGCTTTGAGCAACCTGGCATATACTGACAGGTGCCTCTGCCATAGCAGACACTTGGAACTCAATGATGTTATGGTCTCTTCCAACCATTCTATGAATCTATGATCACACAGTCTGCCAAACAATAACAGAAATTTTCAGCAGTTTGGAATCTAGGTCTCCTAAATGCCTTATACCAAACCTGCCTGCTTTCCTTGCAGTGGGACACACAGCTTCTTTCCACAGATGAGCAGAGCTGTATGGCATGGCCTCATCAGGGCCATTATCACACAATAAATCCCTGCAGTCAAACGTTCAATCTGTAGGTCTGACTTCCCAAAAAAGCCCTAAGCTAGTCACTTGCACAGTACACAACACCTGTTCACTGAAAATCTTCTAAAGCCCTAGAAACATACAGAAAGACACGGAAAGAGGATATTCAAGAGGAATCTCTTGCTGCAACAAAAGCAACTACATTGATGCAGATCCTCCTCTGAGTAAAAAAAAAAGAATGGACAGGAGCAGGCTGAGGCTGTAGAATTATCCTAGAGAATTACATACAGCTGCAACAGATTGGTAGAGAACTTTCAATTTAAAAACCAAGGATATAATACCACTGTCTGATCCTTTCTATCTATTTTACTGTTCACTAAACATAGACTGAACATTCCCTTTGGTGTATCTTTAATGGGATTTTCTGTATCAAACCTGATGGCCTCCTTTTCTTGCTGTGCAGCATAAAATTCCTCTGCTACTGATTTTTGTCTTCCTCATAATGGCAAAGAAGAAGAAAACTGGTCATGAAACAAAAGCATTGTAAACTACCAGAAGCTGCTCCTTCCCAAATGAACATCAGAGTCATTTGCCCAGTTACACAATATCACATTGCAGAACTACCCAAAATGCAACGGTCCACAGTATGAATTCGTGCACTGTATTAAATCCCTCTTGGAAGTGGCCTGTAAGCCCAGTTCATCCATTTCTAATCTTTTAAACACGCCTTTATCCTACCACAAGGAATCATTGACCTGGATCCACAAGAAACTTCTCCTGTCTCTTCCATGCATCTGCTCAACAAATTTATTTAAAAACACCTCAGAACAGTTCTGTGGCACCAGTTATCACCAGGGAATGAATATAAACAGGATCTACTCTACCAGTAAGCAGACAAAACTACTGAGTTCAAACTAAACCAAATGAAGTTTGCTCAAAGCATTTATTTCCTTTGCTTCAAGAGTATTAAAAGTTAAGAGAAACCAGGTACATCGCTAAGCACATTAAGAATCGTCATGAGTAAGAATTTCCATGTATTGTTTCAGTGATATTCTTATATCATCTCCCCAACACCCCATCCATTTGGGATATTACTGAGGCATGACACAGTGCAATAAGCACCTTACATTTGCACAGTAGGAAATACTGTGAAATTCACAAGTTGTCTACTTGACCTTGACATGAGTACGTGTGCACAAAGAACAGATTTCAGCCAATTAAAGAACAACCAAACCACACACAAATAATTTGTCCATGAGCAAACAGTTAAACCTTAAAATTTGCAGCATCCTGTGAAATACTTGGGTTAAATCTCTAAACTGCAAACAGCAGGATTCCCAGTACAGCTAGGATTTAATCCAGAACCGTTAGGTCTTTGTGATTATTTAGAACATTTTACAATTGTCGACCAACCTTGCTTTAGGGCTGCCATTCCAATTCTTTTGCTGTTTGCTCTACCTTGATAAAGATAAAACAGAGCAACAGGTGACTAATATTTTAAAAGTTTGTTGCTATTAAAGATCCAGAAGTCCCTGTGCAAAATTGAACCTGATAAACATCAAGCCAAATTCCCTTCACTGTGGCTGAGAATGAAGGGACACTGCTCACTCAAGGATACAGCCCTCACCCAGCTCTGAGGACTCACCCTGAGGTTACCCCTCTGTTTCCTAGAGGCCAACAAGTCAGCACAAGTCAGTAAGCCCTTCAACAAAGAGGCCAGCTCTGGCCACAAACCGACCCTGCACTGACCTCTTTAGTCTGTCCTCCCAGCATCATCTCAGATGCACAGCTCACTGGATTGGGAAACCTGATTCAGGTTACAAATAATCTCCCCTCCTTTAGCCCTGATTACCTTGTCTCCAAAGTACTTCTACTGTATAAGAGCAGGGATAATACGCAGAAAGGATTTATCCATGCACCTTAGAGTGTTATGCCCTTCACTTTACTACAGAGATTAAGCAAATTAAGTAACAGCCAGCTGCCAGTGAAAATGGCTTTCTCCTTTCCTTCCCTTCCCCTTCCCTCAGCAATTCTTCTCTACTTCTTCAGCCGATCTGACCCAAACCTGAGCCAGTTTAGAGAGCTAAACACACAGAAAACAATACACTTCCATTTATATTGTTACCTTCCTACCAATTTAGCTCACTGTTACAGTGGCCTGATGAGTGTCTCTGCTGACAGGGTGGGAATGCACAGGTGTAAATCAAGGGAGAAGAGCAGAAAGCCCCTTTCATCAGTAGCCAGTCATTAAATCAGGTAGGTATATTAGCACCATGTCCTGAGTGAGGGGTAGACAAACAACACCATTTTCATCCTATCAGCCAGAAATCTGAGAGAAAACAGAAATTAATATTCCCTTACCTAGTCTCACAGTTATTTGACTCTCTTGAAGTCACCAAGTAGGTTCCCTTCCCCGTGTTTCCTCTTTACTCCTGCCAGCAGAAATTTCCATGGAGCCAGGCTATTCACTGTCCTCATAACTACCCCCCCGCTATTACAGCAGCCATGAGGAATGTGTAAGAAACACACCAAGCAACACTCAGTTGTGCCAGACAAAAACTGAGATCAGACAACTCTTTTAAAGAACAGAAACACATTAAAAGAAAAATGTCTTTACAGCACAGTCTCATTTAATTCCAGTTAAAGCAATGAAATTAGAGCAATATTAATGCATTCATTTTAATTGGGGATAATTACATTTAATTAGTTATGTTGATTCAATTACATAGGAAGAGAGATGCATTCTGATAGCACTGGAATGCAGGATAGGACAAGAAATGCGCCAAGAACCCTGTCAGAAATGAAATAAATGAAATAATCACACGATGAGAAACAGGAGACAAAGGAATTACCCCAGACTTGATCTGTGGCCCAGTCTAGTATCTGTCCCAGATGACATAAGCACATAAGCTTCAGAAGGTAAAAACAAGCCCCAAAATAAACAAAACCACAAAGAAGTGCTGGAGATAAATCTACCCCCACCATCTACAGTGTAATGGGCTCTTCAGTAAGATGTCTCACTTTCCTTATAATCTTTGTTAGCAATAACTACCAGATATGGATACTTTGTAAGCCACCTAGTTGCTTGATTTTCCCTTGAACTCGTTTCTTAATCACTCCAGTAGCCCAATTCCACTGTCTAATCATACACAGAATAACAGGCTTAAGGTGGATAAAGCAGCAGTAGATACATTGGCTTTAATAAGACTTTTGATGCTGTTGCTAGATAGGAATGTATCTAATACCCTATCTAATACTGTAAGCTGGGTCAGATGAAGGTCAGGTGAAAATTCACTCCTTAAAAGAGCAATTAAAAATATATTATTGTCGAAACAGAAATGGATTTCAAACATGGTCACAATGACAGCAAAGGAAGCATCAAAGGTGACGAAAAATTCCCCAAAGGTACTTTTCCTCATCCAGTCTGACAGAAAAAAAGTGGATTCTGACTGGCTTCCCCTCTTGTTCTCAAAGAGCACAGCAGTCATGATAGATTCCCACCAGTGATAGCCTGTGTTATAAATACACATTATAATATTGGCTTTCCGCAAATATTAAAGTGAATGCTATATATATATAACGTTATAGGGGTTTTCTGTAACAATAACTAACGCCTTTATTTCTGTTATTAATAGTAGTAAAATAGCTGATATGGTTATGCTTGTGGTAATTGAACTGTCTGCTTGGTTGGATAACATCCAGTAAACGTATAATGAAGACCCCTGCTACTGACATGCCAGCTATCAGCAGCTACCGTCTGCAGAAACCATGGACCAAAGCCCAAGCTGGAGGTAATAACAAAAACGGATTAAAACCACAGCCAAGGAATACGTATGCTCTAAAAAGGCGGACCCGAGGAGGAACCATGCTAAACAGTTCCTGTAAACTAATTTGGAGGAAAAGTTTGAATATGCGTAATTGTTTATGAATAGGTATTAGCAATAGGAAAGGTATGTAAGGGATGTCTCCACAATAGCAGGGGTGCTCCTGGCTGAGAGCCAGGACACCCAGCACCCCAGTGTTGTATTTTTGCTTTATTGTCTTTGTCCCCTATTGTCCTTTACTAAAATTTTAAATCTTAACAGGAGAGTGAACCTCATTTTTCACACCTGTGTCTAGGAAATTGCACTGAAGAACCCATACAGACAATGTTTGAAGGATATTTCTTTCATCTGATTAACTGAATCAATATGGAAATCTGTGTGTTTGCTATACACAAAAACTTCCACACACACATATATGTATCTCAGTCTTTTTTTAACATTCTTCGGANTCTGGGCTAACTTCCAGAGCATAACTTTTCTCTGTAGAGTCTGCCTAAATCCACCCTGTAAACCTGCAGTTCACATATATAAGAAAAAAAAACGAAAAAGAAAAAAAGAAAGAATAGGGGATTTCTAAGGTCTAGTGAGCAGCTCAGTATCAAGTCGAGGATAATACGGAACTCTGAAGTTCACCCTCTCCACCCTCGTTACCAGGGAGACCTTTATAGGGATTTATATCGCTATGACTTGGAGCCTCTGGGAATCACGAGATTATTCAATGCCTACTGAAAGCTCAGAGCTGGTGAAGGTGCAGGGCTGTGGAACGCGTCATCAAGTGGAACGGAAGGAGGATGGGGACATTACATCGTCTTCCCTATCGTTCCCTGCCCTCGAGCCGCCTCGCCCCTCCCTTGCCTTGCGCTGCCCTGTGCTCCCCTTCCTTCCCTCCCGTTCCCCGCGGTGCCTCAGCGGCTCCCGCCGCGCGCTGCCCCGGCCCCGCCCCGCCCCACTCACGCCGCGGCGCGCGCCCTGCCCCGCTCCGCGGCCCGGCTACGGCGACGCTCCCTCCGCCGGGACGGGAACTTTCGACCAATCGCCTCCCCTCTTCTTGGAGGGGGCCAGCCCGCCGGCCAATCGCGAGCCGTCGTGCTGCGCAGTGCCGGGTTCCCTGGCGACCGCTTCCGCCCGGCGCCGTTGCCATGGGCACCGGGACGCCCCGGCCGGGCCCGCCCCGCAGGGTCTCAGCCCAGCACCCCCCGGCCCCCGGCAATGAAAACAGAACTGGCCTGAATAGAGTCCAGGAGATTGTTTATTGCTTTTACCAACTTTCTGAAACGTTACAAAAGATAATTTTATTCTAGCAGTAATTAAAACAACACAAAGGCTGAATTTTTCACATTAAAGACAAGTCTGAGAGTTGTGTTTTCTGTATAAACTGAATATTGATATGACAGTTGGAATAATGTTTTCATTTGCTTTGGATTTGTTTATAAAGTAATAAAACGCCACTGTACTTAGAAAAGCAGTCATAAAAAATTCGAACCATACAGTATGTAATCACATTTCAAATAAAGAGTATTAAAATCAAAACTGCAGTTCAGCTGTAGAAGCTGAACCTGGAAGACACCTTTGCACAGGAGCGTCAGCAACAATAGAAAGGAAAATACTGTAAATGATGTGTCTTTCCAATAAAATCATTTAGAAAAGTATCGATTTTCAAACTCATTCATTATTCCAAATAAATGTCAACAGATAATAAATTCAATATGAAAGTGTCTTTAGGTAAAGTTCAATGCCAACTACAAAGTCCTATAAGTTTTCACTAAAAAGATTATAAAATAAAATTGACGAACTTACTGAGCAATTTGCTTTATTTATAGCACTACACTTACGCTGACTCAAAGCTGTGTGCATCTATAGCCTTAAAATTTGCCATAAAATAAATTACCGTTGGCATAAACAAAGTATTTCCCATGTTTTACTGCACTTGATAATTTTGTCCTAGATGAGTAATTAAAACATTACTAATCATAAGAAAGCAAAAAGAAAACTAAGCTGGCTGTGGTGCTCGGCTGACAGATTACGTTTGTGAACTGAAAGTCATGAACCGTTTACTTTATGATTTACAGAACCTATGTACAAGACAAACCCTTTAGAGCGGTGCAGGCTCTGCGATGTGACACCCATTTGGTACAGATATATTTTACAGCCTATCGAACCTGCCTTTGCAAAGGGCACGAATTAGGAAGTGACCGTATAAAGACAGAGATGCAGGTGAAGCAAATGATAACTTACGGGAGAACTTCCATTAAATGCAGAAAAAATGGCCAAGATACCTGGTTGAAAAAGATCCCAAACATTAGGGCACCAAGTTCTACCCTGACAGGTTGTATGATGACAAACTTGGCAATTTGGAACATTTCACGGAACAATCGTATAAAATATTACGTTATAGCTGCAAAATCAATCTAGGAGGAATTGTCGTTAACTTGGGCATATGTAAACAGAATGAAAAACGTGTCACTGTAATACATATGAAAATAGCAAGAATGAGTTTTCTAGAATATAATTTAAACACAAAACTGCATTTTAAGTGATACATTTTAGATGATAATTTAAATGGAGTGGTCAAAATTAAGACCTACATTTCATGTAAACATTCATATTTATAAATAAATTANACACACACATATATGTATCTCAGTCTTTTTTTAACAACTTCTTCGGAGATTCTCCATAGGTTAACTAGCGTAAGGTTCCTGTTTTCCTGACAAACGAAAATATTCAAGCTACTGCTGTTTTGGGGTTNAAAAAAAAAAGAAAAAAAGAGGGACTTCCTGAGGTGGCTCTGCAGCCAGGTACACAGTAGCACTAAGCTCCATTCCAGGAAACCAAGGCATCTATAAAAAGTGCAGGGTTGTTTATTTTCCTCTAACTGTTGGAATGGAAATCCATTGGCGTAGTTTTTACAGGGCTNGTTTGGTTTTTGCTTTTTTTGTTTTCCCTCTGTACCACCCAATTCCATAAATGGCCAGGCCTATTCTCAGATTCCTGGATCCACCAAATGTCAGTCTCTGGGCTAACTTCCAGAGCATAACTTTTCTCTGTAGAGTCTGCCTAAATCCACCCTGTAAACCTGCAGTTCACATATATAAGAAAAAAAAACGAAAAAGAAAAAAAGAAAGAATAGGGGATTTCTAAGGTCTAGTGAGCAGCTCAGTATCAAGTCGAGGATAATACGGAACTCTGAAGTTCACCCTCTCCACCCTCGTTACCAGGGAGACCTTTATAGGGATTTATATCGCTATGACTTGGAGCCTCTGGGAATCACGAGATTGTTCAATGCCTACTGAAAGCTCAGAGCTGGTGAAGGTGCAGGGCTGTGGAACGCGTCATCAAGTGGAACGGAAGGAGGATGGGGACATTACATCGTCTTCCCTATCGTTCCCTGCCCTCGAGCCGACTCGCCCCTCCCTTGCCTTGCGCTGCCCTGTGCTCCCCTTCCTTCCCTCCCGTTCCCCGCGGTGCCTCAGCGGCTCCCGCCGCGCGCTGCCCCGGCCCCGCCCCGCCCCACTCACGCCGCGGCGCGCGCCCTGCCCCGCTCCGCGGCCCGGCTACGGCGACGCTCCCTCCGCCGGGACGGGAACTTTCGACCAATCGCCTCCCCTCTTCTTGGAGGGGGCCAGCCCGCCGGCCAATCGCGAGCCGTCGTGCTGCGCAGTGCCGGGTTCCCTGGCGACCGCTTCCGCCCGGCGCCGTTGCCATGGGCACCGGGACGCCCCGGCCGGGCCCGCCCCGCAGGGTCTCAGCCCAGCACCCCCCGGCCCCCGGCAATGAAAACAGAACTGGCCTGAATAGAGTCCAGGAGATTGTTTATTGCTTTTACCAACTTTCTGAAACGTTACAAAAGATAATTTTATTCTAGCAGTAATTAAAACAACACAAAGGCTGAATTTTTCACATTAAAGACAAGTCTGAGAGTTGTGTTTTCTGTATAAACTGAATATTGATATGACAGTTGGAATAATGTTTTCATTTGCTTTGGATTTGTTTATAAAGTAATAAAACGCCACTGTACTTAGAAAAGCAGTCATAAAAAATTCGAACCATACAGTATGTAATCACATTTCAAATAAAGAGTATTAAAATCAAAACTGCAGTTCAGCTGTAGAAGCTGAACCTGGAAGACACCTTTGCACAGGAGCGTCAGCAACAATAGAAAGGAAAATACTGTAAATGATGTGTCTTTCCAATAAAATCATTTAGAAAAGTATCGATTTTCAAACTCATTCATTATTCCAAATAAATGTCAACAGATAATAAATTCAATATGAAAGTGTCTTTAGGTAAAGTTCAATGCCAACTACAAAGTCCTATAAGTTTTCACTAAAAAGATTATAAAATAAAATTGACGAACTTACTGAGCAATTTGCTTTATTTATAGCACTACACTTACGCTGACTCAAAGCTGTGTGCATCTATAGCCTTAAAATTTGCCATAAAATAAATTACCGTTGGCATAAACAAAGTATTTCCCATGTTTTACTGCACTTGATAATTTTGTCCTAGATGAGTAATTAAAACATTACTAATCATAAGAAAGCAAAAAGAAAACTAAGCTGGCTGTGGTGCTCAGCTGACAGATTACGTTTGTGAACTGAAAGTCATGAACCGTTTACTTTATGATTTACAGAACCTATGTACAAGACAAACCCTTTAGAGCGGTGCAGGCTCTGCGATGTGACACCCATTTGGTACAGATATATTTTACAGCCTATCGAACCTGCCTTTGCAAAGGGCACGAATTAGGAAGTGACCGTATAAAGACAGAGATGCAGGTGAAGCAAATGATAACTTACGGGAGAACTTCCATTAAATGCAGAAAAAATGGCCAAGATACCTGGTTGAAAAAGATCCCAAACATTAGGGCACCAAGTTCTACCCTGACAGGTTGTATGATGACAAACTTGGCAATTTGGAACATTTCACGGAACAATCGTATAAAATATTACGTTATAGCTGCAAAATCAATCTAGGAGGAATTGTCGTTAACTTGGGCATATGTAAACAGAATGAAAAACGTGTCACTGTAATACATATGAAAATAGCAAGAATGAGTTTTCTAGAATATAATTTAAACACAAAACTGCATTTTAAGTGATACATTTTAGATGATAATTTAAATGGAGTGGTCAAAATTAAGACCTACATTTCATGTAAACATTCATATTTATAAATAAATTAGGAAAAAAGGAAAAAGAAGGAAAAAAAAAAAAAGAAAAAAAGAGGGACTTCCTGAGGTGGCTCTGCAGCCAGGTACACAGTAGCACTAAGCTCCATTCCAGGAAACCAAGGCATCTATAAAAAGTGCAGGGTTGTTTATTTTCCTCTAACTGTTGGAATGGAAATCCATTGGCGTAGTTTTTACAGGGCTTAAGCCCTATGAAAAAAAAAAAAAATCAGTGCACAGCAATTATCACTGCTCTTCTGCATCCATTAAGGCAAAACATGTATCCACATACAATAAACTACATCCTTAGCTGTTTATTTTAATACTATGTGTGATTTTAAACCAGAGAAGGTGTAAAATGAGCAGTGAATCACTTAACCATACATTAGCAACAGAGATTTATGCACTTAATACCAGATCTTCTCCTGTTCGTATGGGAAGGAAGTGCAAGTATAACTATTGCCCAAGAACACTGGAACTAAAGGTCACTGTAAACTGGTTTGCCAAGTCGTAGTATTTCTGGCACTGATTAAAATATCTACACAAATAAATAAATACTGTGATTAGATTTGTGGGGCTTTGGCTTTGTTTCCTTTCAGCTTTACTCGAAATATACCCACTTCCTGTAATATTGACCAAAACTTAACCCTTCTAAAGTAGAAGCCAAATACAAGGTGTGCAGCACCATAGAACCCTGATTTCCAGCACTAGAGTTAGAAATCCAAGAGGCTTCTAGCAATTTTCTGGGTCTCTGGAAACTGTTGCATGAGAGGACAAAAGTACTGTGTTGTGGATGATGCTACATTAAATGCTCAAAATATCTCTTCCCTCCTTGATTCAGAGCAAGAGGTACTTAGTAGTCAACTACTGACATGCAGATGGTGTTTGGGTTTTTTTTAAGTAATGTAGAATGTTTTGAGAAACCATCTGCTGTAGTTTCACTGTATCTCAGTTTGATCAGAGGGAAAACATGACTTATTTCCTGAAAGAGCATGAAGTCAAGCTAAGGCACAAGCTACACTATTATCTAAGAATGCAGAATACATTACACAGTACTGATCAAACTGGTAATGCAGACCTCACTTGCTTTGCCACTGACCTGAGCCTTTGTTATAACCGTTTGGATACCATTATTCATATTGCTGTACACTACGATTTCCTTTCTTTAAACTGTCTTCTTGGAATTCAGTCAAATGAAAAAAGGAAAGAAAAAAAAATGTTAAATAATTGCATTACATTTAAAGGGAACAGTAACAATCCATGTAATGTCAATACTATTTTTAAATGTTTCTATGTATTCCCACTGATTGCTTTATTTTTGTAATGTACAATTACCTTCTCTACAGCTGACACTTGGCTGAAGAGCACCAAAATTCCACCTCAAGTGGTATTTTCAGATAAAGTCTGCCCTCCTCCAGAATCAGCTCCTTTTGCAATTGCTGAGAATTTTATCACTTGGTCCATGGTAAAACTCCCAACTCTGCCAAAAGCAGAATTAAGCAAACAGCATCTTCTAATATTAAATGAGAACAGATTCTAATTAAAGCCATTGTAATACATCCAGAAAGGGCTAGTGGCAATTCAGAATGTAAAGAGATAACGTTGAAAATTAAAGCCAAAAAAACTAAGGCATAAGGCAAAAAAATATTAAGAATGGACACTGCGCAGTTAAGTGATCAAGATTTTCATTTATATATAAAATTCTCATTATTTCAAATATTATAATGCTAAACACTAGAACTTGAAAATGTAAGTACAATAAATGCACTGACTGCATCTTTATCAGTGGAGTCCCCAAAAAATCCCATTTACTTTAATAAATGAATATTTATTTTTTCAATTCATCTTACATGATAAAAATTTATACTAATTAAAATAAATAAAGTGTTTAAAAATAAGTTGGTGTGCTATCATATATGCCCTTTACAACAGAGAGGATCAGAACTGTACATACAAATACCACAAGCAATTAGTAATCCATAAAATAATACTGATCATAAATCTATTCCAGAATTGAACTACAGCTAATTTAACCAAATACACAGTAAATTTAAAAATTTATTAACCAAGAAATATATTTGATGAAGATAAGAAATACTCTAACATCTTAGAGCTCAGTAAATCAGACTCTGAAAGTCTATGGGAAAAAATGTAAGCAAAAAGAATTCAAGAGTACTGACATGGTAAGTACTTGTAACTTCCTATAGACCAATTGCTGCCTGTAAATCCAATTTATATTGTGTAAACATGGAGTGTCCAGAATGGCAAATACTGACTTGGGACTGTAACTACCATTACTGCACTCATACTGCTACTGGACAATAATGAAAACTCAAGAGAATTCAAAAAAAGAAAGAAAGCAGCACACCAGGGTATTTAGATACATTTTAAGGCTTAACTAACCACCTGACTTAGGGCTCTAGGCCACTTCTGTAGAATAGGAGAGACAGAATCCAGAAAACACAAGCATGGAGTGAAGACATAAAACACAGTAGTTCTTGTCAACAGCACATTAATATTTGTTCTATGAAACCACAAAAAAGTATACCCTGCAAAAACAAGCACTAATTGCCTGCATGGGAAACAAAACTTCTGTAGCGCACATTATAAACAGAGGTATTGCAAAATTTTAAGCAATGTGGACCAGTAATCATCAGCAAAAGCTGATGTAACTTTTATGCACATATTGATTATTGAAAATAATACGCATTCGTTACAGTCTTCCTATTTAAAAATGAAAATAAAATTTCCAATAAAATAAATAGCTGAAGTGTGATTACCACTCATCTTATTTGTTGGGAAAATCTTCGGATTATGCAAGCATATCTACAGTGTCCTAAGCAATGGCAGAAATTAAATATATGTTGCTCCTTAAATTGGAAATCACACTTCCATGGTATAGTATCCTACAGTGATATATATACACACACAAATACACGCAATTCCCATTGGTTCCATTCTATAAGGATGTTTCAGCATCCACATATCTCATAACACGTGAATTTTCCACTTCGATTTTCACACTTTCTGGTTTTTCAGGGCTGTTTGAAAACAAAGAAGAAAATGTAAGGTTTGGTTCACTTTAGGAAAGATTACATTTCAAACATTTTATGCTTCGCAATGAACACTGAAAGTATTTACATAAGGATGCTTTTATGATGATGCATTTCTATTGCATTTTAGTAATTGTCAAATACTATTCACAGGAACAGTATAAACTTAAAAGAAAGAAAACACCAATATCTCATCCACAAATACCATATCCAGTTCCCTTGCTTTTATTGATTTGAAACTATTAATGCAAAGCATCTTTAAAAACAAACAAACAAATCCCCAAGACAGCCTGCAAAACTCCCTAGTTAAAAATACCAAAAAAACCACATAACAAGCAATACTACTAATACTTCTTTATTCTTGAGCAGGGAAACCATCTGTTCACAAGAATGGGAGAACATTTCAGTCTGTTCAAAAGGGGAAACCACACTTCCAACAACAGCAGGGGACAGTAAGAAACCTGTGTCATTGTCCATTCAAGCAAAGCACTAGACCCTAAAGACAAGGGGCAGCTCTACAACTGACACTCTTAGGGACACAGACACCGAACAGTGCCTGACTGAAGGATGTCAAGGAATGTCTCAAAGTAGTTGCAAGTCAGTAGAAGATTAAAAGGAACAGCATAAGAGGGAGGATGAGTTTCAGAAGAGATGACACATCTGTAGAGTTGCTCTTTAAGGAAAAAAATATATTAGAAATTCATGCAAAGAAAAATTCTGGGTCTCCTTAGAAAATACAAGTGTGCTGGGACTCCACAGAGTCTGTAAACTATGATAGATGACTGAGGTAGAAAGACAAGGCAATCTGGATCAATTCAAAAAAGGCAAAAAAAACTAGAAATCTTTTTAAAAATATATGATTTATACCAAATCATGCCAAATCACACAACATGTCATCTGGAATTATAAAAGACATGCTTCCTTCAAACTGCATTAGTATTTGAATATAAATCTGAAAATAGCAGTGCCTACAGAACCATTTTTACCACAGCACTAAATGTCTGTTTGTACCACCAGATGAAGACAGTTATGCAGAAAAAACCTTAGCAGAACTGATATGCGTAATTTACTGGGAATTACTTATGACTGACCAGTAGTGATACCTCTGAATCTCAACAGCATGCAAAGAAAGCATAGCAAATACCTCAAAAGAGCAACCACTTGAGTTAAGGTTCAAGAAGTCTGCCTTTCAACATCTTCCAGATTAATGCAGTATCAGATTGCCTGTTAAAAAGCTGGTTTATGGCACCAGTGGTTTTTATTTTCCATTTGTAGTTTTAACAAGTTCCCTACCAAGATGGAATTTTTACTGTACTAAGCTCAAGCAGGGTATATTATGGAATCAAAGGGAAATGTCTCATAGCAAAACGTAACAAATAGATGATATAATGAATACAAGGCTAAGCAGAACAAAAAACACTGCAAACTGGTCAGAAGCCTGATTTGCTAGTGTTGCATGTAAGTCCACACTAACTTAAACTACTCAGGAAACAGGAAAGTGAGAGATGAATTTGTACTAACTTATTTACTGCCTGAAAATCAAATCTAAACATCTTAATTCTTCTGGAAAAAGAAATACAGGCCTGTATCTCTTCAAGCCTTATATACCCAATGGCTATCACATAATGCACTAGAATCATCCACAAATTCTGTTTTCTGGGTTTCTGAGAATTTAGCAAGAAAGATTAAATAAGGAAGGTATACTGACACACATGCTCTGTTATCTCTTTAATGCCTCTATTGTTTGTCTTCTTGACAGTCTCACTTGTGTGGTACTCAAGTTTTAAAAATGTTTTAATTAAACACGTTTAACATTTTAAAAATATTTAAACACTACAGGCTAGACATTCACTGGAAATGATGCCTGCACTGATGAGTCTCTCAAGCTTTTCTCTTACAATACCTCAAAGCTCTGCCTCCTTCACTCTTGATTGACCTGCTGTCTGGCCAAAACAAAGCATATTTCCATGCCTAGTTTGGAGCAATGCACATGGTGAATACACAGATGGTATACAAGTGCTAAGTCACTACTAGTGTTTCCAAAAGTACCAGAGATGGCTTGAACAGAGCCATGAACAGAGTATGAACAATCCAGCCTTGGACAGAGTATGAACACTCCCTCCTCACCATGAACGCTTTCACTGAGATGTAATTTTATACAAAACCTGACGATTTTGTATCTCTGAAATCTGTCTTCCTCTGACAGAATTGGCTGAAAGGGATCAACCAATAGAAGATGCATACAACAGACAACACGATTGCTTAGGCTTCTTTTTCTGAAGCAAACATGCCCATTCTTCCCTTTTCCACATAAAAATCACTAAGCAATAGCTGCACGGATGTGGAACAGTCCACATATACCAGTCCCTAAAAATTACAAGCCTTTCAGGAAGTTGGGGATATTCCACATAAATATTCATGTTTTGGCTTGTTTCCCTCGATAGATTCAGCCAGATAGGGAAGAAATTAGGATAGAATAGCAGAACGATTCATCATACACAGACTTTGTTCTTTGATGGGGAGCTCACACAGAAAAAAGGCTTCTGGCCAGCACAGAAGATGCATGTGAGCTTACAAGGAATGTTCATAGCACTGAGGACTCATGATCTGTCCATGTACTTCACTCAAGTACGTTTCATATTCAGTGAAGATAGTATTTGAGACAGGTTTAATTTTTAGATATTAAAAATGAGTTGAGGAAAAGCAATCCAAGCAACCCACCCACCCACAAAAACATAGGACAGATCCTAGGGCAGCACAAAGCAACAATGAAAGTGCTGGACTTACCTTTTAGTCTCTGTGGAATTTGTATTGTTGAGGATCAAACCACTCCCATGCTCATATACACTCTAGTATTTAGAAACCCTAAGCTCACCAGAGTAGTAAACACTTGCATTAAGCAAATAAATAGTAATTTAAAAATTATTATTTAAAATAATGCATTTAATAAAATAGTAATAAAATAATTCCTTATAGAAATTGATAAACTTCAAAGTAAAGAGGAAAAATTAAGCTCAAATTCTTCTAAAGTAAAAAGTCAGTAACTCAGATTTATAAACCACATATACTCATCTTTTTGAGATACATTTCAATAAATACAAGTACAGCTGCTAAACACGAGACGATAGTTAGAAAATGCGTGAGTAATTATAGCTACCTCAGGTTAGCTCTGGTTACTTTGGCATTCTCAGTATTCATGGCAAGAGCCTTCCACTGTGCAGTTTTGGCCATTTCGTCTGATATGTTTACAACTGAGGGATCAGTGCTAAAGAACAAACATACTTTCTGGTTAGTATTCAATTCCTTGCAACACTATTATACTTACTGTCACTCATAATTTACATCAGTTGTGCCTTCTTTCAATATTTACACAGCCACAAGTCAAGTTCATCTCTTAAAAGTATAGTTCAACAAAAAACTGAAAATTTAACTCACTAGCACTACCATAATTACATAGCATCTCAAAACAGTTTTTCACATAGATACCAGTAAGATACTGAAAATACTTAAGAGGTAACCCATACCTAACTTCAGAAAATTATTTTGCATGCCCAGAAATAATGGATTGAATCACACTGTTGTGCTAAGTCTTTCATGGATTAGTTACTTTAAGTGGCTTCTAGGAAATAATCAAGGGCAAAAGAGCAAAGGTTAATAAAATTTCAGAAATTCAGGGGAGATTTGAAACTATTAAAAATCTAGACATTCCAATTATCTGGACAGATTACAAGTTGTTTTTTTTCTTCCAAAGCCTTATTAGACATTTTGCAAGGTTCTTATGCCAGACCACTCCCCTCCCAAGTGCTGCAGAAGATAAGTTTACCCTCACAGATGGTAAGTTTTTAAAACTTATTTCCATTTTCGTCCTCCACACAGTTACATGTACAACAGACTTAGGTGTTGCCTGTAGGTCTGTTTTCTGTTCTGTTCCATATTTAAGCTTCATAATCTACCCTGGGTCATCTGTAAGTTTTTTCAAATGGCAGAAAAAACTTTCAAAGCCATTTTTCCTCAGGGATCCCCACAAGATACAAGGCAACAGAATACATACAAAACACACACAGTTGATGAAATCACAGTACTACTGTGAGAGCAATTAGCAACTCAAATGGTTTTTTAAAAAGCTTTAGCATTTTCATTTGAGTTGCTTAAGTCTGATTAAGCCTGCTCTCAGAATAGACAACAGCACTCAGCAGGAGTATCTGTCTAATCCAAATTTCTGCCTGTTCCCAGCTCTCATCAGGGTATACCTGGTACTACCCCAGATCTATAGGAAGGCCAATTTTTAACCTAGGAACCCTATTATTAGAGAGGAAAAGAAAACGTGTAAGCTATTTATCTGTCACATGTTCAGGTTGTGTTGGAACAGTTGAGAATAGCAGACAACTCCGCTAAATACAACCCCAGTAAGGGACACACCAACTGAGACAAAATGCCTACCAAAGCTGAAAGAATTTCCATGACTGAAATTCCAGTACTTCCTTTTCTGGAATAGAACCTATTCTCACATTTACGTTCAGAAAATAACTTTTTAAAGTAAAAAAAATGGTTGCCTGTAAAACAGGGTTTTTGTACCATAGAAATTACTGACTTTAGCCCTCGCTTAGGTAAACCAAAGAATTACACACTAGGACTTCTTCTGAAAAATCCAAGTGGCTGGTAAACACATGGCTCAACTGATGCTATTAGTTGCTTAATGCTCAGTATTTCATGCACAGTAGCACACAAATATTCCGTAGAAACTGACCAAGGATGCTTCTTCACCTTTAGTACAGCTGGTCGAAATTGAGTCATCTGATCTGTTCAAGATGGTCATGTAAATTCATAATTAAGAAGCAGTTTTAAAGAACAATGCAATATAAAAATACTAATGTAGCACCATGAGATATATCTTCATATTTCCTAATCACGGCTAAGTTACAAGCTTGGGAAAAAAAATTATTTCAACTCATACACAACCAACTTAATATAAAGCAACTTACAGCATCTGATACAAGAACCTTTAACAGATCAACATTATTTTATACCTGTATTTCAGGCTTTTTACAGGAAAATCCAGATTTGCTTCTCCATATGCAAGGTGTACACTGTCACTGTCTGAAAACATTCTCTCTGCTTCCTGTAAATTCCAAGTAAGAAGTTTGTAAAATTACTGATGCAGCAGAAACCAAAGAAGTATCTCCTGCTGACAGTTATTCCATAGGGGTAAGAGGCACTTCCCTGTAGGTACCGCAGTTGAATGCAGGAGACAGAGCTTATGACCTTTCCTCTTGGAAGTGTTTTACTAAGGCAGGGGACATGGGAGACTGGGGAAGAAGGGTGTTACAAGCCTCTCAAGGAACTCAGCTAGGTGGTGTACAGCGAGGCAGGACTTCTATGGAGAAGTTACAGAAGCTCTACTACTGTATTACTGGTAACTAGCAGTTGCTTTTAATGACAGCTCCACAAACAAACATGAGCAAAATGTCCCTGATATTATGAACACTTTTGTGACTAATTTAAGCAGAATAAAGAAACCCTACTCCACCACTTCCCTCTCCCTCTCCTTCCTCTCCTTCTCTCCATTTTCTCTCCTTCTAATCTGATGAAAGACAAAAACCCCAACTTTTTTGTGCTAACAACTGCTTCTTTCCACTTTGTTTGCTAATTTTCATCACAAATCAGAATCATAGTTCCTAATAGCATAATTGAAACAGTGACTTAATTCCTTAACCACCAGCAACGGTTCCTCTACTAAAGAATTTCCTCTCATTAGTGAAGAATTTCAAAATGTGTATCTGGTATATAAGGTCATAAGCTCAGGTCACACAAAATTCTTTTAAATTAGCATTAAGTATTTCCTAGTAATTTATAGCATGCTCAGTTTGATTATTTTCACACTTACTTCTTTCTCTTTTATCTTTTTGTCATCTTCTGTCTTCTTTTTACTTTCTGGCATAAGATCATCAAGCCAGCTAAGCTCTTTTTTGGTGAAACATAAATCCATGAGCTTGCGAATGAACACTAATGCTAGAACCTAAAGGGAACCACAGATGAAATACTTTATATTAAACTGTTTAAATGAACAAAAATGCACACACACTTTCAGTACACTCAGAATCTGTAACTGAAGCCCTTTTTTCTAGTACTAGATTTTACCTTACCACGAAGTTAAATAATTTCCACTTTCAATAGCTATTCACAACTGAATTGCTTGTTTTCAGGAAATGAGAAGTCTTTGTGTTTCAAAAGTGAACAGCTTGTACTACTACAGGGGTTTTTTTTGTTTCTTTCCCACTCCCTTCTTTCATAAGGCAGCAAACATCTTCTGAAGAGATCCTGAATAATACATGTAGTCTTGTAAAAAAATTATTAACTGGCAAACCAGAAAACTTACCATCATAGGGAAAACAACAGCAGCTGCAGAGGCTTTAATCACCCACAGTAGAACTAGACAAGTGAGCTGAATAACTGTGAAGATATGGACCTTCCAGAGTGGCACATAACGTAGATAAATCAGGTCAGGCTGATGTTTGGCTGGCATTCCAAACAGTTTTATACGGTCAAAAAACTGCATGGAAAATAAAATCGTTCTTCAGTTATTTTCTGCCTTTCCAGAAGAAAATAAACATTTTTAGGGGACTACAGAAATATAAGCTAATCCCAAATAAAATACTAATGGAGGACACTGAACATTCAAGTGGATAGAACTGGGGGCATTGTCCCCCCCCCCCCACTAATAATAAAAAAATCCAGAATATTTCAGAAAATTTGTTTCTTAGCTACACTACTGAAAGAATAAACAAAAAGAACTGACAAGTGAAGGCACAATATTGTAAGAACAAATACCTCAACATGACACTCAGGACATTATCCTACATGCTATTCAGACAATATGAGATAACTTTATTGTGGCTCACATAATGCAGGGTGTTACAGCTCCCTTTTCATTCAGTGTTAAACAAAAGCAAACTGCTCATTAAAATCAGACTTTACCTGAATGCCTTTTAATGAAGATACTCCCATGTAAAGAAAGACACCGTACAAAACTGGCATTGGAATAAACTGGGGAGGAAAAAACACCCACAGTTAAAAGTGGAATCAACACGGCATAAGAGAGCAGTCCATACCAGTGAAAGGCACAGACCAAGTCATTTTTTACTTTATATTTTACTTAAGTGAAATCTGTAGGCCTTTATTGAAAAGAATACATATGTGTCACTGAGCAGCAAAAAAATCTAGAACTAACATGGCTATCACCATAAAAAAGAGGATAAAAAAGTAGTTCTGCCTTGGTTGCCCATTCACTCAATTTTCTAGGTTGCAACCAAGATTTCTATTCATGCTAAGTATACTGCTTTATGTTGCTATTTGATAGGAACTGTATCAAGACTACTGTATTCTGTGCAACTTCATGAAATTGCCTTATTAAGTTCTACTTTTGAACACTTGCATATCTGGAGCAGACAATACAAAAAACTCACCATAACAGCTGAGCTATGAAAACCTGCTAATTATTCAGAGCTGAATTTTGCTCCAGTAAGAAAATAAATTTAAAGCTTATTAAAGATAATATTTATAATAATTTAAATTGTAATATAAAATAGACAGCTTATATGATTTTGTACAGTACAATTTTATATTTTTATATAATTTAAAGCTTACTAAGATAACAAAGTTGTCCACTGATTTCAGTGGCACTTCCATCAAACCTCTGCAGGGAAGCCTTCCTCGCTCCTGAATTCATTAAGCTTCCAAGTAAAGGACAATCAAGATACAATGTGAAATCTTAATAACTGCTGCTCTCAAGACTGAACAAAAACCTTTATTTAAACAGTGTGGAATAAAACTATGCCTTAGGGATTCATTACTGCATGTGTGTGTGTGTGGCTAGTGTCTTCACTGTAAGTTCTATAAATTGATACAATATCTTCTACTGCATTAAATCAGTATAAATCCACACATGGAACAAAAGCACAGCAACTGACAGATGCAAGGTTCGCCTTACTTCTTTTGAACAATAACAGTCATTCACACTGAAAAAGAAAAACATTTCTTAAAGAGCAAAGAGTAATAATTCCATTCCTATTAGCCTGGGTCCATTAAAAAAAGTATTAGTTTCTAAGAATCAGATGTTAAAATATCAGGTTTAAAACACTTTGCTTCAGCAATCAGCACTTTTAATTCTTGCTTTTGAACAACAATAAATCTACTTCAGTATTTCTGCTTTTGATTCTGATTATTCGCATTATACAGCTGAGCTCTTGGCAACTTTTATTGAGAGGTTGTCAAATCTGGATACTTGTTTTTAATAACGGCTATGGCCTTATTCTTTTCGGACCTTTACATTCTTTAATAGACATATAAATGGTCAAGTATTTAAAATTTTAATATGTAAATACTTATTAAACTATAGCTGTATGTTTCCAGGATTATTCTTTCCCATTATCTAAATTTAAGAAGCTACATTTCTTACGAAATTACTTGTGATCTGTCTTTGGTTATACAGACTTATACAAAGTTTTTTAAAGGTACCAGCAGTTGTGCAATATCTGCATTTCTGGCAACAAAAAGACAGTTCTTTTGTTTCTTCTTTTAACTACAGGATTTGAAACAACAAAGCAGAAGTCAAACAGATTTTAGTAAATCTGTGCAAAAATCCAACTGAACTGAGTAATTCTCTTCCAAAAGAGCCTTTGAAAAGTCACTAGGAGAGCTAAAGTGTAATCTGATGCTACAACACAACCAGCAAAATCACCATTACACTGTGATGATGCATAAGACAATCTTGATACTCTAAAAATATAAATGAAGTTTATTAAGCTGAAGAAGAAAAAGCAAACAATGTAATTTCTCCCTTTTAAAGCAATGTTTCTGTTCCTTCTGCATATTATATTACTTCTGCTCAGGTAACTTTACGTCTTTACCACACTCCTTTTCTCTCTCCATTTATGCACTCACATAAAAATTGCAGTTTTTAGGTAACATGAACTCAGGAAACTAATAAAGAGCTGGCAAGAAAATCAGGTAACACAGGAAAAGGTTGCTTTCTTCACTATTCACTACATTCCTAGCTTTCTCAGATTCCATTTTCTTGCATCCTTCCACATTGTTTCTATTCAACTAACATCTGTTGCTAAAAAAGCAATTTGAGAATGAGTCCAGGCATACCTTACTTAACAGAACTTCCTAGGATTATGAAATGCTGAATCACAACATCAAAATCAAAAGCACAAAGAAAATATTTTGGGAAAACTGTCTTTTACCTTTAACACAGAGGTCATGAACACTGACATCCCCATCAGCACAAAAATCATCAATCCTGTCACTCGCTGCTCCCGGATTCCCAAAAACTTTGGTTGTTCTCCTGGTGCTGAGCATTCAGATTCAACTTTTAGGCTGTTAACATGACTTATAGACAGGACAGTTGCAGCAACAAACCACGGTAAGCCCATGAGAGAACATATTCCCAACATAATACCAACCATGAGCAGATCAAGATGATAACCACAGCCTTTCTGTAAAATTAAGCAAATAAATAACTTGATAAACTTTCTATTTCTATGATATCATATTTCTAACTCAGCAGGTCAATAACCTAGAACTACAAAAGTCAGATACTTTGAGAGTGTCCACAAAATTATATTTGTTCTTTATTAGTCAATTTATACATATATTTTAGCAGCTGATGGTAATTTCACAAATTTGCAGAATGAATCTGATTTAAAATAAACCTGACTTACACAACATTAAACTTCCATAAAAATTACTTTTACCTTCAGTTTATGCTCTTTCCTGTTTATAATAACAGCTGTTATTTGTTGATCCATGAAAATAAGAATGGTACAAAGTAAAGCCGGAAGAGCAGCAATCAAGAGTGTCCACCAAGGATTGCCTCCAAGAGGATCTATGAACCATCCTCGGTCTTTTCGGGTGGGCTGAAAAAAAACCCCAACCCATCAACAATGAGAATTAAAAGACTAAAACAGAATGCAGTTTTTATCACTATAAACAGCTTAAATGAACAACAGTCTCTTAATACACATTTAGGTTGTTTTCCAATGGCTTTGACCAAAAGACTGATTTAGCTGTTACAAGTGAACATGACATTTATATGGAAAAAATTAAAACAAATCCATTCACTTCCTTCATTTTTGCACAAAAGAATGCTCCCCTTTCAGTAATAATATAAAACATAATTTCTTCTGTCAGATGAAACATACATCCAAAACAGACAAGAGAAACTACTTGATCAACGACCTTGTAATCAAAAAAGAGAAATTTCTGTTTCTATACAACTCCGTTGTTCTAGTGTTCATAAAACTGCAAGCATTTTAAAAGTCATGTTTTTCAAAAGGTTTTATTTCTTACTTCAAATTTCTCTGGAACAAGAAGCTTAGGAGAAGGTACTCCTACAAGATAGTCAATCAAAACCATGATTACTATGGTCAGAAATACTGCAAAGTCACTGATGGTAGAACGCACCTGTAAAGAACAGACTTGTGTTAAGCCCTGCTTTTTCACCATTATAATTTGCAAGTGCAGAAAGTCAATTTTCTCCCCTGTAAAAGGTGAAGTTTATTTATATTATACTACACCACAGAACATTCTGTATTTTTACTTGTTACTTTAAAATTTAGGGTGCCTGCCAGCATAGTATGAAGTTGCAGAAGACAAGTATTTTGTACAACTGTTCACTCATTTAAAAGTGGTCTACTGCAAGAGGCAAACTACTTCCAACAACTCCATCATCTTCCTCCCCCCTCAATCCCACTAGGAGGCTGGGCCATCACAGCTAGTCCCTGGTACCTTACATCAGTCACAGTCAGACATTTCATGTTTCAATCAATAGGAGGTGGATGACTTGCAATACATTCAGATTACCAAAGATAACTTCATTAAACATTAGGAAGACATTGCAGGGATGAGCTGAGGTTTATAGCAGATCTAACTACTTCATTTGGCCTAGCAGAAGTTACATAAATCAGTCTTAGAAGAATCATCACATTAGCATCTATTAGAAATAGTAATCCCCTGAGGAACCACTCAAAACCCAATAGACATCAGTAGTTTGGGGAAAGCAATCAACTGTTTTGTATGGCTAGGTGAGGAAAACAGAAGCAATATTATCTCTACTAATGATACCCGGCAATACCCATTAATGTGTGGAGATGGACTGCTTAGGTCTTTCAAAGTTTAGAATACCTTGTTGTAACTCTACAAAAATACTAAATGAGCACCTAATTTTCTGCAGATGATTTCTTTCCTCAAATGTCCTAAATTTTGTAATTATTAACTGATTTTTGGGCTTTAATTTCCTTTCCTGTCTTAAAAGAAATCTCTCAAGACAAAATTCAACTCCTTTAAATTATACTAAGGTATATATTACAAGATAACAATAGTCTCTAAACAGAATTACCTTGGTTGGGAAATAGCGTTTGGTCTTGAATTTCTTAAGGAAAGAGGAGAGGAAAAATGTTGCAAAAAATAGTATGACAGACCAGAAGAGAACATCTGGAATATATGGTCCATGATGGCCACAAGCTGATCCACGAAACACACCATGAAATTCTAAACATTCCTGCAAAGAGAAAAACTCTTCATATGTCTATGTTTTATCCATTCAGTACATTCAACCAAGCTTCCAACTTTTCTATAATAAACACATTTGAGAATGTTCATAGTTCCAAAAAGGAGGTTCTTTCCTTCATCACTACCTCACCCTGAAAAAGCCAAACGTGTGCTGCCTGTTCCAGAAAAGCCACAGTAGCCACCACTGATTATTTCAGGATGCCAAAATGCTGGGAGATGCCCAAGAAGAAACAACTTCTTTACATTCACAGTACTTCTATTCTGTTTTTCAAAGCATTGCAAGATTGCCCAGGAAAAGCAGAATATCCAACATCAAATTTAAGCTAATGAACATAAAAAAGGATCTCCTCAGTTTCTCCCACCTCTTTGACTTTGTTTTGCTCAGTTAAGGGAAAAAAACATACCCTTATAGAATAAGATTATCCAAACCATAAGAAAATGTTTCTAGCAAACTAGGAAAGCATCATAAAGAATGGATTTGAATAAAAAAGAAAACAAAGTCAGATGATACCTATCCAAAAGACTTACTGAAATGCAAAGCAAAAAGTTAAAGTAGACAAATGGAGCACAAGGAAACAACAAGCCAATAAATCAAATAACTGGAAGCAGCACTGCCCCAACCTAGTTTATTAATTAATTTATTGAAAATTTAACTTATGACATAAATTCTCCCTATTAACAATCTACTTTGATTATAAGATAACACCAAATCCTGGATCAGTGCTGTCTCTCGGGTAAGACTAAAGATGCTTTAGAGGATGAAAAGGCATACAAAATAAATAATAAATATAAAGGAAACACAAAAACAAGTTCAAAAGAAACTGCCATCCTAAGGGATTATGGTAAACTAGGAGCCATTGGTAGCACACAAAAACCAGTACTGCTATAAGTCAAGTAAAGCACTGAGGTTTTACATGGAACTTCTGCTGTGCAAAAGAGATGCTTTCAGTGTGAATGTCCAAGCTCAGACACAAGGGGAGCCCATACGCAGCTACCCACTGCTGTTCTAGACAGCCTCAGATGGCCAAAGCAGGCACACAACCTAGCAAGCGTAACAAAAACCACAGCAGATCCAAATCATTCAAGATGCAGGTGGGAATCAGATGCCAGGGTATGCAAAGTGGCTGCACGTAGCTGCATTTATTCCACTGCAGACCACCCAAGAAACTACTAATCAGCAAAAGCATTTCTCCCTAAATGCCTTCCAGAGCACTTCCACACTGTAACCTTCCTCCTCTTCACAAACCCACAAAATTAGATATTGGTATAAAATATCCACTTCAGAAGTTAATGCTTTCAAGCCTATTCCAAATAGTTATTTTCAATTTCAAATAAATATTTTCTTCCAATCAATACTTAGGTAGTTTGATTCTGTTGTAGTGTTATTACCAACATCTAACAAACGAATGAAACATGTTTGCTGCCACAGTGACTAAAAATTCCATCCCCACATCATATTAAAAACATTTCTTTCAGGAATTGGAAGAAAGCAAACACCTATTTATTCACCTCATCATATTCACCTGCAGAAAGATGACTGTGGTGCCTAAGAGCGTTAAGGTAGCTACCCTCAAGCAGACATTTATATTAGCATTTACTTCCCTGGACTCACTCATCTAGTCCTCTACAATGACTGTTTAAAGCCTTATGGAAGAAATAAGAGAGTTCAAAAAAACAGTTTTAAGGAAAACAGTCCAGGTTCAATTACAAAAAAGAAATCAGATGAAAAAATACTAATCAAACTGGTACTGTGCAGGTATTTATTTTTTATATATGTATATGTACATACACACACAGATACATACACACAGCTTTCAGATACTCACAGAAACTGTAAGGTTACTCCATGCTATATCTTCCCCAGACTTATTCAAACTCCTCCACACACGCAATGTTTCATTGCTTGGTTTCTCAGGCTCAGAACACACACATCTGACAGGAAGAAAAAAAATTTACACACTTTTAAGCTGTATGAACCAAAGTGCAGCAATTTGAAGTAAATTCAAAAATCCTGAGGAGTTTAAACCAGAGTTTATCCCAAACTTCTATGGAAGAAGCAGAGTACAAAGCTTTTCCTTACATCACATGACCTAGGATTATTGGGAGGGTGACAGAAATGAAGAATCAGGTCACCCTCAAGTAAAACACCATGTCTGAGTATGTAGTGAGCTAACTGAAGATATAAATGGTTACAGTACTCAGCTTTAAAGCGACTGTATACATATTTTTTAGCAATATTTTTGTAGAAGTAAAAATGCCCCTCCCTATTGCAGCGTTTTGCAAACTTGCACTGCAGAATCCTTTCTGTCAGACAGGTTGGCAGAAGTACACACCAGATAAAAAAAACCCCAAAACACAAGAGAATTAATATTGATTTAATGGGATGTTTTCAAATGAAGCTATTCAAGTACACCAACTGGTAAGCTTAACATGTAAACATTTATGTAGAAGAGGAAAAGGGGTAATAAGCAAGAAATAAGTCTCCTTTTTCTATGAGATTCACTAAAGACACTGAAAGAAACCCCAGTGAACCATGGAAGGGAAAATCTGCATCCTGATAGTGTGAAGGTAAAGAAGGAAAAAACACTGAATTGTGCATGGGCAAAAAGAACCTAGGTTTGAAAAGCAGAGTGTTTGGGGAATTTTAAAAATACTAAGTAAACAAATTTTCTTTTGTTAACCGAATTCTAAAGTAATAGCAAAAGGAAGTCGGGAAGGAGTGGAAAGCAGTAATTCCTACAAAGTAGTTGCCAACACAGCATCATCAGAAGAGAAAGGAATTGCAACCATAAGCATGCTGAGACAGAAAGCATCATTAGTTGTTGATCAAGGCAGCAACATAAGCATGCTGAAGGAAGACTGACAAATTTCTCAACAAAGGCAATGAAGATAAAGTATGCCACCAAGCAGATAAGCAGAAATCCAGAAAGACAAAGAAAAAAACCACACCCAGAGAAAAATTTAAAAGTACTTGAGATTATCTTGTGGCTCAATTAACTGAACATGCTTGTTCTGAAACCTTTTCCCCACTGG
This sequence comes from Gymnorhina tibicen, assembly GCA_013399875.1. Lineage (NCBI taxonomy): Eukaryota > Metazoa > Chordata > Aves > Passeriformes > Artamidae > Gymnorhina > Gymnorhina tibicen. Next base: position 134,005 of record VXAZ01002369.1, on the reverse strand, counting down.
AGGTTACAGAGCAGGGAGAAAAAGAAAGCAAAAGGAGGAAGAAAGCAACTGCGAACAGCTGGATCCCCCTACAGCTTTGTGAGAGAAAAAAATATAGGACAAACCCAAGCTGAACACTGTGGCATGTCCCAAAAAACGTGTGACACCATAGAGCTAAACCAAATTAAAATCCCACCTTACCCTCTCCACCCTCGTGGCTTGCCTGTGGCAAAACACCATCAGGTGGCAAGTGCCAGAAGACCTACAACTACAGTTTGTGCCAGATCAGTAAATTTACCATGCTCACACAGGAGTCCAGTGAGGACCCAGAGCCACTGAAACAGAAGGATGAGCAGACAGTAGAAAGGGGAAAATAAGGAAGTGAGTGTATTCCCACAGCCCACTCCTGGCAACATGGCCTGGTCTTAACAGCTGTTAAGACAGGAAAGTGAGTGTAAATGTCAAGTGTGAACGGAATACAAGAAGCGGTCCGGCAGGCTGTTTGCCCTTTCCCCCTGAAAAAAAGTACTGAAGAAGCACTAAATGATTGTAAAACTGAGCAGAGATCTGGAGGGGAAACACAGTAGTCCAAACCTGGTTTGACACTGCTAGAGGTCACGCTGTGTGCAAGATGATCACAGCCCTGGCCAGGCAGAGCAGCTGCCCAGGAAGACAGTGAGTATTCTGCTCTCCAACTAGGGAATGACTGCCCAGTACAACAAGCAGGGACCCGAGCCCCAGGTGCACGGACATGACCTCGTTGGGGGTCCCTCACCCATATTGTGACCACACAGGTATAACTAAAGCTGGAAGATGCACATCTCCAACAGGAGGGGAGCACTAGCATTTAAATTATTCATTTAAACTATGAGAAATTAGCAGTATTTCTGAGCAACAGTGAGCAGGATCTCCATCTGGCAGGTGTGAGCTGGTAACCCAACTCATCCTATTTCATGAAACTTCCTAGAAGTAGCAAGGCAGAAGTCCTGCTCTGACCCTTAGTAAAGGTGCAGTTAAAGCAGGCTTTGTCACAGGCCCTTATTCCTTCCAACCACCCCTACCTAATACAGAAAATTCAATTCCACAGCATCCTGAATAGTTTTTCTGAGGTTTCTCATGCCCATACCACCCCTAGCATTCCTCCTACCCTTCCTGGAAGTGGCACCCACTGACATTTAGTAAACAGTATGTCTCTCTATATTTTCCTATTTATTTCACTAACAGATAGAAACTTGGTACTTACGAATATGAAGTCAGTTTATCCAAATCATTGTGCATATTGAAGGCATACACTTCTCCCAAATGAACAAGCTTTTCCAGTGCCTCATAAATAAATATGATGCATATAAGCGCTGCAAAAGCTTCCTCAGTAAATCGAGTGATGTAGCACACGAGGCTGCTGGCATCTGTGGCCACAAGCACAATGCATAGAAATGCAGTCCACAGACCAATGCTAGTTCGCAGGGAGAGGTAGGAAAGACCATAATCCCTGTGTGAAGAAAGAAACAAAAAGCATTAACTGAGCCAAAACCCACCCATACTACATTCTATTTGAAAAGACACTGAGGCCAAGCTTTATAGGTATTCAGCACTTTTCTCATGCTTGATATTAGCTCTGAAGGAGGCAGAAACTTTTTTTGTCTCATCTCCCACCAAAGCAAAGCAACACTGCAAGGTGTTTCTAGGATTGACAGTGCAACTACCTAGCTTGGGAAGCATCATGGGGATGGATCTCTCCAGAACTACCCAGATGGTTTCTCCTAGAGGGCAGATCGACCTCTGCTTACCCCTGCAGAAGCAAAGCCAACATCTTCACACAGTCAGAATGTAACTTTTATTTAAGTCCTTGCCATTTCTTATTACTGATTTTCATTCAGGTTTGCCAATGCTTCACAGCTTTTGTATCAATTTCTCAGTCTCTTGACACTGTATTTACTGTCACTGACATACACATTTACTGCACATCTTCAATTACAGACATTGTAACAGGCTGGAAAGTTAAAAAGTGCATCAAACAAATATAAAAATCACTTACCTGCAAAATTTAAATAATATTTTTTCAAATACTAGAACTGGTCCGGTGCTTCCCAAGATAGTAAGAGGTTGCCCAGCAAAAAGAGAATAGGCAATCCCAGTTAATGAGGCTCCAAAGAGAGACTCTATTGCACTCTGTTTGGGGGAAAAGAAAGTGCTGTAACTATGCTGCCTTTCAGGTTAGCATTTAGCATCACATCTGCATAAATACAGCTTTAAGATGCATTAACTTAGAAACAAGACAAGATGTAAACACATTGCAATTAATATCCATGTTCGAGACAAAAATAACTTAACACAGTTTTGCAGTAACAATACCATGGACAAGATTTTGAAAACTTCACTCCTGAGAAACATAAAGCCATCCAAAACCATGAGAACAAGCTACTAGTCCTGCTAGCTATGGAGGAAAAGCATACCAACAATTATACAAATTTAAAAAAACCAAACCAAACAAACAAAAAAAGAAAATAGTTACTTAACATGTTGTTTACAGAAAGAATTAATGGTCTCTGTAAAGAAAAAATATATATACTGCAACATACCTGTACCAATATGTGATACAGTGTGCCGTATCAAACCTGCATCAGTCAACCAAGCATTACAAAAGAAAAAAAAAAAACAAACTGACAGGCAGAGGTGCAGGGGAAATTACTGAAGAATATTGGTTTATGTATACATGACACCAAAAATAGATGAGCAGTAAACCAATGTCCCACCTGGTAATGCATTTCTTTTCAAGGAATTAAGGTATCTACTTCAGTTCTTGAATTAAATGTTTTACTGTTAACATTTTCTGCCAAAAAAACCCAGTTACAATGCACCTCAAAAGAGAGAGGCCAGAATTTTAAATACTAAAATTATACTAAATTGACTTGAAAATAGTTCAATACACCACCTACCACTATGAGAAGTCATGCATTACAGATTCCTGTAATGGAATTACAGTGTTCCTGGTGGAACTTTCAAGCATTTGCTATTTTGAAATTACGCAAGCCTAAGAAAACAGTATTTATGCAAACTTGAGCTCCAGTTCAGGAAAGCATCTGAAAACGATCAAAATGATTTGCTGAACTGGGGCTATTAAAAATGAAAATGAGTCCTTTGTTCATAACATTAGGAAAAAAATATATAATCCCAGTCTCTTGTTCTATTACCTTTGAATTAGTGTTTTTGGTTAGTCAATGCATTAACCTTGGGGCTCTCAGTCAGGGTGGCAGGGACAGGAGCACTGTGGAGGTGATGGCCTCTGAGAATGCGAGGGAAGGTTTCAAAGACAAACTGTGTACCTTACAATGTCAGCTACTGTGCTTGAACATGTGTGTGCAGTAACTAAATGTTTTATTCAATGATGCACACCAAGTATCTGAAGGCAGGAACAAACCCGCAAACAATTCCAGTCAGCTAAAAGAAAGAAGGTGTTTGAGAATCAAGCTTTAAAAGGAAGGTACTTTCATTATTATACATGTTGTACGTTCAAAGTTTACGCTGACATTTTAGTAATCATTCCTACATTTAGAGTGGCACAACCAGCACACAGAAGAGACATAATTGATTTCTGTATTTTCTATCAGCATGAAGTGCAACATCAATAAACAAGTATCAAGAGTCAACAGCAATACTTGAAAGAGATAAAATAGTTAACTAAATTTTAATATAGCACAAGTTTAAAAACTTCATCTAAGTATCAAGAAGAATTTTGTAACATTATAAGCTTCAACAGAACCTTAAAATTTGTAAAGGACATGTCTGAATACATCCTTCCCTCCCACAAAAGGACAGAACCTTGTTTCTTTGTGATAGATTTAAAAACAGAAAATACCCTTCACACTAGTTTACTCATAAGCCAATTGACACTAAGTTAACTAACACTGCTGATACTAAGCAATTTTGCCCTGCTTCAAAAACTAAAGTGCAATGATATTCTGGTGAAAAAGGTGCTGGTTTTATCTACTGCCCAACATAACACTACCAAAATTTTGTATGCACATGGTTTACATTTGAGTCACTTACAATGAAGAGTATTTTCTGCTGATAAACCTCAGACACTTTATTTTACTGGGAGGAACATACCATTAGTGCAAGCACAAACATATCCTGTCCGTTTCATAAATGGACTGCTGGCCACACACTGCAGGCATTATCATCCTCGTAGGCCTACTACTCAAGGCCAGTACATGTTCTTGGCTATCCACCTTGAGCCTCTGACTTTGCCTAAAGTAGGCCTAGTGGGATGGTGCACCTTTACTGCTATTCATTACTCTTAAGCAGCCAAAAAGAAGGCAATGCAAGCCTTTTCTCAATTCATGAAGCCATTCATCCAATAAGGCAGGATAAACATTTTTTACCTCCCCTGTGCATCTTCTCCTGTTCACATGGGTTCCCCACATTTTCCATAGCAATTACCTTTTGGGGAAGATCTGCTTTGGGGCAGGCTAATCAAGTGCTGTGGGTAAATTCTTCAAATACAAGTATAAATAAATGAGACAAATGCACACAGTGACTTGCCTCTGAAGGTCTAAAAGCCTGGCCACTACCATTCTTTGTACTCACTATTCTGCCTTGTGTAGCTTCTCCCAGGAGCCCTCCAAAAGTGATTACAGGAGACATACAGGCACAGTATAGGAAAAGAATCGAGGCCAGGCACTGCAGGCTTAATGCATCCTTGAAGTCACTCAAGAAAAAAGGTGCTTTCCTTTGGATGTCAAGTATCAAACCACCAAAAAGCCTAAATAGGTGAGATGAAACTCGTCAAACTGTACACTAGAGGATTCTAGCTAGTTTAAAACTATGGGCTACACATGACTGCCTGTGCCTATTGCTGGCACAAATTAGCTATTTCATAACCCAGATTAAAGCATAACAATAAAAATGTAAATGAGAATCTTATCTATTCCAATTCAGCAGTATTCCAAATATAATCAAGCAGGTTACCCACATTTTTACAAGTTGACCAGTTTTTTTTTTTAATATATGGGCTAGATACTGAAAAAGTAACTTTGCAGACCATTTTACCTAAACGATGTTTAAGTCAAATCTGTCTTAGAATATTCAAAACAAGGAGCAGAAGAAATATGCTAAACCTCAACCAAGATCACTGCATTGACACATTTCAATATTACTACTCCACCATACAGTTGTAGCCTTTAAATTTGAATTCTCTTCATACGTATGATTATGTCCATAAATAAATTTAGGTCTATCATTTTTAACAGTGTTCTTAGCTGGAGTACACAGATATTCTATAAATATAAGTATAAAACCAAACACATGTAATTTAGTTCAACTGGGTAAGTTATTACCAAGAATTTAAAAAGCAATTTTAAAAAATCTTAAAGACTCCAAAATACTAGATATTCATTTGAACTTAGAAAAATTTATTTTTAATTATTAAAAAAACCCCAAACATTCCTAAGAAAAAGAAAAGCCTAATCTACAGATAATTCTCTGAGCAGAAATGAACTTCTCAGCTCCATATACTGTCTACACAAACAGCAGAAAGTAATTATAACAAAGCCACAATGGTAGAATTCAACACAAATGTTGTAAAGTCTTTCTCACAAATGTATGAAAAAGTTGCACTTGATTTAGAAGTTTATTATTTTGGGGATAACAACGCTGTACCTATATTCCAGAATTTTTCAGTTGATTTAATCTCTACTCTCATTTCAGATATTAAAGTTTAATCATAACCAGGTATTTCTAATGTTGGAGACTTCTCTGGTAAATATTTTGGAATTAACAGAGAACAACAATAACTGAAAGAAATTCCTTAAATTTTATTTTCTCTCTATAAGAAACCTAACCAAAACCCAAATCTAACCAATACCAAAACTACTTTTTGCCACTTTTTATTTCTAATTGTTCCATTTCATATACGTTTAATAAAACAGATTTGCATTAATGGGATTTTTTTAGTACCTAGCCCAATACTGAAAATTGCATATTCCTGCTGTAATCATGATAATTGCATGCTCCTGAAGACTAAAATTTAAAACCCAGCTCTTAAAAGTCAGTTAGTTAAATTAGGCAGCATCTTATGTGAAATCCTTCGCAAATGTGTTGAGAAACATTGCCAGAGGCTTGAAAATACTTTAAGCAGATTGGCACTTACAGGCAAGAATTCAACACTTGAAAAGGACAAAGGATGCGCTCTGACACTTATACCGTGATTTTTTAATGTTCAAATGTCAATCATTAAGATGAAGATTTATCATTTCTATTTCTTTATGGTAGCTAGCATTTAGGGAAATGAACACACCTTCCAGTTCTCTGAAGTTCAGGTCCAGCATGATGGCCTTCTTCTTTAAGACCCTCTCCTGGAGGAGTAGATCCATTTGGAAATTTAGGTGCCTTCCTTTTCTCCTACAGAAGAGATGGGGGAAAAAAAAAAGGAAAGAAAAAACCCACTTTGAGACTGCATTTACACTAAAAAGAATAATTAAAAGAGAGCGTGCAAAAATTCTATGCCTTCCACACCCTTTTTCATATTCCCAGCTCATCAGCAGTCCTCCATTTTCCAAACTAATCTTTTGTTGAGTGCAGGTGACTAGAACTGTACAACACTCCCCAAAAGACCTTATTAGCACTTGCACAACAGTATTAATCTTCCCTGTATCTACACAAAATAGATTCCTGAAACACAGTGAAACAAAGCCTAGATTTTCAACATACAGTAGGCTCAACCATGAGACAGAAATCTTTAGATCCTTTTTTTTCTTCAACCATTTCCAGAGCAGAAACATGTAACATGTAGCAGAAAGTGACCTCTTTTTATGATACACACAGTATTTAGTTTAAATATAAATGAGAAGTCATTCCCCTGCTGAGCAAGCTGCTTACCAGCTCCTTATAAATTTTTCAGCTGAGCCTGCCTTCCAAAAAACCCTGAGCCCTGCTTATTTTGGAAACAAGTTACATGGTAACCTCAGGCTATTCACGAATAAACTGCACTGCTTTTACCCTCTTCTATTCCACCCACTCTGCCAAACCATCACTGGACTTGACACCAATGTCAACCTTCTGAACCAAAAGCACTGGTCTCTCCCCTGCTTTTGATCCTGGAGGCCCAAATTCCTGTAAGTTGTAAAAAGGGAGAAGAAGAAAGTCTCTCTAAGGACCCACTTTCCTTAGCTCTTGCTCTAAGCCTGTATCATCACAACTGAGCAATATGATCGATTTTTCTCTATTTCATAAACATTCTGTGAACAGTATATGCTAGACAAAATACATTAAAGCATTGCAATCAATACTGCATGCAAACACAAGTTCTTATAATAATTAAAATATTCTTGCTGCTCATTGCTAGACTAGTAGTAAAATTTGGTAACATGAACTCAAGTACAATTTCTCACCAATTCTCCCAGTTCTCATATGAACTCATTTCAGTATTTCAACAGGAAATACAGTAAATAAAATTAACAGCATAACAGAAAACTGATTAACACCTTTTCCCCCCTTCTTCTTTTCTTTTTTAAAATTTTTTTTCTAACTTAAATGGACAATCCGCTTTTCCTTGCAAAATGGATGTGGGGACTTTCCTGATGCTTTACAGACATCTGGATAGGAGCCAGCAGTGTGGCCAGGTGGCAAGAAAGGCCAGTGAGATCTTGGCATGTGTCAAGAAGAATGTGGCCAGCAGGACTAGGGCGGTGACTGTCCCTCGGTACTTGGCAGCTCAAGTCTTATGTTCAGTTTAGGCCCCCTCACCACAGGACAGACTGGATCTTTTTTTTCCTTTTACCTGGGAAGGAACGCTTTTTGGTGGCTCAATTCGTATAGATGGATCCCACTCTCCTGGAGGCAGGACTGTCACTTGGTCTAAAAACTCATCAATTCCTGACAACAAATCATTTCGGTCTTTTGCTTTATAGGCAACATCATGGAAAACCTACAAGAAGAAAGTACTCAACATTCATTTTTATTTTATTTTTCTGAAAGAGGAACTGATTATCATATATAATGATTACACTGGATTATTTTTTAAAAGGCATGGAAAATATTTTGTAGATCCTCAAAAGTTTGACTTTTACTTTACTTACATACTTTTAAATTAAAAATACCGGTATGCACATTCCTATGGACCATAAAATACGGAAGTTTTATCTTCAAACACAAAATGAATATTGATTTCATTTATAAAATTAAATTAAAAGTTAATCTTCAATATTCAAGACATCAAGTTCATGTACTACTGTCTGAATAATTCTGCCCTACAGCCACTGTACCACTATGCTGTGCTAAATCATGACAAAAAATACTTCAAATAAGCTTCAAACCAAAACACAAGTTTTTATTAAGAATAAGAATGCATTTTTACACATCTATTAAGTTTAGAAAGTTTAGAAGACTTATTAAGTTTAGAAGACTACTTAAAAAGCACGAGATCAATCCCACTAAAAAAACCTGTACTGTTTTACAGACTACTACAACATGAACTTCAAGATGCATTTTACACACAGAGAGAAAAAAAAATTCTATTTTCCTATAAAAACTGCTTGCAGAAGATGAACCTAAATAGTTTCTGTACATTTGAAACCTGAACTGTTTTTCTCCAAATACCATTAAATCTGACCATTAAATCTTCTAATCTTAAAATAGATCTCTGAAGTCTACTCAGGTCTTTTTAGACCATTGAGTAATTTATGGTTTTTTCTATTTCAGGGATCTAGAGTATTCCTAAAAATCAGATCAGCCTATCTAAAAAAGATCAGAAGCTGCAACTAAAGCTTTTAATATTCAGTTCTCACACTGAACAAAAACTAAATTCACAGACTGGTTACCAATTGCAAAATGACAAATTTCTAGTTTACATTCCCAAACTTCAAATTGTTCTAACAGTAAAAAGTACTTGCATTTCTGCTAGATAACCTTAAAAATCATCAGCAATTCAGTAGGTGGCGCTCAATGTGAAGTCAAAATTAAAACATCCTAATTTTGCTCAGTAAGATGGCAACACTCTTAAAAAAAGTCCTGGTTCCTCCCTGAGGTCTTTAAAACCAATAGGGCTCTAAGCATATGACTTCAAAAGGCTATTAAAATTCTAATTTTATTTATTTGACCTTGCTTAGATTAAACAAAAAAAAATCTATGATGACTCAACTGCATGCATTTTTAAAACTTTGTGTCCTGAGCACTTGTGCAGTTGGTTCTGTCCTTTCTGACAGTGACTCATATCAAATGCAGTTATATTTAGTAGTTCTGTTAACCAGTTTAACACAAGAATTAAATCTATACATCAAAACCAATTTTTTTTTTCAGAAATACATTTAGGATTTCCTCAAGATAGACAAGGAACAAAGTTAATTTATCATTATCTACTTCACTAACACAAAAAATAATGACATTTACAGTTCTTCATTTAACCAGTTTCTGGGTTTTTTCTTTAACCTACTACTCCAAATCATTTACTGAAATCAGTTGGTAAATACATTATTCTAGACTTTAACTACAAGCATTTAAAATAGATCACTCACATCATCTGTCATAAGTGTTGCTATTGATCGCCCAATTTCATGGTACTGTGCAGCTTTTCCTGCTGGTCCCAGCAACAAAAACAAAAACCTGTGGAGAAAGTAATAGAGATGAGTATGGCTGACTTATTTGCATATACTCAGAGGGGGTTTTTCAAATTAATGTTTAAAGAAAATTTAGTGGTGAAGTAAAAATACCATTTTCACCACTTCGGATCTTAAAAGACCGCTGCAACACTGTGAAAAGACTCAGCTTAAAGTCATTACTGGAAGGAACTCAAATCCTGAACCAAAATGACTCAGACACCTTCTTAATTAAGACTAATTTTTCAATTTCTTATAATGCTTTAAACATAGTAGAAATCCACAGACTAGAGCTCAATGAATATTTCCTCTGGATTCCAACCCCTTCTGACTTTCCCAGTAGCAAAGACCCCTTAAGTGGCAGCCTAGGAGCTTTATGACCTGTCCTAGGCTCCCTGATGATCACCTTTTCATGGGAGCTAAAGCCCCTCACCTGCTGTGACTGTGTATGTCACACAGAGGATGCACCTATGTACTTCTTGCAACACACTGGGCACACTCATATAGTCATATCCTGGTCTTGTGTCAGTGGAAAGGAAGGGAACTTGGATACTTGAACACCTAAGAGAGTGACATTCTGGGAAGCTGATCCAGTCTGGGGGTTGGGTCACAGCATATGTTAGTGGTCTCCATCTCCTTGCGCAGTAACAGTGCCTAACATAAAACCTACCAGAACCTTGAACAGGAGTAGCATTTTATAAATTCAAAAGGATACAAACCAAAGAGTGAACCTCAGTAATTTGTTTCACAACCTTCTTCCTATATTCCATGAAAATGACATTCCCAAGCACAACAAAACTGAAAAAAGTAGCGCCTTCTTCCAACTCACAGTACAAAAAGCTCAATTCTGTCTCCTTTCCAAGTTTACTACCCTAACTGAAACTGAGAGTGCATCTTCAGAATCCAAGTATGCTTGGATTCTGATCTGCAAGTCTACACCATTCTGAAAAACTTAGGACAGAATAATTTTAGCTACAGTAATACAGCAATCTGTATGCAGAAATTTTGGAATTTCCCAACAAACACTATGAGCACTCCTGTCAACTACCCTCTGAAAATTCTCACATATATGTATTTCTGCCCTTCAAAAGAGTGCATAAGCTGAAAACCACGAAGATAAACACTTCGATCATTTTAAAACATTAAAAACCCACCAAAAAACATAAATGTACAAATGTATGCCAAACACCACAGAACGGCCCAATACATCAATGTGCACAGAAAATGAAGTGTCATCTGTGATGATTGATGAAATGATCTTCTACCTTCATCATGAGACCTGTATTTTGATATTTTGAATATCTGTGGTAAATATACCCACAGTATACTGGCAAGATCCTGGGTTTGGGGGAGCAGGGTGACTGCACCAGGTTGGATAACATATTGCAGACTGAAAACTGTTTCCATGTATTAGCTGCAGATTGATTACTCCAATGTCAATCACGTAGATTTGGGCATACAATAAAGAAATTATTTTCCACCGAAGTCACTCATATGCAGAGCACTTTTATACAAAGAGCAGAGCTTCAGATTAGACAGACCTTCAGACTTAGTGTGCTCTTCCCCACTGACAAGCTGTGTCACACCAAAGGAACTGTAACTATCTTCATGCCCATCTTTAACATGCCAACACAAACTTGGAAGACTCATTGCTTTTACTCCAAGTCAGCTAGCAGTTTCAACTCCTGCACTTGCTTAAGACAGCATCTTTACGTGTATATACATGTATATATGTGTGTGTGGTTGTAGAGGTATAGAGATAGATAAATATATATATATTATGCATACAGAGAATTTTGTGACAGATCTCATTCGTTCAAATTTTGCACCAAATGACTGACATACATAAAACTCTACATTTTTGAGCTTAATATAGTATATAAAAAATTACAGCTATTTGAGATCTTAAATGTTATGATCTTATTGCATAAGTAAAGCCAGACTTTCCAGGCATTTATTTACCGTGTAGGAACCGGAACCTCTGTGAGACCCGAGAGAAGCACAGCAGGAGAGAGCCTCACAAAAGCAATAATAGGTCTTTCTAAAAAATCTACTTCTCCCACTAACACATTTGATGCTTCTGCTCCTGAAGGAATTTTCCTCATGAAGTTCATATCAACCTATTCATACAAAGATGAAACAAGTGTTTATTCCATTACATTTCTTAGCAGAAATTCCATAACATAATTATGTTTATCAGCATTTACTAGACATTTATGCTACAAAGAAAAATTAAAAAGCAAATTAAATATCCCACAATACAGAAAAGACAAACACATTTAGAAGATGTCAGCCAGCCAGCCAAATAATAATAAACTATTTTCTATACGTTAGAATTACTAACACCAAGTATATTCTAGAAGACTCCAAACTGCAAAATCACCTTTCTAATATTATCATGACAAACATTCCGTGATAGGACATAAATTAACAAAATCTATGCACAATTAAGTAAGGAGAGTTCATGTAATTACACATGGTTTCTAGAATGCAGCAAGTTATTTCACAGCTGTGTATTTCAAATATGTCATAATTTTGAAGAATAATTTGTATATTTATGTTTTCGTCCGTAAAAAATATGACAGCTGAAAATCTTCACCTCCATTTCTGTATATGATTACAGAAGTGCATTAGAAAATGGTACAGCACATGAACTCTGTGTTCACATACACACACACACAAGCACCAGTGACACTGCTAGCTAGAGAACTTACAGATGGCCTCTTGAGTCCCACACCAAGTGTGCCACAACTACAGTGCCAGGAGGCTGACTCCTGTCCAACAGGAGACAAGGCAGGTGTACACAAGGACAGGCCAAGCAAAAATATAAAAACTGTGACAGAGGAGCAGGAATATATGGCACCTGCCATGATTAGATCAGAACTACAGTATAGGTTAGCTTCCCTTAAACAAAATTATTTAACCTGGCAAAACAATTTTCTTACAGTGTTTCACAGTACAGATGACACTTCTGACTGATCTTTATAGTAACAGCCACAATGGAACTTGCCCAGCAAATTTGAATTATGAAAGAAATATAAGAGATTTACAGTAGATCTTTTACAAGGTTTCTTTCAGAAAATTGGTATTATATGTTCCTAATGATTAAGATGTACAACAACTTTTGTAGAGGAAATTTATAATACATATAAAGCAAATCCTTCTTAAAAGCCCTCTTCATGAAAAAAAAAAGGAACCAACAAAAAGTCCTAGGGAAAAAAGTTACAACACAATCTACAAAACTGTTTTCGTAAGAGCCTTAATGGCAGATGTGAAAATATCCCCGTCTGCATGAGAAAGTACAGCAGCTGCACTCTTATGTTACCAAAATACTGAGAAGATCATCAAACAGTTCCCACTGGGAAGAATTTCAAAACGTGTGACACATTTAGCCTAGATCGTATTGTGACACAAGTTATCTCTCAGTACCTGTTTCTTGTGTACACTGGTACACAAGTCTTAGTTGTAACTAAGGGGGAAGTTACAACCATCATAGGTTTTGTTACATAGTTAACTGACGCTAAACACTGAGGTATTTAATGTTCCTTACCTTACTAAAATCAACCGTGCTGTTTTCTCTGCTTCCTCCTGACCCAGTACCTTTAACATCTCCACTTTTCCCGGTGTCTAAATTTCCAGGTGCTGACTGTGGAGATGCCAATAGCCCTATATTAAAACAAAAGAGCTAAGTTAAAAATGGTGCAGGAAGTGAACTGAGTGTGCAACACTACCAAAACTCAATGTGGCAGCTTGCTTAAAGCAAAAGTGCACGTTATTCAGTAAGTGCCCTACATTAGTATCATAAATGCAACATTAACAAGTCACTGTGTTGTCAAAATAATGACATAATTTTAAAAAATTAAGTACTGCCCAAATGATGGCCATTTGCAGAACAGTCACCAGAAAATATCAGCTACTTTAATTGCAGAAAAAATAACTGCTGGCATTTCAATCATAACTGATTCAGTAGTTAGTATAGAGCATCTTCACCATAGTAAGAATTCCTCGGACACCAAATGCAAACACCTCCAGTCTGCTGTGTAGCAGTTACTGCAGGTGTAAAAAGTGTCAGCAAGCCTCAGGCTACAACTATAAGGAATGTAGTCAACTAAGTTAACTAAGCTGTACAAGTAAGTAGTGGACTACATGAAGGACAGACTGCTTGCAAGCCATGGTTTCAATAAACAGACCAAAGCTCCCACTATTCATCTGACCACATGTTACTGTATGGAATATATGATTGAGCTGAAGAGGCACACACAATAAAGTTTTCAAGTTCAACATACAGTTCAACATCCCTCTAACACCTGCACCAAAACAAAACCGTGTTATGTATCTTGCTACACTGCCAGCAGCACTGAATTGCAGGTTCAGTAAAGGGTGCAAAAGGCAAGTAACCCAAGCGTTCGTACACAGAATTCCACGTTGCATCATGGTTCTCTCTACCCAATTAACTTTTAAAAGCTGGTCTAGGCATGCATAACCAAGCCCAAATACCACCTTTTGAATTACAGAGCTTTCACTTGTTCAGTTTAACATGCACTACGAGTGCATTTGGCCTTCTTGCTTGTCTACACTAGACCTTTCAGCTGTCGTGACAGAACATGCTTTCACATGCTTTCAAAACCACATCTAGATAAAGACTGAAGCCTAAACATTGTATTACAGGGAGAAAGTTTGTATTTAGGTCAAGCATCTCTCTAGTCAAGATATAAATGAAGCCCTCTCTGGCTACCATTGGGCTACTGTTCTATCATAACTACTGCCACGTAACTGCTTGCATACCCCCATGTTTATAATTTCTCGATTTTTACTTTTTTTATCATTTCAAGTAACAACTGAATTCACTTTTTTTCACCTCTGTATTTCTTTCTAAAAAACTCTTGCAAAAAGTCATCGTATCAACAAAAAACATGCAGGTCCAAGCCTTTACTACTAATTTTCATTCTTACAGTTCATAAGGGACGTAAGTGGTGTGGGTAGTTTTTCCTGAAGCAAAAACCAAATTAAGTTAATAGGCTGTCGTTTCCTTCATAAATCCTAACATGCACAAGTAATGAGCTAACACAACAAAAACAAAACAAACAAAAAAACCCCCAAAACACCAAAACAAACAAAAAAAATCCCCAAAACCTAAATTCTACTCTTCTGCTCCAAGTTTATGTGTTATTCACAAGAATCACAGCATCAACCACCTACAAAATCAGCTGATCAAAGTATTTAACTGCTTAGGAGTTAATGTGTTTGTAGAACTAGAAATAAATATTGAACAGTTGTTGCAGAAGAGCAGCATAATATAAAAGTTTAGACAAACTTTTTTCACTTTTTCCCCTTCTCTGTAGTAATACAGGTAACTTAAAATGTTTTTAACTGATGAAAGATGAGCCATAATGCATCATTCTGCACTTTTTGGAAAAACACTCTGAGTAAGAGCAAGCAGAGACTAGAACAAAAAGTAGAGAGACAATCAAGGAGAAGGGCAGAGAATAAGGATTCTACATATTAGCAGAAATATTTATTATTTCAGTATTAAAGTGATATTGATTCTTCTAAAAGGTTTGCCTTCAAAATTTCTCCCATCAGTCACAGTTAAGGCTCACACGTTTTGGCACTGACACGGGATCATTTGTCTGATCCTAAACCATGTGTGAATAGCTTTCCTTTCTGTTGGCCTTGCAATTGGACAGACTGCTGCTCTCACAAGACAATACAGCTCACAGGTTTTCAGACCTGAGCAAGCATTTCTGTATGAGACTGCGCTTCATTATGCATATCCATCAATCTGCTATTTGCAGGGAAACTCTGAACAAAAAAAATTATCTTTGTTAATAGTGAAACACTTCTATTCCAATCTCACATTAATAAAATAACTTAGTTCCCTCTCTTCTCAGTTCAGTAGATGCAAACTCAAGGACAACTATCTAGTAATACTTCTCAGATTGTAAGACAGAGAAACTCATTGTTACAAAGCTACCAAGGGGATCCTTAAAAACACAGTACTCTTCCTGATGTTAGTTAGGCAGGTGTACCACTTGTCTCCTCCAAAAGACTACAGTGGATTGAGTCTTGAGTAATTTGGAATAAAACCTCATAAACTCAAGTTGAAGTACTCACAACTACACCTTCACTAAAGATCATGTGCTTTTTCTAGTCCACTACAATTAGTACTGTGATCACAAAAAATCTAATCAACAATATCTACAGAAAAAAGAAGCTCATTTTTAGCTGTGACACAGCTCACTTCCTAGCCCTTCCTAGAGAATTCATTATTCAACAGTTCAAAGATGGGAAAACAAACACTGCTCTTCAAGTAATGACAAAATTAAAAAACATTATTAAGAGAAGCCTTTGTCTGTTTGATGTACTATGAACTGATGACTGGCTGATTAAAATTAAGTGGTAGACCAAAGGTGTGTGTCTTCTCCCTCCTTTTACAGTAACTCACATTAAGTTCAGTAACCTTCCAGCTATTTATGAAAACTAAAAAATAAAAGTCTGAATAACACAAGGACAACAACAGAGGAATGTTAAACAGAAGAAAGCCACCTATTTGAAAATTATCACAGTTCCTAATGCTTACAGTAGGCAAACCCAACTCAATCATACAGGTGTGGAAAACATAATCAGATTGCAATATTCTGAATTACCAGAGAGGTGATACAGACCATAACCTTTGTGGAATGGACCAGGAAGATTTTTTTTTTATTATTTAATTAATACCAGGAAGATTACTTCCTTGTCAGGGTTTTCTTTTGACTCTTGTCTCCCAACACAGAGATTGGTCCAGTTGCAGCCCTGAAGTCATAGTCTGAGAATGTCTTCAAAAGCATCTCTAAGGAAAAAATGCATCTTTCTGTGGTCAGATGATTTCTTGAATTTAAAAAGGGGGGGAAACCCCAGAAAACAAAAATATCTTCACTGTTGGTGTTTATCATTCTCTGGAAAGATTTTTACTTATGGATAAACTGGGAAATCATCCCTTTCAGACTTTCTCTTTATGAGAAATATCCTCATGAGGAACAAAAGCAATTTGAACACGACTTGGAGTTTCTAGTAGAAAGCTTTATTAGTGATAATAATAGCATCATATACTTGAGCTTTATTTATTTGCCTTCTCCTGGATTCTAAAGATCTTTCGTCTGGCATGCTGTCATTCTTGTCAGAGAAATGAGAACTGGAAAAACAATTACAGCTGCTATTTTACTTCTAATTTCTAAGCAACTTTGGAAGACAACCTATGAGAGAATTATCATCATGTGAATTCTCTTAATTTCCCATAAGGAAGTCAGAAAAAGAGATTTTTGTTTGCTTTTCTGAATTTAAGTAATGATGAGGCCTCTTTACTTCAACTGAAGATAAGAAACTATGACATAGTTTGGTCTTTCCTTTTCAGTGACTTGGCTGCCAATGTGAAAAGGCAGATAACCACAGCCTCTTCTCTGTCAGCATATTTTCACTGCTGTATGTTAACAGTGTGCTCTTATTTATTAAACAAGTGAGGAAGAAACCAAGAAAAGCCTCAACTGATGAAAGAACTGAGTGAAATCAGCTCCTCCACTCCCAACACACACAGGCCTAAAGCAGGTAAATCTACAAGCTAGATTTTGGCAAGACAAACCTCTAGGAAGAGGAGGAAGAGCCTGAAGGCTAAAAAGAAAGATGATCACCCCTTAAAAACAATCTGCCAAGAAGAATTGTGAAGTTTCTAAATAGGTGATAATTTTGCAAAGGAAAGCAAGTGTAACAGTACGTACGCAGAATGCACGAGTTATGAAACTTTTACTAAAAACATTTCAAGAAAGGATGGAAGGTTCTAACGGTTTCTTTCAACTTACCTAGACACCTACATACCTTTTTACATACAAAGAAGAATAGCTTTGCAGATAACAAAGTAATAAATTGCTGAGCTCTGACCTACAATTACAAGCTCCTAACTACTGTCTCCAATTTTGCATACCAAACACAACAAAACACTAATGGAGTGTCTGATGCTGAAGCAGTGGACTAATGGAGAACTATCTAGAAACAGCTGCAGGTGAACTGAACGTGACAATTTCATCAGTTAACTACTGCTGCTTTTAACAGTAATGGTTTTTAAAAGTACAAAAGCAAAAATAAAACTGCTTGAAGACTTCATGATACAACTAAACTAATAGTGCCCCTGATAACTGTATACTCCCTAATTCTTTTCATATTCACCTCTAATACTTTACCAGCTGTACCTATCTTAGGATATCAAACGCTGTTTTAAAACATTAACTCAACCACTGACAAAACTAAAGCAAAACTTGCTATGGACTGTAGGTGAGTGAAAGGAAAAGGCCACCATTTTCGACATTTTGCTTATATATTAGATTTTAAAACCATATTTCTTTTTAATTACACAAATGAATGTTAATTAAAGAATTTTCTGCTTGCTTTAGTTAAAAGCTAAAAAGTTAAAAAAAAGCAAACAAGGAGACAGTCACAACTGAGAAGAAATAAACATGCAGGCAGAGGTAATAGTTATCATATTTCTTTGTGCCCAAGTTATGTGCCAAAAACATCACAATGCAAGTGATCCAGATGCAGAGAGCATCACACATGGACAGCTTAAATTTCAATAGTTGCCTGGTGTTTTGCCAATATTTTCCTCTGTCTTCTTTTCCTTGCTTTCCTGCACTTCTAAGTCCTCCTCAGGTGGGTGGATTACTACTGAAGGAATATCATCACTGGCAGGTGACACCAGCAATTCCTTGCCCTGAAGTGGACTTGGTTGGGCACTTGTGGTTGGCCGGAGCCTGCAGGTAGGACTGGAGGGTGGTGTGTTTTGAGGGGTGGTTACGGGGGTTGTACACCTTGAGGCTGCCGGGGTCCCAGCTCTTGAAGAAGGAAGAAGGTAACTGAGAAGAACTGACAAACGGCTGTCTCCTCTCAGGGAAAGATTTGAGGCAGAGAGACCTGTTCGCAAAGAGTGGCGGGAGGCTGAAAGGCCTTCCCCTGAGATAAAACAAATGGAACACCATGAGGCTTACAAAAGGGATATATTATATTAAAACAAAACAAAACAAACCCACACAGATACAAATATGCATTAACAATTTACATAGTAAATTGCAAGCTTTACGGGCCAAAGTGTCATATTCATGCAAGTAAGATAAGAGATAAGAGCAAATCTGATTTCAGACATTAGAAAAGTCAGAAATTACTGAGGAGTACTAATTAGAATGCTAAAGATCTGAGGGAGAAGATATTATCTTAAGTCAGAGTAAGATTTGTTAATTAAAAAAAATTATCTCTTGAAACTGACTCTTATATTTTTCTGGAATTTCTTATTCCAAATTGCACAGCAGCTACTGTTAATCCATCCAAAAAATAACTAAAAAATCATTAGCAACCAGAACATTACAAGACTTCAGTTAACTCTATCCATTATATACAAAGAACTATTAATTTTTAAAATGTGATCATGACCAAACATATTTAAATGTGTTAAATGCAACTGTCTTCCAATAAAAGTCTTGTTTTATTGAGAATTTTCCCAGGCAGCTGTAGTCTAATGTACATTTATGAAGAGGGCACAGAAATGAGATACACAGTCCCCTCTCCACATCCTCTTGCTATGACTTACGAGTAGCCCCATATGCCTAAAACCACACATTTCTCCCAAATCCCTTGTTACTTTTCTTGCTCTAGTTTCCATGTCCCACTAATTTCATACAAAGAGAACATGGTCTTGTGATGGTTCCCTCAGACTGGAGTTTGTAATGGATTTCAGTTCTTCCTTAAGCAGGAAGAGAGACTGCTTATGCTCATGTTAGTGCTTCCATTAAAAAGTTTTGTGATACCATTTCTCCCATTTGCCACAAACACTTTTCCTGGGACGGCCAGTCTCCTTGAAAACATTACTGATGACTTCTCCTACAGTCCCTGAAATCCAAAACATGCCGGTTTCATGTACCATGCCATCAAGCAAGAAAACAGCAAACTAGACACATTTACTCTCACATTTATACCAAGCACTACAGAGACCAGTAAGTTGAACAACCCCAGAATAATTAACAAGAAGGAAGTGCAGAAAGCATGCCTAGGTAAAGGTCACATACATTCCCCTCCCCACAAACAATGAAAGAGTGGACCCTACGCATACAAACCTGATTTAAGAACAAAAGCCTCAAAACTCAACTATTAAAACATCAAAACTGTAGACCACTAAAGAAAATAGGACCAGTAGAGCAGACTTGGCTGATTTTGCCTACATTCATCACTACAGTAATAACTAGACTTCCATCGGTATACCTGTGATAAATCATGCACATGACATGTCCTAACACACACACCCCCGCAAGGAGCCTAAGAACTAATATGCACATATGCATGTTTGGTTTACCAATTTATTAAGGGTTACCATAGGATTATAAAGAGAAAAGCAAATCAGTATGTGCTGACAAGGAGTTCATCATACTATACTGGTTTCTTATTTCAGCGTATATCCCATAATCTCTTGTAGAAAGAGTATTAAGAAAAAAATGCCCTAAAAAGTGGAAGTGATACATGAAAGGTAACTGACAAGAAAGAGATCCCAAATACAAAATTTGCAGAATTACACCTGGGGATACAGGTGTTCAAGGATGGGCAAAACCAAGTCTGTTGTGTGAGATTCTCATGTTTGTTAAACAAAACATGAAAGTCAGGAGTTACAAAAAACACTGTGCTCTTGGATAAATTAGCTGCATTTTCATTCTTGAAAAAATAATTCTGAAACTATTAGACAAATATTTAAGCAGGTATCATATATTCACTGGCTAAAAAAAATTATCAGCAAGCTCAGGCATTCACTGGAGAATACTCCAGCGTATGTAGCTCCTAACAAGCACTTAAACTTAAGTCAAACATATTCTAAGCAATGAGGCATCTTTCAAGACAGAAAAGGAAGTTCACTTCAAGGACTGATTCATGAAATCAGAATTAAGTTTTCACCAGACTAAAAAATTTCATTTGAAATTCTGTATGTCTTACTTAATGCAAGGCAAAAGAAAACCAAGAACAGAGACGAAAATTGAGGCCCCATAAAAAGCACAGGAATACAAGTAAGCTGCTCTGTAGTACGTATTGCTATTCGGGATTTGGGACTGGATGTCTAGAGTAAATTTTCAGGAACTGGTTCAAAAAAGATATGGTGCAGCTCCTAAGAACATTGCTAATACCTTTCTTGGGTTTGGGATTTTTGTTCCCATTAGACCCTTCTCCACAAAATAAGATACAAATAAGCAGTGTCCTAGCTAACAGTACTACCTTCAGCATTGGCATAGCAAACTTCTTGTCAAATGAACATACAATACTGGGTTAAAACACAGCAATTGTCAGCATCACTGAACTCATGACATGATCCCTAAATCTCTTATGCAAAGACTGTATAAGCAAGTAGGATCCATCTGACACACAGATAAAATTATGCCACGATGCTGAAATTCCTCAAACATTGCACATTTTATTTAAGCATATACTAAAAAAACATTAGGACCAATGTAGGTCTATTACTATACTTCAAAACAATAATGCATGCTATGGTAT
Organism: Gymnorhina tibicen; assembly: GCA_013399875.1. Classification (NCBI taxonomy): domain Eukaryota; kingdom Metazoa; phylum Chordata; class Aves; order Passeriformes; family Artamidae; genus Gymnorhina; species Gymnorhina tibicen. The sequence goes on along the minus strand of VXAZ01002369.1, from coordinate 112,883 downwards.
ACAAGCAGGAGTAGAATATTTGAGTAAATAAAAAATATCATCCACAGCCACACATCACACACACTCTTATTGTTAGTTCTTTGCTCATCAAGAAGGAAACACTTATCTGTTATTACCAGCTGACCTTTCCTTCATCTCCAAGTGAGAACATCATTTACCAGGTTAGTATGAACTGGATGCTACAACTTCTCACCATTTCGTTCAAGCAAGTGAGGGTCAGAATGTTTCTTGCCTATATCTGCGAAAGACCGAACCAAAGGAATCCGACTGCTGAATTTTTTCTCATTCTGATGATGGTGCCTCTTTAGAAGAGCTTCTCTCACATTCTCTCTTATGGATTCATCCAGCTGGCCAGAGGCAATCATGCTGTCCAAAACCATATCTACATAATAATAACAAAAGAACAAAGAAGAAAATTACATAGGTAGCTATCAAATCTCTATTTCACCACACTCAAGCACTGTAGTTGCATCAAATAATAGAAGAAAATGAAATCTATTTGATAAAGAAAATTAAATCGCTATGCTAAAGAAAAGTCTTTTCTTTAGCAAAACCATCTTCAAGAATCCACAGGAAATTTTCAAAGATGCCACTAAACAAGCAAATGTGAGAATAAGAAAAGCACAACATGCAGATCCAAGAGAGAGTATTTATTAGTAGCATCATTTCAAGAAATAAATTACTTAGCATCTTATAATTTATAGTCATTTACTTCAACTTTCAATGGAAACTCACATTCAAAGAAAGTATTTATTGTATTCAACAAACCTGCACTAGGAGTGAGTACACAAAGACAAACACAATGGAAAACAGACTTGTATCAGTCTTAACCTGGTGTTCCCTACTTTTCAAAGTATATACAATTATATAAAAATGAAAGTTGCTACAGAATGAGATGAATTACACAACTCCTGTCATCTTCAGATGCCCTAAGTTCCTGAGACTCTCTACTGAACTTCATGTGATTCACATGCTTTAGAAGAGGAAGTACAAAACAAAATCTAGGTATATCATCTAAAACTAATTACTCATCTGTCAAACAACATCAAGTTTCAAAAGGGCATCCACGCAGTATGCTCACACAAGGAAAGCAAGCCTACATATCAGGGAAAATATCTACTGTGGTGTCTTAGGGGTCCTTTTTTTTTTAAACAACAAAAAAATAAAATAAATTCATAGAAGACCCCAACCTGCACAAAGCAACACAAACCTATGTGACAAATTTTTAATTCTATTTTGCCAGTTTCAATTAATGTATTGAGACTTAAGTACATTGTTAAACTGAAATGCATAGAACTTTTCACAATGAAAAATGTTAGGGATCAGGATAGGGCTCTGTCCTTACTAACAGAACAACATGCAGCCAAGCGTCTGTCAGTACAGTACGGCTTCTTTCTGAGATCACTGGTAACACACGGGCTCTTGTTATGGGTTCCCAAAAGGAAACTCGCCAGCCTCTCCCTCCTGTTCTGAGTAAGAAACAGTAACACCTACTGGTATTCCCGGCTGGTGGAAACAAGACAACACATTTGTATACCAAGCACTGCTAACCCACATGCTTCACAATGGCACCTAAAATTAACTTGAAACAAATTCATACAATCTCTTAAGGCATCCTAGTTCCAACTAAAATACCTGCTACTAAGAGTGCTGGTTACACAGAATTAAGCAACTACTTTCCTTATGTACTAAGATTATTGCTAAATTCAATTACAACAAATAATATTATAAACCAAAACATTACATTTCCAAACAATGTATTGAAAACTCTTGCTCAGTAAGTCAGAAAAATAGGAAGGGAATACCATTTTCCTGATTGAGTATCAAGGATTTCAAAACAAGAAAACATTTCAAGTACTGCCAAAGTGTTTTAGGCCAAAACACCTTGTCCTTCACACACATGTTGGTCAACCCTAAGTCTAATATGATTCCTGAGAAAGCGTTCCACTGTGTGGTACCTGTAACAAGAGATACCAGGAAAATTATGTAGAACTAATTCAAAGGCACTTAGAGCAAGCAGACATATATAATGTATATATATGTGCACGTGTATATATTATATATATATGGAACTCTTCAAAGCTGCTTGTATAGTATCCGAAATGACCATGTGATTAGTGAGGACACTCAACATAGTAGGTCAAACAACATGTACGAAATTTATTTCTGCTCACCTCTTATAAAGGTGAAAAAAATACCAGATGTGCAGCAACCAACTGCACTAATGGCATCAAGTTAACATCAGCCAAAATATGATTAATAATTATGGTTTTAAAATGCACAAATAACTCCTAAAATGTTCTGGCAGATATTTACAACTCATCTGTAGAAACAAAGACGGAGAACACATTAAGGGATTAGAACATAAAGGCAAGTTCTGGGCCTCATCCTAAAATACATACTAAGGAGCTCCTACTCATCCAGTGTAGCTTTTTGTAAGTGAAGTTTGTAGGACCAGCTCCTCAAAACCAGATCACGAAAAGTGCAGCAAGCATGCATATACCTGATTCTTTAACACACTATTTTCAAGAACATAAAGACATGACCAAAACCACCTCAAGTTATAGATAAAAATTTAGGAATAAAATATTTTTAAAAATTTTTGCTGCAACCTGCTATCTCATCAAGTGTGTTTGCTCTCATGTCCAACATGACCGTCCCATTAAGAATACAGCTCCGCAGTTCAAACAGACTGTGCAGAGACAGAGTTGCTACGTAAGGCTTGCTCCACCGATCACCGCCATCTTCAACATCCTCTTCAAACTTCAGCCACCTGAAATGCATTCACATACACAGATTTATTTTTCTCCTGGAAGGAAACTTTGGCAAGCAATGCCACTCTTCCCTGTGGCTTAGGCATGACATAGAACAGGAAATCTCATTAAATCATGCCAGCTTTCATTTTCTCAGACAGTCCAACTGATTAATATTTTTATCAGGCCTTAATACACACACTCAACTGTTTCAGTTTTTACCCATTTTGTTTCTTTGGGCTTGACAAATACCTGTCTATTCCCGTGTTCTTGTGAAGAATATGGCAGTCTGCCTTGTTACCTGATTTGCATCTTTATTTCATTGGTACTTTAGGATTAGAAAACTGTCTGACACATACCATATAGCATGTTCAAGTCTCCTAAGGGTGCTAAGTCAGACATTTAAGAACTAGGCAATATTAATACGTGAAACTATAAATTGATCTTGATTCCAACTCACAGGCATTACGCAAATTGAACTTCTACAAAAGCTAACATGAACAAGGTAGCTGGAAGTACTGAATGCAGAAGAATTCATCACAATGTATATGCAGAAGGAAGCAACTAAACTAGTAAGGGTCAAAAACAATCATGGTATCCTGTAATGTTCAGGCATGCAATTTGCCAAAAACTAATCAAATACTACTCAAGAAAAACATAATACCCAATTTTCTTTATGTTTAAGAAAATAATGATACCAATATATTGGCAATAATATACCAAAGAGATTTCTGAGACTGCAAATACCACATTCCATAGACGAACACCTGTATTTATAACTCAGCATACTCCTACCTTGCACAATGTTTGGTATGATCCGTTTTAGGAAAGTGAACACACCCCCAGAAAGACTGAGGGTCTCTTGAGAAACTATATTGATTCTTTCAAAGTTGGACAAAAAGAACTAAAGTTTTGGGTTGCTGAGCATGAATTGAGTACACAACTCCTATAGATAGTGAAGATTCTAACCTAAACCTGGCTTGCAGTTCTCTGAAGTAAAATTACTGTAAGATATACCTTGAAACAATCTACTCCAAACATACCTAGCAGTTTCTCTCCATTCATATTCTTCTCCATCCCTGAAGCAAAGTTCATCCATTTCAGTGAAGAGATCATGAGGAATGTGTTCATCATCATCTTCAGTACCCAAGATAAACTGCACTCGTTGGGATGGTGTGTCTTGAAGAAAAGGAGAAACTGAACTATTAGAAGAATTCATATTTCTATTACAAAAGGAACACTACACAACAGTAAAATCTCCTGCCCTCACCTAGAAATACGCAGGACATCATCCTCTTTAAGAGGGAAGAGGAACAAAAGAAACATATACCTTTCTTTAAAAGAAGGCTCTCTGAAAATCTTGCACCATTTCTGAAAACAAAACATCTGGAAATTCATGTTTATGAAAATTAATCATCAACTATTTTTGGCTCTTCTATAGATTGCCAATATGAAAATGAACATCAACAGCAAATTTGGTTAAAAAAAGTAAAAATTAATATACCAAAACACTAGAAACCTTGTTTTCACTTTGAGAACAAAATAATTAATACTATCATGACACAAGACACTAAAGGAGAAAAAGTGAAAACAAAACAGGCTGATGGAAACAAACAGCCTTACTTACAGATCAGCTGCCCAAGCATTAGTTTAAGGCAGTCATCAGTGAGTAGCCAGGCACTCACGGTTAGAGCAGCAGATTTTTCTGTGGTCTTTTGCTATTTATGTAGGACAAAATTTTTTCATTGCATGGTTGGAGCACTATGTATAAACTAGCACAGGAAAGTAGAAAACTATGCAGCTGAAGTGTCCAGAAAATATTTTAACGTCTCATAGTATAATGCCTAGTGGAACAAGCTCAATAACAACATGCCAGAAAATTAAACTATCTTTATTGATTAAGTAAGTACTGGATTTCAATTAATACGAGCAAAACTTTAAAAAAACCACCAATAAAAATCACATCATTTTAGAGATACTTTTAATAGTTACACAAAGATTTTGTTTCAACTCGAGTGAATTTTCATATTACAAGGGTTCAATTATGTACTAATTGCAATGTTATCTCAAGGAACGTCAGAGACAGAAAATCCAGGTAAATCTCAATTTTAAAATTTTTTTTTAATTTTCTCAAATTTTAAAAATTTTACTTTGTTCACTGAACATCACTCTCACAGCTGTTAGATAAGAACATGTATATGATATTTATAACAACTGTATGCTTCTACTGTAGAAGGAAAATGGCCTTTTAGATTTAAACATAAGATCTGAATTACTAACAAAGCTCATTCAAAAATGAACTTTGCTTTAGCATTGTTTTTCTGGTATATACCATCATCCAGTAGCATAATTCTGAAATGTGCTCTTGAATGCAAACAACATTCATTATCAGTTAAGATCTATAGCAGATTGTTTCCATCCCAAAACCAACACACCTGAGAATCCTGCCAAACCCTGTGCATTCACTATACGGAAGCAACCGGAACAGAGAACTGAATTTCTATCAACTTAATATCACTTGTTTCTTAAAAAAACTGTACAGCAAGACTCTACAAACATAACACCAATTATAATAATTTGTATTTAGGAGGGAAGACTTGAAGATGGTTGAAACCAAGAACCATAGGAGAACGGTAAAAGGAGATTTGTCAAAGCATTTCCATTTGAAAACTCCTTTGTTTCAGGTACTGGCCGCATGTAGAACATGCTGCTAGTCATAGAAAGGTAATAGGGAACAGCATAGTGTCCACACTTAAATTCAAACATTGCACCATAATTTGCCAGTTCATGGCAGTCTAAGAATAAAAGTGGACTTAGGGTCTCAAAGAAAAACTGCTAAGAGTACTGCCAAATAATTTCATTTCAGAGAATGGTATGACAAAATTGTCATCTCTTGAGGATCGGGGCGGGGGCAATTTGTGATCCAAACCGAAAACTTAAGAGGCAGCACAATTCCTTTATTAACAGACAGCAAGAAGGCTGAAGTAAATATTTAAATAAGATCATTGATCAAATTACCATGGCAAATGCTGCTTTTCACAGCTACATGCTTACTTTCAAAAATCAGTGGAAGAAGCATACACGACTACACAATCTGAAAAAAGGTGTCTAATTTAAATAACACAGACTTTCATGCTACAGAAGAGCATTACAAAGCTCTAGTCTAACCTATTCAGTGCAGGCTGCTGAACATTCATGCAGACAGCTGGACCAAGTCCAACAGCTTCTGACTTAGATAAAACACAACCACAAAATCCTTGTCTGATTGTACACAGAAAGACATTAATTACAGTGAGAATAAAAGAAATAGCACAAAACAAACAACATTTAAGCACAGAGTAGCAACTGCAAGTTTATTTTCAGGAGACAAGAACAACAACGAATTTCTTACCATATGATGGAGATTCTCGGCCATCCTCTCTATCAGTTTCTTTTTCTTTTTTTCTTCTGTGGTGCCTGTGCCCACGATGTCTATGCCGTCGACGGCCTGGCTTTCCAAGTGGGACGTGAACTCCAATATACACAGCTCTGTGGCCTTTTCAAGAACGTTTAAAAGGACAAAAGTAAACAAAAAATGACCTACTGACCAAACTTAGTATCTAAAGACAAGGGGTTTAAAAAATAGAAATCCAAAGGCACTTGACAAAATTATGTTTAGTGAACTAACATGACTGTTTCCTTTCTGTCCTTCCAGGGTGTCAAGGAACTAGTGCTAGACTCAGTTCTCTGATAAATTAGGTCATATTCTTACTCAGTTTAAGAATTCAGTTGTAAAACAAATACTGCAGAAGGACAAGCTTAGCCTGTAACACTGAAAGCAGCTACTTAATAAACACAAGGCCAAGGCAGAGAAATTACATTATATTCCTCTTTTTTTGCAGGAATTCATATCAGGACAGTTGTAAGAATGGCAAAATAATCTACTGGTTCAGCTTCTTAACTTCATTAAGAAATTACCCTTTGTTTAGAGTCTGCAAGTAGTTTTCTCTCCTTGAAAGAGCTGCCAATATTTCCTCAAGCAGCATATAACACATCAAGATGAAACTGATGTTCAGTTATATCATTAATTATCAGGAACATAAAAGTAACTTCTATTTTGAAATGTATGTCAACACTCCAAATAACTTACAGAGACATTGGGGTGGGTTTTTTTCTTATTCTGGAACTTTTTAATAAATTTAGGAGCACATCCTCAAGGGAATACATCTTTAAAACATGTACCTTCAACATCTTGCTTTTACTTTGACCTTTCACATTAAGACAATACCAGCATCAACATCTTAGCAAAAGAAATCAATCAACTGACTGTTATGAACATATTACTACCATGTCTCCTGTAAAGGAGATAGCATATACAATAGCCTTTTCAATTCCTATTTAAATAAACAATCTCAGGAAGAGACAAATTAACTATAACAGTAAATACTCTGTTTCATGGTGTTTAAGAGTTATTACAGAAGACTGACATTGACCAAAGGAAAAGGAAGTGGTCCTCCAGCTCTTAAGACAGATGCAAATTCAGCAAATTTACATTATGCAAGCAAGCCCGAGGAGTATGTGACTGTACACATACATGCACATATATATTTGTGCCTAGGACGCATACAGCAGATTAAAGATACTGAAAATTCCCGGTGATCATAGAGCTTTAAGGAAACAAAAAGTGGTATGATAACAAACTTATTTCCCAAAAAAAGAATCCCTAAGCCCAAGGAGATACTGCTTTAAAGAAGTTTAGTGTATTTTTACACTGCTACATTACTAAAAATACAAGCAAAAATCATTAACACGACTAAGTTCAACATTTAATTAATTCGGTCAAATATTCCTTTTCACATAACAAGACCCAATTCTTGACACACTTCCAACACTGGTTTAATTACAGTCGACTGACTGGCACAATGACCAAATCTGAAATAAAGCATATTTGAAAAAAAGCTACTTATTTCCACGTAAGAGTGAAAAAGAGATTAATTTCTCGAATCACTCATCAGCCCTATTTATAGAGAGAGACTTATCTTTTGTGAGCTTCTTCCAGCAACAATACCCAGCCGTTGCCCAGCAGCCTGACCTCTGCCCTCTGTGACTGCTATGCACAATGCAGTTCCCAGAGAAATTAATGCCAATGTGACACCTAAACATAAATCACTGCGCTTGGTACATAACATGATCGGGGGCATCATTAACAACGGTCATGTTGTTGATGCCATAACGATACAATAATCGTATGCATAGGGAAAGCAAAAGTATGAGATTCAAAAATAACTGCATTACTCACCACATCCCACTCAAAGCTGCAACGGAGTGAGCCACCACTCACTGCAAATGCTGTTACTATGCCTGTTAGGGTGCCTGTTTTATTTTATATATTCAATTAGCAAGTATCAAACTACAGTTCATAAACACACTTGAACAGTTCTATTCGTTGCCAAACTGTTGGATTTTTTTGCAGGAACTATTTCTTCCTAAGAGAAACTGTGGCATACTTCTAGTAATAGAGTATTTTATATAATTGCTTGTTTTAATATTGTTAATTTAACAATATTAAAACATTAATTATTAATATTGTTAATAAGACTATTTTAAGCATGTGCTTTGAGCACTGCACTAAAAAATAAAAACAACCTTGCAGGAATCTGAAACTGTTCAGGATTTTACTCCCTGAGAAATAAGGACTTCCATATTTTGGTCTCTTGCTGTGTCCACAAATTAAAGACAAAAATTCCCCATAGATTTTCCAAGGATCTCCATCTTAAACAATACACACTGCTATTGCAAAAATTGGCATTTGTAATAGCGTGACCATTTCCATAGTCAAAGCCCATGTTGCTGCATGGAGGAGAGGTGGAACAAGCAAATGAGGAGGCTATCTCCTTTTACATAATTGCACTGAGGCAGAATTTTTTTTCCAGTAGAAAAATTTGGAGGGGAGCAGATACGCTGCAAAGATACAGGTAAAAGCTATGTATGGAAAACTGAGGTGAAATAAGCAACAAACAGAAGGTGTTTTTAAACAACCCATGTCCATAGCAAATGGCTTTTACTATCACAGAACCACAGAATCGTGTCCAGGTGCCTCATAGCTGCCTCAAGCACACCAAGCAGGCACTGCCAAGTTAGTAACCCAGTCAGTCAGTCCACAACCTACAACATTTAATACTGCTTTTCAACTCCAAAAGGAAGATTTAAAGGAAGCATCTTTTATCACTACCCGAACAAATGAGGGTCTCAGAAACACGGAACAGTCTAGCCATGGGTTATCCTACCCTTCAGCCCACACTGCCCAGAAATGACTACTGTGTGACTATTACCTCATGTAGACATGGTCTTGCAGGCAAATGTAAACCAAGAACACCTTCCTCAAAGCACTTCTGTATATGCAAACTGTTCAGACTGCTACATCTGCAACACTATTTTGGGGCTAATATGAAGTGTCAATGAGCAAGATGATTTTCAGTGTTTATTAAGTAAAATGGATCACAATCCAACGTAATCCTATCAGAATAACTTCAAGAAAAAACCTGATGTTGACAAAGAGCCTCTGAAATTTTTTTTCTCTTTCAGAGCATGCAGTGGGCATGACAGTACAATACACTAACCAAGAAAAATTTACCTATTGCAAACAGCAGCTTATGAGTGCACCTGACTGTTCCTTAAGAAAAGGGACCTTGATTCTGGTATCACAAACAGTCATAAATAAAGACATTTCAAGTACTACCTAGAAAATCTGAAACTCCTGCTGTTGAGTATACTGCCATGATTACCCAAAAACATGTTACAGGCATATTCAACTCCAAAGGTGGGACAAAACTAGATAATAACAATTGGACAAGCTTAACTCTGATTCTAACTCAACAAAGCATAAGCAGTGAGAAACCTTCTAAAAATAAAACAGCTGCACTGAGTAGGTTTGTATATCCTTAAGTTTCATTATTCAGATAGGAGTAATACTGTTTGCAGATGGACAGATAAAGGTTTACTTATAAGTACAATTTACAAGGAAAAGCAAAACAAAACCACAGCCATTTTTTTCCCTTCGTTCCCCATGAACTGGGTCAAACAACTTATGATATTCTTCAGCCTGGCCAAAAACCCAAATCTAAACAAAATAAAAAAACACACCTGCAAGAAAGGCAATTAATATAAAATTAATATAGTATCAGTGGAAGCAATGGAGAAAAATTTAACTCTAACAAGGCTGGGATTCAAGTTTCTAGCAGTGGATGCTATTTTTAAAAGGAACACTTTTACTTGAATATTGTTTTTAAAAATTCAAAAGGTACATTATGTGACCTCCAAAGCTTTATTCACGTAAATGTCTGTAGCACAGTACCACTTTCAAACAAAGCTTCTGAAAAGATTACTATAAACCAATAACCAATAGAATTAGTAGACTGCTCAATACTAAATTTAGTAATACAAAGCTCAAGAGATAATTGCTCATTTTAATCCAACATGACTTTATCCAAGCTTAGCTGTTCAAATCCACTGAGCGTATTTACTACTTAAGGCCTTTATCTATATCAAAGAAACGTAAATGTTAGGAACTCGCAATGTGTCTCCACCACATGGTTCATTCTCCAATCACATGGCTGGTCTCACTCCAAAAGTCAGTTTGCGTAAAGTCCTATACCATTTACAGAAAAGAAAATGCTCTAAGTTCCCTGATTTCTCCCCAGAGCTCCTCTGAAAATGGTAACAGAAGACTTCTGAAGTCTGAGAGAGATCAAAACCATGTATCCAAAAATGCCCTGATGTCACAAGGCTTTGAATACAATTCCACATAGAACCTTCACTTTTGTTTGGCTAGATGCCTTTTAAGCTTCATAGAAATAAGGACATTGTTCTCCATCTTAACAAGGAAAAGCAAAGAAAATCAAGTTTATATACCTATGTGGACTCTCAAATCCTGTTACTTAGAAATTTGAACTAAGGGTGATCATATATTAATAATGGATGTAGGGACCATCTGGAGATGAGCTACCTGGTCCAATCATGCTCAAAGTACAGCCAACTTCAAAGCTGAAGCCATGGTTTTGATCAGTTTAGTTACGATGACAGCCATCCTTTTACTATTTTTAAGGATATATGCTCTACAGTCTATCTGGGCAACCTATACCAACCTACAGCAACACTCTACCTGAAAAAAAAAATGTTCTAATATCCAACTATCACTTCCAATACAGCATCTTATGTGTGATCCCCCTCATCCTTTCACAATGCACCAGTGTGACTCCATCTTCTCTAAGCTCTCAAGAGTCTGCTGAACACTAAAACTTTACGACAAGAATTACTATTTTTTCAGAAAATCTTCAAATAATAATCTGAAGATGGGTACCTTATTTTATACAGAAGCTTTTCTTTAATTAAATAATGTCATAATCTATCTTGCCCTAGCATGGAGTGTTCCAGTATGGAAAAACTGGAGTATCTGCAGAAGAGATCCTAATCTGTTCCTTAAGATCATAAAATGGGGAAGAAATCCAGCTGTTTGATGTCTTGATTCACATCTCCAAATGCATTACCCTAGTAGGAAAGATCTGGAACACAGCATCTCATTCCTTGGTATTAAATTCCCTTACATCACTGAGAGCACTTGTATGCACAAATATAAGCTCAACGCAATCTACGAGCACAACTTCTCCTGACCTTTTCTGTCACAAGACTGCTCTGAAGGTAGAAGCACGCACATGGGAAAAAGTAGGTGGATGGAAGAAGTAAGAGTGAGAACAAAAGTGTCATTTCTTGCCCTTAAAAACTTCACAGCCCATAGGACTTCTCCAAATATTCTCGGTTCTGGTAAAACTTAAGGAACAAGAACAATGCTTCTACATATACACACACACACACACACCCCCTTGTCTATGGATAATGAAAAATCACTCAAGTCACTAATTCACTAAAAATACTTCTGCTATGCTAATCTGATAATTTTCTAATTAAAAATAATGCCCTGTTTCTGAAGGATGCAATTAAATGCACAAATTGGTATTGATAGTGAACTTCCTGGCATAAGAAACTAAATATTTCAAAACAAACAGCATTTTCACTTATTTTACAAACTTCTCTTGCACATTCCCAAGAAAGAGTCAAATTATTTTCTAAGGAATCAATGTATCAGAAGTGAATATAAAATATTTTAATATAATCTTGCTCTTCCACGTGTGAATTGACTACTAAGAAGTCCTTTAATTACCAAGGATTCTCCTTGTTAAAGAAGCTTTTGCCAAATAGTTATCTCTCACTCTCAGAATTAAACATTTGAGATAAAATTTTCTAACCAAACCTGTACAAAGAAGTAAAGAAAATTCTTTCACAGGATAGCTACACGTCACAACTGGAACCCAAAGGTTCTTCACAGTACAGCATATTTAAGAATCCATTACACCTTCTGGGCTGTACTCTGAAATCTCCTGCTGTTCCTAGCAATTAGGTCTAACTGAGATACACTCTTTATACTTGAACTGATAAAACTGAGGAGCATAAAACCATAAACCATCCCAAACCATAGTAAGCATAGAATAGGGTAAAGCAGCTCAGGAAGAGTGTTTTCTCACTACATGACAAAAATTGGCATATTACGCTCACAGAAGCAGTAAATGCCAGATTTCTCACTACACATAGAAGTGATTTTTTCTGACTTAAAACCAAATGAGTTTGTAGGAGCAGTCATAGAGAAAAATGCACTGAATATTTCTCTTTGACACAATCAAGGATATTCAAGAAGGCATTAGGAGTAATTACATTAGACATGCAGGTAGGAACAGTAATAGGAAAAGCTTAGTGCCGGGTGGCAGTGCCACACAGGGATTCTGGCACAGACTTCCACCTGTGGCTCACTGCCAGCACCGATCTTCCTCGCCTGGGAAAGGAGCCAGCCCTTGGTACCCATCGGAGGGGGGATGAGCTGTCCCTGCACTGCACAGCCAAGCCAGACCAGAGCTGGGCCCCACGCTTTATCTGAGCTCAAGATCCTTGGTCCAGCCTGTCTCTGCAGCAGAGCTCAGGAAAAAGGATACACATACAAGATAACTTCAAAGAGTTGTTTCTGTCAGAGGAGAGAAAATCTAGAAACAAGCAATTCAAGTGGGAAGTCCCATTAAGGTTCAAGACTAGCCCTTTGTCTACTGAACACAATATAAAACCACAGAACGATTTGGGTTGGAAGGGATCTTAAAAGATCACCAGATTCCCACCCCCCTGTAAAGACACAAGGCTTCCTCATCCATAAGACTGTTCTTGTAAAGCATTTCATAACAAACTTTTGCAAAGAAAATTTTCTGACTTCATCAATGGGTCACAAATCCATTGTCATTACAAATGTGATCATACCCCTCTCTTGTACAAGTGCTTAAATGGATTGGTTTGCCAAATGCATCTATTGATATTTTAAGATATGAAAAACATTACAGAAGGAATCTTGCTTCATAGAAGAGTTACCCCTTCCTGAGAAAAATTTAAACTCTCTCCTTTTTTTATTTCTTACTTTGTAAATTTAAAAAAAGGTAAATCTCACACTTTAAAAGCTTAAACTGCTACGAAACACTAGCTTTCAGTGAACTGTAAATAGAGAAATCATCCATTCAGAAATAATGTTAATATCCAACAAGGCACAAGTTTAGTCAATTTTTGGAACAAAACTGATTTTTAAGGGATTAAAAAAAGGTAAACGTTATGAACAGTCATCAAGAAGTAATAGGTTGCAGAATCAAGTAGTGTATTTCTTCTGCCTCATCTCAAAAATTTTATATTTGAGTGATCTGGGGCTATCAACTTTACTTCAAGTTTTAAGTTTCAGTTTGTGCTGTTTGGTAAAACTTCAGTTTTATGACCATATTACTTTAATAATAATTTTATGTATGTTTCAGATTACAAAACTACTCTAGTTAGCTGTCTTTTTATAGAATTTCTGATGCAGTCGGAACAAACACATTACACACTGTTCTCTCAAATAAAAGAAGTTTGGGAAAAAACATTAGGACACAATTTATGTCAAACACTTCTATGTCAAACACTTCTAAAAAGTTTTAAACCGCAAAACACTTGTACAGCAAGTTTCTACTTAGATACACAATATTCACCTACAGAGGGAAAAAAAAAAGGATTATTTGATTACCTGTCCTTGTCAACTAAGATTAAGTGAAAACCACAGCTCTTTTCTTAAATAAAAATTAAGACTCATCAAGGTATAAGAGATAATAGGGTCACTTAAAATATAAATTAATTAATTAAATGTAAATGTTAATTACTTATATCTGCCACAGGATAATGTGACAGTAGACAGCTGTTAAACCATCTTAACTCTTGAAAGCTGGTGCTTGGATTTATGCCATGGAAAACTACTCTACACACACATTCCTGACCTCAAGATTGTTTCTGGAACAAAACCTCTATTATGTGTAAACTGCTTATCTTTGCTATGCCTGCTAAGAGTAACAGAGTGTATCCCTTTTCCCTTAAACTGTATCTAGTAAATGTATCCTCAAATCAAGGTTGAAAAGTAGCTACACATTTTAAAAGATGCATCCTGGTAATATCATGCCAGACATCTTAACACAAGTTTAAGAAAGTTTTCCTTATACATCATTTAACAGAAAATGCCTTTTACAAGATCTCATTAAATACCTCTGCCATTAATATTCTTGCCTTACTTCCAACTCCTGGCTTGTTATTATTCTCATTCATTGCAGCTCAAAGAGCCTGGCATCAACTTAAGAACATTAGGTGCTTTTAAAAAGTTATTTTAAGGTGTTATTCCCCTTTCTAGCTCTTCTGTAAACTGACATTTGTTAATTCAAAATAAGGCCTTACAGCTTCAGTGAAGTGCAGTACCTTTATTTAGTACACACACAGTCTGCCCACAATTGCAGTTTACCATCTCTAACCATTCCTCTTTTACGGGAAGAGTGTTACGAAACAAGCAGCCTGTGCCTAACCTTTCTAACCTAAACACTGTCACTCCAGACAGGTACCACACTCTGTCAGCCACCATAAACACAATGCAGAGCTTGAGAAGCTCCAAGTCCAAAATCTATTTTCCCCTTAAGCATTTGTTTCTCTTCCATTAATATTTCATCACAGAATTTCCCGAAAATACAAGTAATCCAATACTGACAACACTAAGAAACTTTCCCCGTAGTATTAGTAGCAAAATTATGCCTTCTACCATATCAAACCTATCAACATTAGTTTGCACATGCTTTAAAGCGGTTAAGTATCACCTGTCCATGTGGGCTCTAAAAGGTGTGGAGCTTCAGACCATAGCTGAACTCGATTCACTGCTTGCTGACTCTCCTTGAAAATACATCAATGCACACTTCTGTAAAGGTTCAAAATTCCTAGAACTCATTTTCAAGTCACCAGAAACACATACTGAAAGACTACACCAAAACAGTTTAAAGTCTTAAAACACTTCCAATGCCTAATGCTTTAGTACAGGTCTTCCCAAGCCTACAAGAAAATACTCGTGTCAGAAACAAAAAATAATACTAGTTGGAGTTGTTCTACTGCTTGCAGCCAACAATTCCATTTCACCCCTTGTAGGATTTTAATACCAGAATTAAAAACAAAACCTAAAAATTCCATGTACCTACTTTATCATAATAGCTTATACATAATGAACTCTTAAACAGAGCTGTAAGTTCATTACATTTATCCTCTAAAACACCCTGAATTTGAAGAAGCTCTGATAAGATAACTATATGAGTAGAACAATCACACTTACATACTTTTTTCTCTTTCATAAAGGAAAGGAAAAACTTTTTGTTCTTACTTTGGAACAGTTTTCACTTTTATCAAAGTCAAATGATATGCTGCACTTCCCTTGCCCCATTCTACTAATAAAAAATTAAATTCTTACAAATATGCAAGATACTAAAAATATATGTGAACACCAAGAATAAGACCTACTTACGTGTGAAAACAGAATCACAGAATCACCAGGTTGGAAGAGACCTTCAAGATCACCAAGTCCAACCCATGCCCTAACACCACCTCAACTAAACTACGGCAACGAGTGCCACATCTAATCTTTTTTTAAACCCATCCAGGGATGGTGACTCCACCACCTCCCTGGGGAGATGATTTCAGAACTTTATCACTCTTTCAGTAAAAACTTTTTCCTAACATCCAACCTAAGTTTCCCTTGACACAACTTGAGACTGTGTGCTTAAATGCAGCTTCAGGTATGTGATAATCCTACTGGAAAACATTTTTCTTGTCAGATATTTCGTATTAGTTACTTGTTTAACATCTGTATAGCCAGCCCCCTCTTGCATTGAGACACAAACACTGGGCCACTCCCGAGTAAGTGAGGGAGCAAAAGAAAAGATAAGGCTGCCTGGCCAAGAGCAAGGTGAGGACAGTGAGATCTCAACTCCTCCTTTCAAAAGTACTTATGTTGATTCAATTGTTCATTAGACAGCAGTCTACATTTCACCTTAATTTACTCTTTGGCTATGAGTAAGACAGGGGTATTTTCCATAGCAGTCAGCCAAGTGCTTAAATTGCCTCAAAAAGCCTGAACCCCTCTGCCTTCCCACCCAGCATCTTGTTTAACTGCAGTGTTGTACGAGCTGAAGCACTCCTACAAGAATGTGCTCCAAAAGAGACTGGGGAAGTGATCTGGCTGCACATTCCCATGTCATTCTTTGTGGTCGAGGTACTACAGCTGCTAAGGCTGCTGCCTCAAACACTACTCCAGCTGGATGCCTGCTTCCCCTTAACCCTTGCCTCCCTGCAAAACATACACGTGCTTTTTCTGGGTCATCTCCCAAGAAAAGCAAGAAAAGGAAATTAAGCAGGAGACAGCTTAAATCTGCACTGAAGATTTAACTGCAGAAACAGCCAAGGCAGTGGTTTCCCTGTAACAGAACTCCATCTAAACTGGCATTGCCACAGCCTCCACTGCTGCACCTCTCAGCCTCACATCCACACTTCCTTCCTCAGCTCAGCTCTGGCACACATCCATCTGTGTGGCATTTCGGCTGAGATCTTGACCATCTACTTTTGTCAGACTGTTACATTTTCTGATGGCTTAACACACATAGCCAGGCTTCTGGTTTGGTCAGGCCAATGGAGGGTTAGCACAAGACAGAAAACAGTAACAGAATGAAGGGAACAGAGCAAGACTGCAACAGCAGCAAACTACTTCAATCGCTTTAAACTGTCTCCTGTTACACCACAGTATGAGAAAAATGTGACAGCAACCTAAATCAACTTTTCTTAGCCAGAAACTGCTGTCATTATGGTTCTCCAGTGTGCTGAAGCAGTGACAGTCAGTGAAATCTACTGCCTTCTAGCATTCTGCAAATGTTAATTAACTTCAGAGCATTCCATGTGAAAGGCTCACAGATGAAGATTTAAATGAAGATTTTAATATTGGATCTCCCTAGTCTTTTCCTCATTCATTAAATAGCATCTATGAATCCTCATCCCAAACTAACTTGTTTTCAAGTAAGAAAAGAAGTCATGTCTTAGATGAAATATCTGATTTCACATTCTGCTATATGAAACTAAATCATTGCTATTTTTATTGCTAAATGTGGGATCCCAAGTCAAATAATGAAGACTACCATAATGCTTTACTGACAGCAGATGGTGGAAGGTACAGTTTACCATGGAACCAGAAGGACAGTTATATGTCTGTTCAGACTTTCAGTATTTGAAGTGCATGACCACAATCACAAGGATACTTAACTTTCAGAAAAGAAAACAAACATCTCCCTCATGACCCCTGTTTCCTGACTTTCAATTCTGCAGAACTTGACATCATTCATGCTGGAAAATTACTTAACAACAGCAGTAATTTTTTCAAATCTAAGTCTAAGAAGCAAGCTTTCCTTGGAAAGTTTCAATAATTTTTTTTTTTTTTTTTGGTGACAGAGTAGGACAGATTAGAACAGTGGCTATTTACCAGCATGCACAGAGACAAAAAACAGGGCAGGTCACCTCTGACTTTTACCAGTTTTACTCCCAGAATTTCAAGATAGCCATAAAATTTTGATTCCTTTTAGCAAGGAAAATTCATCTTTTATCGCTAGTCAAAAAATGCATGTTAAGCAAACAGAAAACCACCACAAACTTACTCTCTAGTTCTTCTTTCTCAAAATTTGTATTGATAGTAGAGCTGATTTTGCCCATATCCACAACAGCTTCTTCATCATGACCCTGAAGAAACAAGACACAAGGTTAAGTTAAAACTAAATAGAACTACTTTTTTCCTAAATTCCTAAATATGTTCTGAAACAGTATGTCATCACTGAAAACCTACCCATCCAATTTTTCAAGAAAACATTACCCTGTATTGAAGGAAAAAGAGAGTAAATCAACAGATAGGTTAAATACCATAAAATTTCCTTCTGCAATGCTCTTGATTTCATCGCATCAACAATCAGGACACACATTTCAAAAGTGCAGTGTTCTTTTAGTTTTTTATTCAACAGCAATCAATCTACTTCAATAAAATAACTGGTAAATTTATAAAAAGATACAGAAGTTAACACTGAGAGATCTCAAGCTCTTCTCTTTAGGGGACAATTCCTGTGTGAGATTTTCCAGCACAAATAAGAAGCTTTTTTGAACAAAGGGGTAGCAAAAAGGTTAGGTTACCCAACCTAAGGTCCTTCCTAGACCAACAACTCTGGAAATATCAAAGTAACTGCTTCATTCAGGTTTCAACAGCCAGCTTGTTAACCTAATTCACATTTTTTTCCCCACAAAGTTAAAAAGCAGCCGTTTCAAGCAGACCTGCTCAGCTTCCACTACTACTGAAACCACACCACAGTATTTGAAATAGATACAGGCTTATCTCTGAACATGTCCTCTAATCATATTTAGCACATCACTAAAGCAGACCTTAAAACCACCTTCTGCTCAGTCTTGACAAAAATGAAGTAACTGAGTAGTAGAAATCTCAAGCACATCTCAGACTTAACATCAAAACAACACTAAAGTTGCCTTTCTCCAAGAAGTGCTTGGATTCCTTAGAATAAAGTCCACTTTTCACAGCTCACAAATTACAGCCTCCTGACAGAGCTGGTTCTCCAAAAGAATGACTGCCTAAAGGTCACGTTTTACATCCAAGTATAAGAGCAAGGCTAACTGCTAAAGATTACTGTCCCTGCTCTTCCTGCTCCCTTGGACACACACTTAAGTTAAGTTAGGTTAAGTCAGACCTAACCATCATGAAGTCAGATAAAAAGCACTTAAGCAACATAATTTTTTTACTTTTTTTTTTAGTTAGCTGTTTTGTAATGGCTTGATTAGTTTTCCATTGGATCAGCTCACCAAAGTGACTTCTCTTGTGACCATGCGACAGCTAGATCCACCACAAGTTTATCTGTTTGGTCACTGCTTCTAGCAGTATTTACATCTATCTGATGCATTTACATCAATCCATGGAGGATCTGTGACAATGGTTTCATGAGGGAAAAATAGAAGCCTAAATCAGGAGTCTTACAGGGACTGGGAACCCTAACAGTGTTGACATTCACCTAAACTTTGGTCTTAGAATTACGCAATTGCTTTATATATAGAACAAGTTTGTCACCTCACAGGAAAGTGGCAAGGATGAGAAAAACAACATACCTGTAACAGGTACAAGCTAAAACAAACTGTATCAACTCCCATCCACAAAAAAAAAAAACTTTTGAACACAGGACTCCATGGTCTTAACAAAAAATACCTTTATTATAGTGTGCACATACACAAAAAATCTAAATATTTAACTACTGAGGAAAGAAGATTAAAGAATATGAAGATGACAAGCACCACATGCTGGGGAAAAAAGTTCTGATGAGGTTTAAAAAAGGTTAGATGGATCTGGACCACACAGAAAAACAAAAGCAGCTGGCAGTGTAAATAAGTAAAAATACAAGAGAAAAGAGTAGCACATGGCAGAATAAACCTCTGAAAACTAAATACAAGTAGATTCTGAGCTGTGTCCCTGAAAATAGGGTTTTCAAGAAAGGCATTACACCATAACCTAACTTCGTCACTACTGCTGCATTGTAGCAACAGTAGAGTTTTGCACGCAGGTTAGAAAAATCAAAATCCTGTACACTCTACAGAGCTACAATTAAAAAAACTGAGGCGATGTCTGTTGGGCAAGTCTGTGAAAATGTTCCAAGGACCTATTAATAAAGAAGTGGCAGAAATTTTTTAAGTGTCATGGTAATAAGACGGGAGGGGAATATGGGGAGAAATAGTACATTCCTGTCTCCTACACACCAAAATTGAGAGTACTGTAGTACAGTCCAGTTCACAGAAACAGATATACACAGCAATGCTGCAGGTTACCATAAAACTCCAAGAAGAGATGGAAACAGATGGAAGAATTACAAATTCTCTAAAATACCTTAAGTGTTTTTTTCATACATGAGTGGAAAAAACACCCTAGTAATAGGAAAACTGCTATCAAAACCTGTTCCACAATTAGCTTTATGGTTACAGCCAAAGACACCCATCCCCAGTAGTAGACACTTGGAATCTTGCCAAACACAGTTCTTGAGCAACAAAGGAAGACACAGTTTTTCTCCAGATTATACAAACAACTGCATACCAGTAGAAAACTACAGACACACTGTGAAAAATATACACACAAGGAAAGATTTTTATCTCCCAATAACATTTTGAAATTGGATTTGCTGCGTGCCCTATACCACGTTATTAATTTTTATCACCCTTTGCTTTAGTAAAAGAGATTCTCTGCCAAACTCATACACACAGAAGCAGCCTTCAAAAACCACATCACGTGAAAGTAACATGTCTTTTAAGATTAGATTACAGGAAGGCATGCGTGCCCTTGCAAACCGTTCTATCACTATCTCAAAGTACTCAACATATGCAAAGACTCTTCCAAGAATAAATCATTAACAACCACAAATATCATACATGAAGGAAGCATATCATTTATAGCCTTTGTTCAGAAAAACACAAAGCATCATTTTAACATATCTGTTTTGTGATGCCAAGAGCAAATCCCAGTATGAGATAATTTTGCCTTAGGTCAGTTAAAAAAATCAAAAATATTCAAATACATTATAAAGTAATTCCAATCCGCAACCTTTTCCTGGTTAAAAATAAAGTCTGTAGGGCATAGACTTCCAGTAATTATAGATGATCTATCATGTCAATTGAAGGCACTGAAGGGAGGGAAAACTTTTATAGTTGCCATTTTAGTTCCCTCATCTACTTTCTGAACTTCTTACATAAACAAAGAACAGTGGGATTGTGGAGAACTTGTCCACTACCCTTTTTTAGGCAGAGAATGACTGGAGCTTAAAGCAAGTATTCCTCTGCAGTTTAGTATTCACTGCATGTGAAACTTTGTGTACAATAATCCCACAGGTGCCCAAATACAGCTGATGTAGACGAGCCAAAGTAAAATCCAAGACTAACTTAACATGTATGTAAATTTCATTTTCAGACAAAAGACAGAACAATTGAGAAGGGGAAAAAAAAACCAACATAAGCAGCAACAAAGGTGCCCTAGGGAGAGATTAAGCTTTCACCTTTGGTTTGCCTTTTTTTTTTTTTTTTAAACAAGGAGATGGTAATTTATAAAAGCAGAACAAATCCAGAGTACTTCAAAGGAAAAAAAAAAAGAAAAAGAAAAAGCCTAGCACATCGTAGTCAGATACACCAAGTGTACTTTTTCCTAACACCAGATTTCTGGACACTCACAAACATGCTGCAGAAACAACCCTCCAGTAAAACCTTCAGCTAGAGGTGCTTGCATGCACTAGAACCTGTCTTCTCAGCCTTCTAACTCTCCTCAGCATGAAAATGAAATCCCTTTTCAACTGCTACAGATCAGACAAAACTTTCAAATACTCAGTGCTCCAGCCCACTCCCAGTAGGATTCCTCTTGCCACCTCTGGTTTTCAAATGTCTTTTCTGAGTCTGTGAGGAAAGAGTAATTCCCCTTTGCAGGAAAACAAGCACCAGAAATTGTTAACACTACTTATTTACCTTCTCAAACATTTGTCGTTATTTAGTATGGTACATTTTTTGTATCTACCGTATTAATGCTACGTGTTTTTTAAAAGAAGTATTGAAAAAAGAGTCAATCTTAAATTGCATGAATTTTTAAGGAAAGCACTGAGCTTGGAAGAACTGACAACTTCCAGCAGTATGTGGTAGCTGCAGTCTAGAGGACTAGCACGAATATGACGCATGGAGTATTAAATCCAAAGGCAAGTTTCCACTGTCATCTCTGCAAGCATTTCTCACCATGCAACTCACTTAACCTTGTGCAGTCACACACATGACAGATTTCAGAGGGGCACGCTGCCAAAGTGCATTACTGAATAACCACTTCCAAGACAGACAACTTGCTAGAAGCACATTTTTAAGGTACTTGAAATACAGCTCAATCAAATCATTCTGGTGATAGACAGTGATCATAAATGGCTGATACAGCTAACTGTAAATCTTTGAAATCTATGAGCAATATAGTAAGCATGTTCAGAATAATTTGAGCTCAACATTTAAGACCATTACTTAGCTAAGTCAATGTTTATGTGCTCCATTTACATTTCCTCAGACCAAAGTTCTGCCCCAGCAAAATTAGGGAGTGACTTGCAGCACCAGAAGAGACTGTATTAGTGCTCATGGAAATAAGTAAGTTGGGCTTGAGAGAGCACAAACAAACAAAAAACACTCTACAAACACCATCATCCTCCCCCCCTCCAAAAAAAATTACATTATTACTTTAATGCTACAAAGAAGCTTCACTGCAGCATTTATTGAAGTAGGTGCAAATAAAGGACAAAAAAAAAAAAAAACATCCCCACACAAAAACCAACCAACAAAAACCAAACCCCAACTCAGGATGGGGAGGGAGGAGTGTACGCATATCAAATTTTTTCCTTTATACATCTGTCTCTGGCCAACAGTTTAATACATCAAATACAACTACCTACACCATCCCAGTGATCCTACATACTGCTTTGTGACTGTAACTGTATCCCAACCTCTCTGGCTTGAAGAGAAAGCAAACAGTTCCCCCCTCCTTCCCACAAGAACCCATGCATACACCTCTACTTTTGTAGGCACAAGAGACCTGGCAGACAGGATTTAGCTCTTAGGCTGGAATGTGGCACCAACAAACCATTCCTCTCAAAACAGGAGCACACCCTGCTTACAGACCCAACTGGCAAACCTTTGTAGCATGCTACTGTAGATTTACCAACTAAGATCAACAGCATATGAGAACTTGTGCACAGTGCATTTTGCCTTTCACACTTTGTTCTTCCTTCTTTCACCACCAGTTAAGTACATAGGAGCAGTTCAGCTGGATCAAACCACCCACCAACGTGCTGTCTGCAGGAGGACACAACAGGAGAGACCCACAGCAACAGGGCAAACTGAGTCAGTGTCAACAGTGGCCTGACCTTAGGAAGCATAGTCAAAGCAGGTCTTTAGTTTTATTATCAGCCCCCTCCTTTCTTGGATCTGCATTCAGAAGACAGATATGACAGCCATCAAGAAAGGCTCCGGTGACAAAAACAAACCAAAAAATTAATGATTGTCAATATTGCTCTGCTTCAAAAATTAAGGTTTGGCTAAAACAAGGAATTAAAACCTTCATTTTGACCATATATCTCAAAGATAACCAAAGAAGAACTACAAAACCTCACTTGGCAAATGTATCCAGGTATGTGTGTGTATATCTATAAAATATTTTAAAACTGACCTTTTTCAAAAATAGATAAACAAACTCACTTGTTTTGTTACATAGGTATTGAAATATATTGCTCAGGATAACTTAGAACCAGCAGAGTAATTCATGATACATTTTCACAGCCACATTTCCCGAGTGGTCTGTTTCAGAAGCCTGCATTTCTCTTCTAGGCACACATAATATTCCATGTAGTCAGGAAATAAAATACATCTCCAATTTACAGAATGCATGTACACGTCCCTCTCTTATCCATTCAACCTCCCAGAGCTGCAAGTTAATAAGAACTAATACTTCAGGGAGTGAAAAACAGAAAAGACCAGTGTTGTAGACCCACAAAATTAGGAGATTAAGTCTACCAGGGACAGCAGTCCTGGAAGTGATAAGAAAAGAAACCAGAAAAACAGTGTATTTGTTAAGACCATCTCTGTATATTGTATGCAGAGTTGAATGACAATCACTCTACCTCAGGCAATCATCAGGTCTACCCCACAGCTCTCCCACTGCTACAGCATCAAGCAGCTTTAGTTAAAAGTGAGTAAATAGGAAGAGCTTATTGATGTGGTTTACCTGCAGAAACAACAACAGTAGCACTTGGTAAGTTCTAAATATATTGTTTTACTTCTCTTTCAGACTGATTCTGCTTTTAAACCAGAAGTAAGATGAGCCCACAGTGGGCACGAGGGCAGGCATCTCTGGTTGCTGCCTCCCTGAAGGACAGCCAGGATACAAAAAATCAAAGTTCTTTCTAAATAACAGTAAGTGAAGGTATTAGGCAGTCTATCAAACTGCTCAACTTTAGTTGAACTGCACAAGTGGTCCTACAGATGCGTTTGAAGTAAGCTCTTTGGGCACAGCCTCTACACAGCAATACTGTATCTTCAGAAGTTGCCAGAGTGATGAAACACTACCAGTTCTAAATCAAGCACATCAACCTAACAGCCAAGGAAAAACGCACCAAATATAAATGAGCCCTGTCTCATTTTGTCATCGTACAATTTTTAGCTGGCCTTCCCCTCTAAATATATACAGATGAGAGCACAATTAATAATAATTCACAAACAGAGCACTTGCCAGGTTTAAAATAGGAAGCATACTGTTGATGGGTTCCCCCTTAGTTGTATGTTCTATGGTCTCTTTTGCACATGAACAGCTGCTTTCCAGAGTTTTTTCCCCCTGCTGTCTTAGCAGAGGGTATTACTCAAGCGCTATAGAAAAGACTCCAGGACAGCTCAATGGCTTTGGTGTCACCACACACACCCCTTTTCCTGAATTTTATCTGTGCTTATATAATTCCTATTTTACACAACAATCCTCACAAGTAAATGACAGCCCCTCCTAATCAAAGCTACATTCAGAGCCTCACAGGAAGGTGTGACATTTAGATTTATTTCAGTAAGACCGTAACGATAACAAAAGAGGTCAGGGATACTTAGACCTTTTTTTAGCCTACTAATCCTCTAATTAACTATTCAGCTTACCTTACTAAATACATCTGACCAATCTGCTTCTAGAAGACTTACAAAAAACACAGCAGCTCTACAAACCTTTTTTGGACAAGTATGTCAAAAAGACATCAACAGACTTCAGTCAGACTCTCCAGAAGTTACACTGTAATTTTTATTTTCCAAAACTGTATGTGGAGGGCACTAAAGATGTGTATGTGTTCTACTTAAACACCACAAAACCCAAACCTTCTCAGGAAAAAAACAGTTCTAAACATGCTAATGTTTTGCTTCTTGCACCATTGAAATCTAAATGTTTAGAAGTAGTTTTATCTCAGTTCTAGCAGGCCTTACTCTAGTCAGGGTCACACTGAGCACCACAACCTGAAAGAGAAGCCATGTCCCATCCCAGAAAAATTAAACATGTCTTTGGACAGTAAACCAAGTGTTTGTGTTAATCCGAAGAGAAAATTAAATTGGGAGAGAAAGTCAGAAAGAAAAGGAAACATAATACCAACAAGAGACTGGTCACAATTGTGAATGGCTATCAACTATGGCACACCACAGCAATTCATTAAAAAAACTGAGCTGGAACAAGCACAAGAAAAAGGGATGGCCTGATTTCTAGCAAAGTGTGACTCAGGTTCAGGTGACTATTTCATTAAAATTAGAAGCCCATTTGAATTCAGCCTGAGTGTTTCACAAGCCAGAAATTTACCACCATGCATAAACTTAGCAAATACTGTCACCAATCCAACACAAGATATCAAATTGCATATCTAATATTACAGTAGCTATTTTACAAAGTTGCATTTTATCACTGCCTCACATACTAAATTTCATTCAAAAAAAAAAAATCTCTATCTCCATTCACTTAAATGTATTTAAGTGAATTCCCAAGATTACAGGTAAAAAAAGCAGTAGCATGTTGACAACTAGTCACCTCATATCTTTGCCTAGTCTTCTAGGCATATGCATTGATAGAGTTCTGTGCCCCGGAGCTGAAAGCAGCACCACAATGGTAACCAGAAATTGAGCACTGTACTACAGAGACCTTGACAAACAAAAGGCCACTGCAATCTGATGCACTTTAACACATCTAAATCAAACTCTTACTTCTTATGCTCACACAAAGGAATAGAAAATTTAGTTGTCATATATAAAATAATTCAGGGATCTTTAGAGTTTGACACCTTAGGAAAATACCATCCAATAGATTTTAGTTTCCAGGAAATTGCAGTTACATGGCAGTGGTAATGACAACCACACAACTGCTAAGTAATAGCTTGTAACACCAATACTAGAATTCACTACTTCACTATACAAATCCCCACAAATAGAGTTTTATATCTGTGCCACTGAGGTTTGAAGAAAATGTTATCTCCATAAACATTTTACCTGAGTTACACAGCTCATTAAGTTCACTTTCCTTTTTTTTGCCAAAAAAGAACAATTAACTGGCTATTTCAAGATTCTCTACCAGAAACATCCCTGATATATTTGCACAGTAATCAGGCAAAGCCACAGTTGATAACCTTCAAATTAAGACAGGCTGACTCAAAATAATGCAAAAGAAAAAAGAAAAAATAACCCAACCCAAAACACTCAACCACTCTCAGAAGTCTGGTAGTATACTGTCACAATTGTAAAAGCACATTTTCTTTCCAAATTAAGCTGGTTACTATGATTAATCAATTCTAACAACACAGCAAATACCTTCCCTAATACAGAAATCTCTACTCAAACTATATTACTTCTATCACCAGATCTTTCAAAAATTTCTTCCACGACTAGTAAGTCAAAGGTAGCACACAGTTCTGAGCCACAGCTGCTAAATATCACTTGCATCAAATCACACTCGAGCCACGATTACGCTACACAGCTGCTATTTACATACAGGTTGCATTTTCTTCCCTTGACGAGCTTCTTCCATGCTGATGTGCAGAAGCAGAGAATGCCCTTGTACGAGACCCTGTAATGAACCTCCCAAGAGATCAGAGCCTGCGCATACATGACTGCTTTAGCTCGCTGTGCCTGACACAGATGTACTCCGGGAAATTGCTCCCCGGCCAATCGCTCCTGCTCCAGTCGCTCATCTCCCAGGCCACTGATTACAGCTACTGCAGGGTCGCACAGCAGCAGAATGGGCAAGACAGCATGCCTTCAATTCCAGCTCAGGGAATACCAAAAAAGGAACTGAAACTGAGTTCCAGACGTAAAATTTTCTGCATCAACAGCTGCTAAGAACAGCTCCAAGGTAATATTTTTGCTCTGATCCAAGACTTCATTAGCACTACAAAACGAAAACGCATTTGTACTTCGGGTCGCAGAACAGAACAACCCAGAAGTCAAACATCTGCTAAGTTTGTTTATAGCTGTATTATCAACCCTTCACCAAATACTCATTCCAATGCAGGTGGGTTGTTTTTTTTACATAAGCTATATATTCTTGTTCAACAAAGTAAACCAAGGCTTCCTAAAAAGAAAAATCCTTTTTTTCCCCCCCTCCTGTTGAAAAGGTAAAAAAGCATTGATGCTAGCTGCAATTATTCTCATGTGTCCTCCTAGAGTAAGATGTCTCTGTTTCAGGTATTACATGAGTAGCTGTACTTTTTACTTCCTTAAGCCAACCTTAGAAAAATGCAACTTCTGCTCCAGCAGATCAAATTCAGAGCTTCATTTCACTCTTTCCCTCTTCATCACTGGCATACCCTAATCTCCTTGTCCCATCATGAACTGCATGGGAAAACTGGTTCTTTAAGGAGTTATCTATAACTTAACCTCCAAGACATGCCACTGCCTTCCTTGTTCCTCTTCTTTCTTCTATTCTTACGTCTTATTTGATGAGAACTCTTATCGATGAAGCTGGAGTGGTGCCACCCCAACCAATAAACAACTTGGCCAAAATAAAACAAGTAACAGACTGTCCATGAACTTGGTGCAAATACATTGTGCAACTGTGGAGATGATATTTATCACCTAGCTGTAGAGAAATCAGAAGGCCACATTCAGTCCTGCCTCACTGCCTCAGTCCAGAAAATTCTCTAACCATAGGCTAATAAAAGTATTCTCAGATAGTGCTGACAAGAGAGTTTAAAAGTAGTTTGTTTCCACTCTGTAAATAGCAGTTCACTCTAACAACACGTATGCATCTTTTCACTTCCAAGCTATTGAAGGCCTCTCTGCTGCTATACGGAAATGGCTATAAACTAAATGATTCATACAGGGAGCACAAAATTAAACAAAAATATCAGATACCCTAACTCTTAGTGATCTCTTCTCAACTGTGCATCCTCAATCACACCTATTCTTTCCTTAACGCAGAGTACAGATTCATGCAGTTCTTCAGCTGCTCAGATGAATACTGAAACAGCTATGCTGAACTGTGTCCTGGTGGCTCTCCCATACTTCAATGAACTGTTACTTAGCATAAATCCATACTAGAAGTAATTCAATTGCTACAAGTAAAAAAGATGTTTGTTTATGTTGGGAATGGGTGTGTTCAGGGAAAAGAGACTGTCTATTCCTAAAGGATAGAATAAGAGGGGTGGGAATCACACATTTGATTTTTTTTTTTTTTTAATTTTTATAAGTTTGGGAAAAAATATTTGCTTGGTTTGAATACTTAAAGAAAAAAAACTCCTCTGAAGCAGCTTACTGAAATTTCTTTATAGTCTGGAGTCAACCAATTCCTTGTTAACAGTCACTCAATCTTGGAACAAAACAAACAAAAAAAACCACTCAGAAGCAATATAAGCACGTTTTTTTCAAACAGATGGAAGTTTTTGTCTTTTAAGTCCCAAACCAAAACACTTTGTGGATAAAAGTCTGCTCTTCCCTTAAGAGTAAATACCAGGAAAAAGCTTCCCATCAAATGGAGAACAGCACAGCAACTTCAAACTGCAACTGTCTCAACATGTTTAACTACAGAAGCATTCTAAAACAAACTGTAGGCAAATGCATTCAAAATTATCACATCCTTGAACATGTTCAGTGACAACACTGTGAGAACTCCGAGCAGAACTATTTGTGTTGGAGCAGTATTTTAACCGTATGTTTGATGCTGCAAAAAGATCTCTATGAAGTGTATAAGAGCTTTTTTTTGAATAAAAGAAACACAAGAACCTATCACATACATACATTATCCCTACAATCTTTCCTTCTTAATTTTCACCTTTATACCCTTTCAAGTTCCATTTATTTAACCTTATCTCAGTCTATAAAAGCACATTTTTGAAAGATGGGTCCAAAAAGAGTGTGTACCTCTTACGCCTTTGAAAAACTTTTCATCTTTTCCCAAGTGATACACAATTCTGATCCCAATCCACCATGAAGTGGCAGTGAACTGCCTTACTGCAGGGTCTGCAGAGTGTCTAGCAGGCAGAGCTGTGCTTAATCTGCCATTCTGAAATGGCAGGACATTTAAAGTAGCTGTGGTAAGCAGGACCGAGCTCTCAGCAGGATTTACCACATGAGTTCCAGCCCAGCTGCTATCGGACAGAGCCAGACAGGAGCACAAGGAAACTGAGTGCTTGTTTGCTTGCAGAGACACCATACTGACACACCCACACATGCAGCTCTGTAAACTCGTACATCCAGTATGAGGTTGCTATTGATACTTTAAAATCCTGGTTTGGGGGGTAGGGAGGTGGGGTGTTAAGCGTTGCATCCATATTCCAAAATCAACCCTTCCTTATACGAGCAAATTAGATCAGGGAGTTGGAGTTGATGATCCCTATGTGTCCCTTCCATTAGCCTATGATACTATGACTATCTTTTCTAAAATTGCATCCCCAAAAAACCAACCCAGTCCACTGCCACCTTTCTTCATGCAGCTGAAAGGACAGCATTTAACAAGCCTAAAGCATCTCTTTTTAGCAAAGAATAAAAAAACCTCAAGAAATAATTATGAGACAGCATGACAATACTTCTAAATGAGGCTTTATTTTGGAGGGATAAGGGTGGCCCAGGCCACGGGGCAGCCAGGAGGGAGACAAGGTGCTAGGGCAATAAGATGACACAGGGGGCAAGTTCTACAACACAATCTAAAATTTGTATGTCAAATACCTCTACAGATGGTTTTGTTCAGCTTCTTATCAAATGGGAACCTACTAACTCATATTAAGAACAGCTTTCTAGGAGTTTCTTATAACAAACAAATTAAATATAGGGTATTCCTCTAAAGAAACATTACTGCCTTAGCAAGGGAACACAGAAACCTTTGCAGGCAATGGCTCATCATTTAATGAATTAAAACTAGCCATAAAACCCAAAAGTCTTACTGCCTACAAGTATTTTTCAGAATACAATTTCTATATAACAGCTGGTTCCCAAGAGATACATCTGCACAGCACGCATCAGCTTGCCTCAGTTTGCATCGGCACGTACACATGGAACTGGGTGTTTCCAAAAAAAGAAAGGAAGAAAAAAAGATAGATGCATTCTGTACAGATATTCTCTGGTGTATTGCCCCAGTAGTGGACTCAAGGGTTTCTCAGCACATTGCACGACAGCTGTCAGAAGCCACCAGGATGCTGAGACCAAACATGAGGCAGATCACTAGTGTAAGCCCTCCTGACATTACACAACTGCACATCATTTGGACAGCTGACTACTTATTCTCTAGAGATACCACTGAAATTTATAACCTGAACCCTCATTAACAGAAAGATTACTATGTACTACTGCATTAATCACCCCACATCCTGATCTGAATACACTGAAGAAGTAGAAAAACAAAAGACGCGTGTAAAGTTTTCCAGGACTTGTTCCTGGAATCAACACCATCCCTCAGTATAGATGGATGAAATTCATCCTGTTCCAACAGAACCCCACCAAGATTTTACAGCAACATGTACGAGCATGTGGTCAGCATGCAAATGTCCCTGAGCTAGACTAGGGAGGGTTGGGTGATTTGATTTGTTGAGGTTTTAAGGAGGCTGGGTTTTTAAACTTCAGGTTTCTTTTTTTTGGGGGGGGGTGAGGGTGGAGGGATGGTAGGGAGACACAGAGGAATTCAAAGCTGCTCACTTTGTAACTGCAACATATTGCCTTCAGCTAAATTCATCTCCAGGCATTTTGGCAACATTTTTGAGGGATATTCTAATTTTTCTTCATCCTAAAATAGTCTTAGATCACTGTGCAAGTTCACAAGAACTATAAACCAGGGCTGTTTCAACACTATTAAAGCCACTTAACCAAGGCCATATGTTTAATTGCTCTACAGCTACTTGTACAAATATTCTGGAGTGGTGTGGGCTGGAACGGGATCTTGAAGATCATCAAGTTCCAACCTCCCTGCCATGGGCAGGAACACCTTTCATTAAACCAGGTTGCTCAGAGTTCCAACCTGGCCTTGAACACTTCCAGGGATGGGGTATCCACAGCTTCTCCGGGCAACCTGTTCTGGTGCTTCACCACTCTCACAGTAAAGAGTTTTCCCCAACATCTAATTTAAACCTGCTCTCCATTTAAACCTATTCCCCCTTGTCCTGTCACTACATCCTCTCATAAATAGTCTTGTTCCCTCTTTCCTGCAGGCTCCTTTCAGGTACTGGAATGCCACAATTAGGTCACTACAAAGCCTTCTTTTTTCCAAGCTGAACAATCCAAAGTCTCTCAGCCTTTCCTCACAGATGATGTGCCCCATCCCTCTGATCAACTTTGTGGCGCTCCTCTGGACCCACTCCAACAGGTCACTGTCCAAATAATAAACACTTATCCTCTAGATTAATTCCCTAGAATAGATGGCACCATTGTGAACAGCTGCTGAGTACAGATATGAAGCACCATAATAAGAGACAGATAATTTTATCTTGTTTTTATTGACATTATTTAAAGTGCTTGCACAAGAAGGCCTTTCCCTGACAGCAGATCCTCAGGAGGTAAATAGCAAAAGAAAAAAGAAAAAATAAATTTAAAGAAGTCAAATGATCCAATTATTGAGTTAGGAAAAATTGCTCAAATACAACCCAATCAAACTACACCCAAACAGAACAGCTCCTTGACAAGACCACCAACCACCAGCAGCTAATAAATAAAATTCTTTCCATGAATGGTGCAGTTTCTGAATGATTATTCACCTATATATCATTCCACAGCAAAGTGAAAGACTCTGAATCTCACCAGTTCACATGAATTCAAGGCTTAATTCTTCACCTTCAGCTTTCCCTGTGTTTCAAATTCTCTATTCATATAACTGCATCCCAGTCAAATCAAGTATCTGTATAATAACTTACTGACAACACACCTTTACTCTTACAGTGAACAAAAATTACTACCTACAAATCAAAACTCAGTAAGTTATAGTGGGAGGGTAAGGCAACATTTCCAATATCAGTAGCAGGCAACTGATACAGGAGGAAGAATCAGCACTCTGCTGGCCCATAACATTTCTTTTTAGTAAGAAGGCAGGCAGAACAGGAGTACAGTCTGCTTATGATCTGCTCATGCAATCTGAACTATGGCAGTATTTAATCATAAATTCTTAGCTAAGTGCTGTAACATACAGCATACAGGTGCTGTCATCTGCAGATTATTTTAATAAAATAATAAAAAAACTCCAAACAAAAACAAATAAAAAACCCCAAACAACACAAACAAAAACCAACAAAATAAAAAGTCCACAAGTCACATCTCCAAAGTTATGCTGAGGAACTCCAAGGGATTTGAAATCCCTGTATCATGAATACCAGTCAGATTATTAGCACTGTTACACACGCTGATTGTCAACCAGCCACCAGCGTACGAGCAAGCCTCTCCCACAACAAATTCACAGCTACCAAAAAAATAAGTTTTAGCAATCCACACGTATTTTATTAATAAGGCAGACAGTACCAGAAGGCCACAATTCCTGTTTTGTGTTAGTGCTGGCCATAATGTGAACCAGCAACATACCAGATCAGGGAACCGATCCAGCAATAAAATTGCACTGACGGTGTTTTGCCACTTCAATTCGGATGCCACTCAGTACCAGTGAGGCGCAGGCAGGGGAGACTGCTGAGCCCACAGGAGGTAGAGCAGGACCACGGGGCAACTCTACCAAGTCAGACTTGGACTGTAGCGGAGCCACACTTCCACTGCTGTAGCTTCAGGTCTTAGCTTGGAGAAACGGTGAGGTACCGGTCACATCACCTTCCATTCATCTCATAATATTTTGACAACACAGCATGCTTGCCTTACATTAGATCTGATGCGTTCCCACTTCCATCCCCTTTGCCTTTCCTCACTCTCACAAGCACCAGGCTCTTTCCCTGCCCTTGCGCACACCGACAAGATGCCTTCCTGAGTAAGGGACACCCAGAAGCTGAGGGGGCACATTAGCCACAGCCACATGGGCACTCACAGGGAACAACCCAGAGGACACGGTAACGCTGGTGGTGTGCAACATCACAGGATGAACTTTGACAAGTATCACTCTGGTTACTTTAGAAAAGTAGGCATGACATACTGTCACTTGAAAACAAACCAAAAATTCTGTGCTACTGTCAATTTGGAAACTGTGGACACTTATAAGTGAATAGAAAAGGCTCAATTACATGAAAAATGAGGCTGGTCTGGCCCCAGTCACTGGTATTATGCACTCAGGCTACTACAAAGTACTACAAAGTGCTGGGCAAGGAGAAGATGCCCAAGCAACTCCCAATTGTGAAAGCAAAGTTCTTCAGTAGAAGAGTAGAGGGGAAAAATCAAAGAAGTTGGTGGTGCCTCTGTGTTTGTGGAATAGAAGTTTTTGTTTCATTCAATTTTTTTTAATAAAGACAGTGTGTAAAATGAGCTGGGGAAAAAAAATAATAAAATAAGCACCAGCATTGGTGGTTCAGTGGTAGAATTCTCGCCTGCCACGCGGGAGGCCCGGGTTCAATTCCCGGCCAATGCAGTTGGTACTTTTAGGGAGGTGATTCTATGACTCCACTCCAGTGAGACCCACCTGGAGTTGCTGCATCCAGCTCTGGGGTTCCCAGCACAGGAAGGACATGGACCCACTGGAAAGAGTCCAGCAAAGAGCCACCAAGATAATTAGAGGGATGGAGCACCCTTCCCTGGAGGAAAGGCTGAGAGAAGGTCTCTTGCACTTCAAACGGAAAGAAAGTAGGCTTGGATTAGACATCAGGAAGAAATTCTTTACTGTCAGGTAAAGGCACCAGAACAAGCTGCCCAGAGAAGTTGTGGCTGCCCCATCCTTGAAAGTGTTTAAAGCCAGGTTGAATGGAGCTCTGAGCAACCTGATCTAGTTGAAGGTGTCCCTTTACACGCTAGGGGTGCTGGAACTAGAAGACAGTGCCTTCCAACC
This sequence comes from Gymnorhina tibicen, assembly GCA_013399875.1. NCBI lineage: Eukaryota > Metazoa > Chordata > Aves > Passeriformes > Artamidae > Gymnorhina > Gymnorhina tibicen. The sequence continues at coordinate 78,710 of VXAZ01002369.1, read as the reverse complement.
CAGACCAGTTTTTGATTCAATGATTCTGATTACAGAATAAACATGTAATTCAGTTAACATTCATTTCAGAAAACCAAAACTGACAAGTCTTGTTTCAGCTTGTAGGGTGGTTTTTAAGGTTTTGCTGGGGTTTTTCAACAGCTTCAGAAGTTGAATCGGCTTACGGGAAAGGAGACAGAATGTAGTGGGAATGACATTTTCCCTTTCAGAAATCAGGAACTAGTCAGTCCAGCTCACCCTTATCATGAAGCCATATTTTAAGACACATACTTTCATGCCAAAATTCTTTCCATTTTCCTCTTGCAGTTCTAGAGCACAACACAGTCTTAAAAGTTTGAAAAGCTTGAAATAAAGACATGCTAGACAAAAACTGTCAGAACCTGAAATTTCTAGGAGTCATTCCAAGGTCCTTCAGAAGGGCCACTGAAGGGACATTTAAAAGGGGATCCACTTCTGTTTCTTATTTGTCTTGCCTACTGTCTTGTAAAGCTATACAGAGGAGCTCCTTTAGTTTCTGTTTTAAAAAAGCAAGTAGATGATTTTTCTGATGTATCAAGGGTACTGCTTTCATTATGTCTGACTAGCAGGTTTTGGGAGAAGTCAGTTTAAAAGCAAGGTGTTGATTCTGACACAACTGACTCATGCATGCCACTCTACATGGTGCTTATTTTACAGGAAAATTTTACATTGATGAAATGCAAAGGGAAACAGACAGATCTAAAATTAGCCAAAAAAAGAAAGCCTACCTAGCTCTTTTGTAGCCACTTCATTCTTTGTTTCAAAGACAACTACTGATATTGGTTTTAGTATTTTATTAGTTTTTGTTTGGTGAATAACCATGTAAAAGACAATCTACAACACAGCACTTTTAAGAAAGACACATTTCTCTTGCAAAGAGAAAAAAATAATGCTGTAGGACTCCTATTGTAAATTCATCACTTGAGGGGCTACTTAGTAAGAAAAGCTGACAGCATCTAACACAGGGCAGGCAGATCAGATGCTCTTCATTTGTTTAACACTTAGAATTCTCTACTTCAGAGAGCATTAGCATGGTTTGCATGGGAGTTCTAACCAGCCAGGAACTACTAAAAAGGGTGCTCTCTGAAAAGGCATCTTTCATTATTTTAAAATTAACAACAGAAGTTACCTGTCTTTCTAATAAAGCCATAGACCACATTTTCATACACCTTAATCTGTACACTACCATCCAGTAGCACAAATACATGTTCAAGGAAAGGCAATTTATTTGAGACAATAATTTTAAGAGAAACTGGAGCATATACAACCAAGAACTTAGACAGGCTTTTGGCTTTCACATTGACTTCTGGAAGACAGACAATTATCTAGCCTTGCACAAAGTCTACCCATAAAAATTCTGCTGCCATGGTTTTCTTGTAAGGCAAATTTGAACATGCAGAGTAAATTTACACCAGCCGTGCTCCTTGCGATGCAACCGTAGCAATTCTGACCAGCCCTAGGAACTCTAAAGCTGGCATCAATAAATCAAAGTCATTGCCCTAGACACAAAGTCTCCTCCTGCACTCTCTGCCTGAACTTGAAACAGCTTTAAGATGTCCTTACAAACATAATTGATACCATTAACAGATAAAAAAATGAAATACCAAGTCAAATGCACAGTAAAGCGAACATTAAGACAAATACATAAAATATATCGTCCAGACTGGAGATCTAAGCAAAAGACCTTCCAGAAATATGAATCAAATATGCTACACCCAGTGACTGTAAGAACTTTATCTTAACATTTTTAATTCAGAATTTCACAACTAGCAGGGAATTTTTAAATGCTGAAAAAAAGGCAAGAGTTATTCTAATCAATGGCAACTGTATCAGCAACAAAATGAACTTTCTACACATATAAGGAGAAAAAGAGAAAGCAAAAAATTGCATCATGTTTCTCATTATTTAGAAACTAAGTCTCCAGAATAAGTATTTCTTTCCAATAATATCAAATTTGTAGAGAAGCCAACTACACAGAATCAATACTTCCTTTTACTGTGGCATATAAAATATGAACAACACAGCTCACAACCCTGGGGATGTGTTATGCTATCAAATAAATTTCTGCAATCAGATATCCTAATTACATATGCATTAATACAATTTTAAATGTTTTAAAATGGGTTTTTCTGGGAGAGAAGAACATCTTTACATGATGGCTTTGGCAATCAAACACAGCTTTCATCATTCCATAATTCCAAAACACTGTTCCACCTCAAACTGATACAGAAGAGAATTTGAAAAAATAAATGAGACATATCAGAAATAACAGTTAAGAGCAGCTTTATTGAAACTTTCTCACCTACTCCCAGAAGTAACGTGTAAAGAAATATTTAAATAGGAAAAATTTGAACATACTTGTCTTCTAGGCAACTGCCCATGTTTCTAATGATAAAGTTCTTCATTTGCCTAGATCATATGCATATCCATCTCTTTCTCCAGCGTTACTTCACCTAAGTCTGGGCACACAAAGAAATCAACCTATCCACCAAATCATTTGGATTTATTCTCACATTTCTTCACAGGCCTGACTCTATAGAAGAAAATCGACTGCGGGTAAACCAGAATGGAAAAGTATCACCAACAGCATGTTGTAAAAATCTCCCCTGTACAAAACAATCAATCAAACTGGCCTCTATTGCACTCTAACCTTAATCAAATGAGATAGTATCTAAATGACAGTAAGACATTCAACTTTGGCACAAAATGGTACCTTTTTATTGACATTTGAATACACTTTGATATTTGGGGCAGCACAACACCATAGCTTTTGGTTATCTTAACATCAATTTCAGAGCCTCTGTCCAAGATGTAATTCATTTAAATAGAAGCAATAATTTCATATCTCATTTTAACAACCTTTTTCAGACTTCAAAACTGAGGTTTCCAAAAGGACCAGTCTTTTCAATTTGAAACAGTTTCATTGTAGATTATCAAAATCAACACTAGCAGAAGCATTGTTTTGTGGGGTTTTGGTGGGTTTTAGTGGTTTTTTTAAAGCATATAAAGCAAAATCATTCAAGCACAATGAGACATATAAATGGCTATTTTAAAATATTTATACCAGGCCAACTGTCTACTAAAAGCTTTTTAGGCTGTCTGAGGTCCCTGTGCAGTGACAGGAACTCAAAGAAAGGGTAAGATGCCCTTTTCTCACTGGGACAGAACGACTGTGCCAAAAGAAAGCTCTCCCATTAAAGGAAAACTGAACTGTAGTTCACTTTAGCATTACAACATCCATACCAGGACACTAGGGGGAACCTGAAGGCAGTCCACTTCAAAAATCTCTTACACACTCCGATCCTGCCATTAACTCTAAATTTTCATTCATGAACAAGTGATTTAGATATACAAGGAAGAGAACTTTTTTCAGACAACTGAGGTCATAATGCTTAAATATTTGAAATGTAGCCATACACTGGGAAAAAAATACAGCATTCTGATAGCCTCAGACAGGAAGCTATTATACAGTAGTACACAGAACATCCATCACTCTCTCCGTTCTTGCAGTTCTTCCAGTCTTTTTTATTGAAGAAAATTATGAAGCTGCATACTCAAATACCAAGAAAAGTATGTTCAACAAAAAGCAGCTGAAAAGGCTGCAATGCTTATTTACCCTTACTGTTTAGGAAATGGAACAAAGCCTGAAGAAAAGTTTGCTCTAAGTATTTGACGCTTGTTTCTACTTTTGTAGAATAGCAATTTTTGGATGTAATTATATAATGTAATTTTTTGATTTTTGATAACACATGATATGTTATTAGCAACTTACACACATTCATAAACATGCCTACTCTCCTCAACAGTATGACCCTGAGCACATTGCACAACAGGGAGCTATACAATTCAGACTTTTGGAACCACTGTGTCAGCAGGCTTCACTTCTACTCTGGGTATTAATTTGACTATGTAAGAGAACCCCACAATTCTAAAAGTTCTTTTAGAAGCATTAGGAGACAAAAATAGGCATGCAATTTTGAGATGATGAGAGATGTCATTAGCCACATTCACAGCCTAACACTTTATAAGGACGATGGAATAGAGTGATGGAAGAGTGTTCACTAAGCGTTTCTTAAAATTACCCATTTTCTTTTTCTTTAAATAATAATTTTCTTACCTCTATGTACTTACTGATACTTTAAAGCAGTATTACATTCCATAACTAAGCTTTCCCAAAAAATCCCATCTTCTTTCAGTTAACCATTCATGTATTTTCCAGGTGTTGCAAACTAACTTGACTGAAGTATTTTTTACTAATGTTACCAATAGAACTGTCAATGCATGCTAATAAAGGCACAAACATTTGCAGTTGGACTCAAAGATCTTAAAGGTGTTTTCCAACCTAAATGAGTCTATGATTTCTATGATTCTAAAGGAGAGACATCAGTGCTTACACCACTGAAGTGGAACATCCTTAATATTTAGTATTAATTCTGAAGCATTGACTCACATACAATTTTTCCAACACTAATCTCTTCACCAAGATTTTATGAACAAACACCAATAAAGTCACAACACAAGAAAAAAATCCCTCTGCTTAAATTGTTTTTATTGGAAATTTATGAAACTGCAGAGGAAAATTCTAACTATTGTAAATTAGGAAGTCACCAAAGGAGCCATTCACAACAGGATATTACTAATACAGGATCTAAGAAGGCATGAACATAACTCACCCACACTACACTCTCTTGACAATCAGGCACCACTTCTTTGCAAACACATTGTGAGCAGGCCTTGAATTACAGGCATTCTCTGTTACACCAACAGAGACACACAACAAAAGTCACCAGTAAGTATTTAAAACCAGAAACCTCACTTAGCCCTCAGCTGCCAAGGAAGACAAATTGCTCAATCCTCAGCTCCCCTGTTGTGCTGTAGCTGTATGCTATAGCACTTTCTAGGATGAAGACTTGATTGCTCTCAGGTGGGGGTCTTAGAATACCACGACAGGACCACATCCAATTATCCAGTTTAAACCAAGCAATTCTGGCTGTTTCATTGCATCTAGTCTCTGAACAACTTTGATATAAACCATTGTTCTCATTAGTAAGACTTCTGTCAAACTATCTGCTACAAGTAAGTTTAACACATTAACCTACATAATTAGCAGAGTTCACTTAACAAAGATCAGCTTCCTCATTTACAACGAGTTCCATTGATCAATTGCACCAAAAGCTATGCTTCTTTTACATGGGCTCATTTAGAGTCTTGTTGCATCACTTGTAACCAACAGTTTCCAGGTTTGGATTTTCTATGATTTGGATTGATATAGGATTATTGACCTTATTATACACAACATAAAGCATGCTACTTGTTTTGAAACTTTTTGTTCCCACTGGTGGTGTCAAATTAGGAGATCACTGCTCATGACTGTTTCAGAGCATGATCATTATGTATATGAAAGGAAAAACAGGATTGTATTTATAGGTTCTTCAATTTCTGATACTTCTAACAAAACTGCCTTCTCAGAGCCTAGGGGGTTTAGAACCACTTTCTTCAGTAACATGAACAGCACATGGCAGAGAGAACCAACAAAAGAATACAGTCACATCCAGGGCACATTTACATTTCAGCTTTTATTACTATCTGCCTAGAATTAACACACTGGAAAGCTGCTGTGGGTCTCTGCCTAGAGCACACTTTGCTTGGAGCTTAGCAACTCGTGCCAAAGCTGAGAGACAGTAGCACAGTAACATGAGGAAAGGCAATGTTACGCTACTTAAAAGGAACTCAGTTTTCAGTTATACATGAAGCAGTATATGAAACAGAAATACTGCTGAGTTGCAAATGCCTCTTTCTCACTTTAACTGAGAAGCACTGGTCTACAGCCACCAAGAAAACTTCTCTCCATGCTGCAGTATAAGTCAATGTCAATCTTGCAGGTATGTGGAGTAAGCACATCAATTTTTCAGTCACAAAGCACCTTTTTTAATAGAAAACATCCTGTGGGAATCCTTCAACATCACAGGAATACTGCTCACACAGAACAGGGCACTCAGTGACACTCCAGTTCCTTTGAGGCCATCTGTCAATACAGAATCAATTCAGTTGAAAAAGGCCTCCAAGATTAGAGAGATCAACCTTTGACCAATCATGAACAGATGAGTTTAAGGATAGAAGTCAGGCAAACCTCACTCTAACAGTGAAAAGCACTGGATACCAAATAATAAACCACAATAAATGGGGAAAGGGAGAACTACAGCCTTGTCAGGACACCTAATACTTGTCTCTGTTGCTTGGTGCTACACATGAATTTTCCATGGAATTCTTAAGAATTACCTTGACCACAGAACCTACAGAAGGACACCGCCAAGCTCTGCTTCACCCCATTTCACCTCTCACAATAAGCCACTTTCTTGACCATTACCTTATCTTAATGATTCCTATGTAAGCAAGTAGACATTGAAAGCAGTTCCCAGATTATTCTCCTCTTTTTTATCTTATACTTCAGGAATACTACTGGACTTGAAAATGTTTATTAAGGATCTGTAAGTGACATGTCAGATTTGTACAAGACAAAAGTATTTTGATATAGAGCTCTACAGGAGACAAGTTCTCCATATTGAGGTCATGTCTATTCTTTTCTTTAACAATACATAACTTCTTCCATTTAAATTCAGTACACCTTAAAGATAAATACACACACACAAACAATCTGTTCACCACTAAAGAGCCATTGTTCGGCTTTCATTAAATTGTACAGCATATTGTATACATTCAAGGGACTTGGATCTTTTTTTAGCAACCCTCAAGACAGGAAGTAAGTTTTTTTCTATCTTCACCCAAGAGCGTGTTTTATACCATAGGACAACTGAACCAGGAAACAGGTTCTCCATATCATAAAGTGGTCATAATACATAAAAGTATTTACAGTCTTACTTACAATTGATCCTCTGAGCTTGACTATAGCAGTAATGCAAGCCAAAAGACAAATGCAAACACGCCATCTTGGATTATGTATTTCTTTACTCTTCACTAGAAATTCAAGCATGTTGTACACTTATATTTCATTTCCAGAAACAAGAATACATACAAATACAGATTCTCTTTCTGTCACTTCCACAAGTACTCGGCTCCTCAGCCTCAGCCCCCTTGGGCTCTCAACAGCTTCCACAGCACCTGACACCAGTACTGCCACTGCCCATGCCTCTTCCCAGCTCTTACCACCTCTGCAGCCTCTAAAACAAACTTAAACCTCTGTTTGGAAATACTGCCACCATTCTCTAGAAGCCATTTCTGAAAACAGATAAACATTCTCCTGAGTCCCCGGTGCTTTCACTGCCACCAAATTCGTCTTCTCGCTACAACCTCCCCCAGCACCTGGAAGTGGACACTTGTGACTTTACTCAGAATAGGCACCACTGACAATTTAAACTCTCAAGAGTATTCTGCAGCAATCTCTTAGAGCTACAACCTTAGCTGTTTGAAAAGTTATTATCCAAATAATGGTCATTAAGCACTACACATTTCTTCCAAGAACAGCCAAAGACAAAATATGCCTTTTTTCAAAAAGCTAAAGTTAATTATTTGTTAATGCATCAAGCCCCAACACAGTTTTCAAAGTGAGACCTACTTTTCCACCCCTCCCCCAAAGAAACACGGCTATAGAGTTGATATATGTGGACTAGGAAGTAGATGTGGTTTGAAGACTACTGTTTTCACATGCAAATGCTCACCTTTACATTGCCTCCAGGATCCGGAAGTTTATAATCATCAGACACACAGCCTGGGCTACCATAAATGCAAATACAGTAAATATCCAGTCATCCAACAAATCACTGAATGTGACAGAGAGAAATTCACTATCTTATTTTAAAAAGCAGCATATTTCAAGTTATTTCTGTATTAGGACTAGCTAAAATCACATATACCAAATGGTTTACAGTAAGCTGGCCCCATTGCCAATGAGAAAAGCACACTGAACTTTCTTGTTTGCCTGGCTTTTCAAAAGGTTCTGTCAATGCAAAGCACAGAATAGAAGTAGTAGGTATATTCTTTGACCTTGAGCATATCAAATTTCCTCAGATCCCTATTTATATTTTGCCCTTCACTTATATCTTTATAGCAAAGGCAACTTACTCATGCTCAAGAACTAAAGCCTCAGACTAAAACTAATTGGTTTCACTCAACAGAATATGGCCATCTTCTTCCCGAACTATAAGCCAACAGGCTACCTACCAAGCCCATCTGCACTATGCAAACGTTATAAAGATTTGGAATTTGTGTCTATAAATGGACTAACTTAAGTACATCTAATCACGTCAAACAAAACGTTGTTTGACAAATAAGGTTTTCTATTATGTCAAAATCATTTGGTGGACAGCTGTTCCATTAAAAAAAAAAGCTAGCATCCTACCCCTATTTAATTTTTTCTCTTTCCTGGTGATCAGATTTTTTAACCTTTTTCTGTGTGCCCTGCTCTAAAGGCTCAAAACTATAATTTTACGTAGTTTAAAAATAAATGTTCATTCTGCTGACTTTCAGGAAAAATACTCTCAACTTCTCAATAAACTGATCTTTTTCAGTTGAAGCTCTACCTAAAGCATCTGTGTATAAAAACAAGGTCCAAGAATATTTATTCTTACAACACGCAGAATCATGTACATTTACATATTTCAGTAAAAGTAGTCAAAGTCGATCCAGCAAAGCACACTACACAATATGCTGAAAAAAGCCCTCTGGTTATGTTTCTAAAAACATATAAAGCAATTGCAAGCATTTTATATAGCAACAGCAGTTAAGACAGGTAATGGATGACAACACTGATGCCAACAAGCAAAAGAAAAGGTTGTTCTTCCTTTCCTGACTGACATATATCAGCAGTTTGAAAAACTCAAGGATTTCCACAAAAATCAGTTAGAATAGCTTTAATCAAATTGCTTGTATTTGCAATCTAAAATTAAAGCTGGTTTTGTAAATTTAATTTATAAGCTGAATCATTATGGATCTGCAATTCAACCAAATATTAATTATAAGTGTATCTGCTTTATTGATTTCCTTTTTGATAACTGTCAATTGCACGCAAGCGCAGCAAAGTCAGTAAAAAAAAACAAGCTGAAAAAGGAAAGGATCTCTGCTACTCTTGGGTTTTATCACTTCCTTAAATGAGTCATAACAATCATCAGATGCTATCTGTTTGTTTTTATATAAACAGTTTTAAAATTCATGGCTGGTAGGGTGTAGTCATTTGACAAACAAAATGAAGAATTTACCACTAACAGGAACACCAACTGTGGCTATTCAGTAAGAAGTTTCTCATTTCCTTTTTCGTACACAAAGTCTGTCTGGAAAGATGTTTGACATGTTAAAGAAATGCATGTGCTTACATAATAGTATATCCTCCCAACAAGTCAAAGGAAAAAAAATTCCAAAAATCAGTAGCCTAAAACAAGCAGTAAGTTTAAATACAACCTTTCCAATAGCTTTTTTTTCTTTAATAGAAACAAAGAAGCAATAAATCTGGCAGTAGTCTAAATAAGCCTACCTTGCTGCTTAGAATGCTAAATAAAGAGCTTGCAATCAGTCCTTTGATTTCATTAGTTAGCCGGAGAACCCACAGCACACCTTCTTTTAAATATTCTTTCTGGGGAGCAACTAGAAAAGAAGATCCTCTAGTTTTGTCTCACCCTAGTAAGCACCAATAGCATTACTCAGTTAAAATCCCTCATGAAGAAATTCCTAGAACATAGACTGAAGCCACAGTGTTTCCACCTATAACGAATTATGTTTACAGATATCACAAACGAAAAGAAAAAAAAATTAGGCTTTTCAAAAACTGATACATCTCTAATATGGTAGAACTGTCTCTGCTCTACATAATGAGGTATTTATTAAATGCTGTTAAATATTTCCAGGTAAGGGGAAGAGATATCCATTATTACAGGCACATGATCTGGCAAAATATGAACATGAAAGTCTGCTGTGTTTGGTCCCTCCAAGCTGAGAAGTCAAGAAGTTACGCAACATCAACCAACGCAACAGCACCAGCCAACTGCTAATGACTGTTAAAAATGTTAATGATTATTGCTAATGAATATTTGCCTTGAAGAAATAGCAGTCATTACAAGTTTACAGTACTGAAGTTGTTAAAGTACTATTGACATGACACACCTATCAAAAACAAGCTGCAGGTAGACCAAAGCATTCACATGAACATGTGTTTTAAATCTATATTGTGAACAGAACTGGATGGTACAGTGCATTCATTTTACAACATAATCCTGGGCGCAGCACATCGATCTACCAGGGCTCAGCCAACAGAAGTCACAGCAGTTCACAGCCAAAGCTACAAAAGGCCGTGGAACACCTTTCAAGTTTGTGCAACATGTTACAAGATGAAGTCTCCAACACCAGCCAAAGGAACAGGCACATCAGAGATCCCAGTTCTAAGAACTGCACAGGGAGGATGCCACCATCCAGATGCTGACCTGCAGGAAGCCCCTGCTGCTTCTCCCTGGATCACTGCTGTCAATCACAGTGGCCTCCCTCACCTATGGGAGGTGTGCTATCTTTGAGGTGCTGAGCAGGCCAGGTGAAGGAGCTGCAGGAGGAGATAAACACATGGCACAATAGGGAAAATAAGATAAGATAAGCAGGAGGTCCTGGGAGGTCTGCTTGTGCTGAACAATGTTTTGGAATAACTGAGGTTCATCCAATCTTCAAAATAATGGACTTTCCTGCTTATCCATACAGACACCACTGCAACAGCTGCATTCCAAAATGCAACTACTGAGCAAATCAAGAATGACTACTGAGCACTATGGGCAAGGAAGCCCATGCGGTGTTTCTCAGTCTCTCCAATGAGAAGCAAAAGGCTTAGGGCAGAGTAGATGCATCCAGAGGGTCAGTATATGGTTGTCTGCAGAGCTTTTATGCTACGACCGCAGAAACCTCTTCCACGAAGAAGGATCCATCTGACGAAGTGTGGCATGAGTATCTTTGTTACCAGGCACAAGAAGCCTGCGAGTATGACTTCAAACTAGGCATGGTGGACAAAGATTGTCACACTGAGGAGAAGTGAAGACGTGGGAACACAAGTCAGGAGGCTCACACACTTCCCTTGTGGAAGTGGCCTGTCCGTGAGCCCATCTCAAGTGCTTGTACGCAGCATGGGAAGTAACAGGACTTAGTCCATGCACCATTGCAGAGCTATAACCTCGTGGGAATTAGAGAGTGATGGTGGGACAGCTCACATGGCTGAGGTGCTACGATGGAAGATCAGAGGCTCTTTAGAAAAAACAGCCTGGAAAGGTAAGGAACATAGGTTTCTATCTACGCAATGGGATGGCTGCAACACACCCTGCTTTGCTTGGAATGAGTGACAAGGCACTGAAGACCCTATAGGTAAGGATCCGAGTCCAACATGGGCAACTTCGTACTAGGTGCCTGCCACAGACCTCCTGATTAAGAAGGGGCCGGAGAAAAAGCCTTCATTTGAAAGCTGAAGGAAGCTTTATGATTGCAGTCACTCCAGGGCCTAAAACCACTAGTATCTGCTGGCAGGGTATAGCCAAATATAAGCACTCAAGGAATTTTCTTCAATTTGTTGAAAATTACTTCTTGGTGCAAGTCATCAATGACCCAACTAGTGAATATGCTCTGCTGGACCTGTTGCTCACAAACAAAGAAGAAGCAGAGGGAGATGTGAAAGCCAAGAGCAGCCTTGGCTGCAGCAATCATGAAATCATGGAGTTTAAAGTCCTGAAAGAGGGAGAAAGACAAATACTACAGCGTACAGTGCACAACCCAGTACATAGTTACAACATGGCACTTCAGGAGAGCAGATTTCACCTTGTCCAGGGATCTGCTTGGCAGAACCTCCCAGAAGACCACAACGGAGGGTGAAGGCAAAGCCTGTGAGTAATGGCTGATCTTCAAGGACAACATCCTCAAAGCACAACAGGAACCATTCCTGCACACAGGAATTCAAGCAAGCCTGACAATGGACCAGTGTGAAAGAAAAGGGAACCTGTAGCTGAGCTCTAACATAAAACAGAATACATGAAAGGTGGAAGCTGAAGTGGGAGGAATATATAAACATTATCTAACTGGGCAGGAGCGGAATTAGATAAGTCGGAGCTCTGCTGTGATTGAAAGTTACAATGGATGTGAAGGGTACTACGAAGGGGAGAAAACACACTTTTTTTGTCCAAAAGCGAAGTTATACAGCAGAAACAGAAAATAAATCTTTGTACAACAAGGTGTTATTCACACCAGCATCTGCTAGCCATCCTTTACTTAAAAATGCAAACTTGAAATCTGATCAGTTAGCAATAAATGTGATTTAGTAGCTGTACTAGTTCACTCATAACCCTATCTAAAAGAAAGAAATCACACATGCTTCCACTTAGCATGATTTTTGAGACACAGAACGCAGCAGCCTGAATCTCTTGATGTAGCAACACAATTTTTGCACTGAGAAGCAGTCACAGTTGAGAAATGGACACCAAACGAGATTCTATTACAAAACCTCTGTGAACAGGTTTGCTTTAACCTCTTTCTGTTCTTTGGTAACAAAGATATACATGCAAAGCAGGCTGATTAGAGATTCTCTGGTCTTCCAATTATAATATGCTAGTGAAACAATCAGTATGTTCATGATGTTCAGAGGAGCTCTTTTTGTGGAAGCAAATTCTTAACTTTTTCTAGCAATGAATTACTGGTATCATTACCCCTGCCATAACCTAGGTATTCACAATAACTTAGCTGCCTTTTTCTTCATCCCAAAATAGATCCTAGTCAAGACATAGCCAGCATATATTTAGTAGACATTAGTCATGGAAAATGAAGGAATCAGCCTAGTGCAAAAATGAGTAAGGGAAAAAATAAATCTTCACTTTACATTTTAAGGAAGCATAGTTTTTCAAGACATTATTTCCACATACACACTCTTAATACACACATGCCCCCGTAGTAAAAACATAGTAACTGAAAAAAACAGTTGGGTTTTCATATGAGTCCTCGGTTCACCACACCTGAAAGCAGATCTCAGCTACCAGATCCTCAGTACTATAGCTCCACTGTAAAAGCAACAGTAGCACAGGGCAGAGTAGGTCAAACAGCACAATTCCAACACACAGGAGATGCTTCTCTGTAATTCCCATTTCCTCTCCACAGCTTCTGCCCACATGCCTCATTCACAGGAAGCTCCAGTTTGTTTGGAGGCAGACTCCAGACATTCTGTTAAACTGGGGCAACAGTTTGACAACAGGTGCCCAATCCGGAAGCATCTACTTAAGTTTAAAAAAACCTTCAAGTCTGTTTTTAAGTTTAAAAATATTCTGGTATTTCAGGATACTATCTTAGCACTACTGCCAAGGAAGTAAGTCTAGATGCCTTGCAGCACTACTACATCTTACGAAAAGTATCAGTACTCATTCTGTATAAATCGGAGAAAATTTCAACTTCCAATTAGTTTGAAAAAGAAAAAAAACCAAACAAACAACCAACAACAACAACAAAAAGCCCTGAGCCATAAGAAATCTCAAAATCTCTCACAGTAGGATTCTGGGAAAGAAGATGACTCACCTATACCTCACAAAGTATCATATAGTGAGAGTTCAAATGAAGATTTGAATAAGGTCCTACTCTTCAAGTTGGCATTGTGTTAATCTAAAATCATCTTCAAAGCAGAAGACAGGAGTGGGGGAAAGGGAAGGTCTAGGTGGTACATTACTAAAGATATAATGCAGGGGCAGAGTCAAACTCAAAAAACTTTTAGACAAGAGGATGCTGAAGGAAGACACAAGATAATACAATGAGTACAGCACTGGGAATGTTTCTGCTAAAATGGGACTTGATAGAATTAATAAGCCTGGGGTATTTCAAGGTTATGAAGCACTCCAGCAGTGCTGAAGTACGACAACTGGTGCCAGTATATCCAAACAGGACAACCATTTCATTACATAGCTTTGAGTCATTTTAGTTTAAGGGACTGGAGGAGGAAAAACAAAATCTCAAAAAGCTCAAAAAAACTTTGAGCTAACAACCTTTCCTGGGCAGAAGTCACAAGAGCATCCAGACTGCCAGATAAAACCACTGTGGATCAATATTCCAAAAAGTTACTTCAGTGAACACAAGGAGTACAAAGGCTATACAGCTCTACTCATGTGACACTGGACAATTTACACAGACAACTGTAATTCCCATAAAGAACAAGCATTCTGCTCTACAGTCCTGGCACTCTTATTGGAAGAATAAAACATTTAGTCTTCTCTGTAAGTAAAGAAATAATAAAAAAAACCATAAGCCATCCTCTAAAGACAAAATGACTGAAAACACTGTAAGAAACAAAGTTTTCCAAACTTGGGTAAATAGGCACACTGATACATAACTAAAATGGCTCCATCTACTGGTTAAAATGTACAATTTCTAAGTTATGACGCTAGTGCAGAGAATTTAACTCTCAGTGAAACAAGGAACTCTGAGGGTGTCACACACAAACACAAGACTCTTAGACAGAAAACCCCTTTTAGTAACTGTTGCGATATGCTGGCAAAATAGATTTGGGACATTTTAAACACATGTTGGTCTTTTTTAAAAATAAAGTAATATTTTCATCTACTATGAAATTTTGCAAATGTGAATTTAGAAATGTAAATATTTAAGAATATTGTAAGATCATCTGTAAAAGCATCAAATGTCTCATTTTACCATTCAGACATTTTCTGATCTACAGGGTTAAGTAGTACTTGGTGCTCATCTCTGTGTCCTTATTTACAAAACACTCATCTGAACATCACTAGTCATATCACTGTTTCAAAACATTAGCTGAACAGCTATCTTCATTTTAGCAAAAACTCTGATGTGTCCCTAAACTTTATCACTCTAGAATGCGCTATACCAAAAGCATGACCATATTCTTTGGAGACCTTCTCTAGCTAAGTTTGGGTACACTCAAAGTTATACTCCAGTTTTTTATGTACCACTAGTTATAGAGCAGTTCTATTTAGTAAGCACTACTACTGCTTCGGGGCCACTAAAGGTCCTGTGCAACAGATATCCTTGTGTAAAGGGCATCGATATTCAAAGGCCCACAGCAAATTTGGTGACATGTCAAAAGTCACCTGTGGAAGCAAATCAATGACATGGATATAAACCAACAACTACTCAACTTGGTACACTCCCAGCTTATTCCGGACAGAAAATAGAACTACTACAATGAAGCATAATGAAAGTTCTCAAATAACACGACAAGTTTTCGACAGCCATAGTAACTTTTCAAGAACTCAGAAAGACTACCAGGCATACACTTAACAGCTTACAGAGGCCCACAACACGGTGCAAGCTGTACGAGGTATACCCATCCCCAAACAGCACAACACAGAAAAGCAGCTTGTCTCTCCAAAGTCATAGCTTCAAGTCTGGAAGGCTGGCAAGCCAGCACAATTCTATCTGATCAGGGCTATTTAGCTAGGGCACTGCCACACAGCTATAACTGTATTGCTTTAACTTGTGCAGAGCATTTGTTCAGCCAGATGCCACGAACTTGTGGGGGAGGAGAGTTTCCTGCACAGTCCTCAATTATGCAGTACAAACATACCCTCAGATACCCTTGTCCAGCCATAAAGGGAAAACACCAGTTTGAGCTTACTATGTTAGTAGGAAAAAAAATTTATATGCACCAGCATAATATTCTTTAGAGACCTGTCGTTTGACTTAACATCACAAAAGCCCCATGTTAAATAAGATTACAGCAGAGGACAGTGTCTGTAACCCACCTGATAATGTGCACACACAGCTGTTAAAAAAAAATAAAAAAGCTGTAGCCAACCACATAGCCACTTCAGAAAAAGCACTGTGACACTATAAGGCAGACCACAGAACTTTACTGGTTTGATTAGGAAAGCCAGAAGGAGATCCCTGGAAATATGCCCTTCTCCAACAGAGCCACTTTCAGTTCTATCATCTACAATAGAATGAATGATAAAAACATATGTGTTTCATTGAAAGAAGACACAAACAAACCCATTACTTAACTATACTACATGGTCTACAACCTCGTGAATATTTTGATATACATGATGTAGTATCAAATACTAACAGAAATAAAGTTTCCATCTACTTTAGGATAAAAAAGTATTTTGAAAATATTACCTGCAAAACATCTAGAGACAGAACTGCAATACATATTCCTTTAAACGCTACTTACAGCTGTTGCAAAGAAGCCACCAAACTATGTGGTAATGAACACCATAATGACAAAAGCTAGAAGCTAGAACTAAGATCATTCATATGCAGTATCAATCATTTTTAATACCATAAGTGTAACTGTCAAACTCACCACTGTATAGAAAACAAACTAGCACGTCCCAACCCTGTTTTAAAAAATGCAGCAAGAATTACCGTAAGTAGCTGTTGAGGGAAGAGGAAAAACAAGACAAGCATACAACTCCTCCTCCTCCTTATACTCACAACCTCCAGCTGTTTTCAAATCAGATTTCCCGAGGCTGTTGCTCATCCATTTACTAACCTCAATGTATCTGTCTTCCAACACTTGTCCAACCTCCCCTTAAGTTCACATTGTATACACTGTATAGCAAATATACCTGTGAATCCCTACACTGAATTTCTTTTGTTTGTTCTGAACTTAGCACCTAAGTCTGATTTGACAGAGTGCTTCCTCTTCCATGTTCACCTACCTTCTCCCCAGGAGTGTTAAAGAGCCTTACCATATCACTGTTCCATCATCTCTACTAGGCTGGCAAGTCCTAGACTGTTGAATCCTTTATCATCTTTGAACTAATTAATATCTTCTTGTTCTTCAGTTAACGTTTTCCAATAATAATGCATCTTTTCTAAGATGAGGGGCAGAAAAGCTAACAGTATGTAAGGTATGAAAGAACCATGGATTTATGCAGTTACGAATCTTTTTCCTATTGTATTCTCTAGTCATCCCAGATGCTCTGATCATCAGTTGCTCTCTAGTTGTAATAACTATCAGGCATTTGTTTCACCTCGTCCTTCCAACTTTCTTGTACATATTGCCACCAATCAGATTCCTCAAAACATCAAAGTCCTAAACACTTACTCATTCTCTTCTGTAAGACTGGACCTAAAATATAAGACAAGCAAGGTTAAAGGATTTTTTTGTATTTTTGATTAACTAAATGGCGGGGCAGCGTATGACTGACAGAAGTGCTCCTCCATAAGAGGCACCAGATCTTAACTCATTACATATCTAATACTCTGAACACAGAAACAGCACTGGAGGAAGGAAGAAAAGTAAGTTTTAGGGACCTTTGTTTGATTATGCTTCTGTATTTTTAACCCACAGCAATGAAGTTCTCAGACTCGATCTGCACTTTTTTAAGAAGTCCTTCCACCTTATTGAGATATTTATTTCTGAAAAAGTTATGCACATGTAAGCAGTTTCAGCAAGCTTTGCTAACAGGAAGGTAGCCTGTACTGTCAAGAAACACAGGATTAGAAAAATTAAGTCAAGCTCTATTGTCAAAAATACTCATATTTTGGATTAAGCAGCTCTCTTGTATATAAAATTACACCTCTTGCATATAAAACCCACAACAACTCCAATGCTGCTATACTATGGAATTGCCCAAAGATCAGCATGTCCTGTCTTTTCTGTAAGCCATTCACTTCATGTGTTTTCCCCGGAAATTCCTTTTTTCTAGTTCCTACCAACTCTTCTCCCTCTCGCTTTTCTAACTGTTTCAACTCACCTGGAATTACCTCCCAAATATACTTTGGCACCAAGGTCAGGTATTGCTGTTGCAAGGAAACCAACCTGGACCACTCCACTGAGCACATCTGTTCAAAACACCTGCATCAAAAATGACCATGCAATAATACAGCAGGAGTTTGCCCCAAAAACCTTAAATTAATTTCTGTTACAACAGAACCTAAATGACTGCCGCCAGACCTGACAAATGTGCTCAGAGCACACTGACTTTCATGACATCTGCAACACTCTTTTCATTTGGATTCACCTGAGGGTAACCATTACCATCTTCCACTGTAACCCCACACTTGAAGCTTAAAGTTTTTGCAACTCCCTCCACACAGCCTAGCATCTCTTTACTATATAGGAGTATTCTCCTGCCAGCTAAGAAGAGATAGCTCTTCTTAGAGTTCTAGAGGGGGGCAAGATAGTTTTAACATGAATTAAACCTATCAAGCAGTCTGCTCTTACACAGAATCTACCTCGAACAAGTTAACATGATTTGGGAATACACCTTTTTCGTGGCAGCGACAAGATGGAGAATCGGTCTAGAACATATCTGCAAAACCTTTATAGAGGTGAGCACAAACATCAGCTTCTGAAGTCAACAAAAATCGTAACATTTGCAAAATTCATGGCCCTTTGAACCACTAAGTTATCAACTACTCTTGTAACAAAGGAAAAACACACTGAACATACTGATGTCACAGGAAGCAAGCACTTCATTAGACTGCCAATTTTATCAAATGTGACTCAAGTCTCTCCTTGAAGAGTAACGGAAAGATGATGAAAACTCATGTGTTTTCAGTGTTCTTTCTCTGTCCGTCACACATTCTTTGTGTTACAAACTATACATCCCTCCTCTTCAGGCACTGAAGACAAATCCCTGTGCGACACCTTTTTGGTAAAGGCCCTGAAGGAGAACATCAGAGTAAGAGCTCAGAGGCTCATTAACAAAATCAAGACCTTGAGTCATCTGAAGGGAGGGGAAATTACAAGCGTGGAACCACATGTATTTTTCACCAGCACAGGAAGGCAACACATGCCTGCTCCACTGAGCCACCCGGCCAGAGAAGGAAATGAACCCAAGCTCCGCAGTTTTACCCATCTCCGCCCCACTAACACTCCCACTCGCCAGGACTAGAAACGCGCCGGGGAAGCGTGCCCACCACCCGACCCGACCCCGCCGCCGTGCAACACGAGGACAAGGGGAAGCTCGCCGCTTGCCATGTGTGCGCACTTCTCCCTCGCCCAGGAACTCGTCAGCCAGCGGGGCAGGGAGAAAGGCGAGGCCAGGGGCGGCCGCGCCGCCCACCGCCGCCGGCACAAGCCCTGCGGGGCTCTCACAAAGGAACGGGGGGGTGCACGGGGCAGCCGCGGCCGCCAAGCACACGGAGCCCGCGGCCGAACAAAAGGCTCCGGCCCCGCCGCCGCCGCCCCCCGGGGATGGCGGG
>VXAZ01002369.1:21458-58951 GCA_013399875.1 Gymnorhina tibicen | reverse complement strand
GGTTTTTTTTTTTTTTTTTTTTTTGACACCCGTCGCACTTGCTGGTAACTTCTGCCAGGCTTTTACCACGCAAGCTGAAATTTTCCATGCCAGGTGTCTGCCTCAGGCTGATTTTTCTTTTTTTTTTCTTTTGGAAAAAAGTAATGAAAATAATTCACTCATTTCCAAAAATAATGTTATTTGCCCTTGTATAAATAGTCCAACAATACTTTATTCAAAAGGCTGGGGGGGTGGGAGGGAGCAGTGTCAAGGTTGTACTTTTGGCTGCCCCTGTAAAACTTTGCTCCAGTGAAAGTTTTTAGAAAGAAACAGCTGTTAACATTTGTCTGGTAGAGATAACTTTGCCTTGTCTGCCTCCGTAAAAGTTACATCCTCCTTAGGCTCATTCAGTTGTAAAACACCTTGTGCTGATGGGAGTGAACGTCCACACACAGCAGGTGAACCATCCCTTCATGCTTCCTGTTCTTCACTACACGCTCACATTGCTCCTTCTAACTACACCCACTAGACTTTAGGGGAAATTGCGTACTGTGGCTCCTTTTTCCACCCTGACACTCTGCCTGGCCTGAGGAGAAAAGTCTTTATTTGCCCACGGCTTCCGGACTGAGCTGTCACTGAAGCTCTAACATAAACACAGGGAGTTGATGGGCACCAGCAGGGCAGAGAGGCCACACAGCTCCACAACATGTGCAATACAGCCAGTTCTCTGGATCACTTTCGGGATGCTTTGGGCTTAGTGTTTATTTGTTACCAACAGTAAATTCTGAATGGCTGGGAAGCGTCAGGAAGAAAATAGCAGTGACTTCACTGCGACAGGGCCAGTCCCAGCTTGACTTCTGAAAGCAGCAAAAAGTCTAGAGTCACTTGATGAGAGGCACAGATGTTTCAGGATGAGACCAGGATCACAGGAGATGCAGTGTAAAAGCAAAGGCAGGCTGACTGATGCAAATACAACACGGTCAAGACAAATCAAGGCAAGGGGATCAAGACTGGACTGGGTCTCAAACAAGTGCTCTCAAATGGAGACAGAAGAGCTTCTGGTCTTATCAGCAGTTTTGGAAGCAGCAAATGAAAGGAATGCGTGCATCAACAAATCCCATGCTGATCTAAGAACACTATAAAAGGAGGCTCTGCAGAGCCTGCGGACAAAAATATAAACCTGGCTGTGGAGGCAAAGCAGGCCTCTGGCACTGCCTACTAGCAGGAGGCTTAGCACAGCCTCAGAGACTCGCTTGCTTCGGAGGCTGGCCACAGGAGAGTGAATGGCTCCAGACCTTTGCCTGAGCCTGGCAGGAAGAGCTGATTGGTGACCACTAACCCATTCTGTGCTTTTCAGGAAAGGTGCTGGCAGAGCCAGGTGAGTCTGCAAACGAAATCAGTTCACCATTTCTCTGAACAGAAGCAAATGTCCTGGAGAGAATAGCAGGTGCGCACACCGTTGGATGGCACTGGGCACAGATGCAATCCTTGCAGTCCTGTCCAGAGCTCCTGACCCATACAACCTGGAGGGAGCTTTCAAATGAAAGATTTGGCATGGGCCTATACCAGGTCACTAAAACCTGCGCTTTGAGGAATGCATCATTAGTGTAAACTACACCTGCCTAGTTGTACTGAGGAGATGAAATAAGGCAAGCTGTGCAGAACTGATTGAACAGGGACCAGTCTTAACACGTTCTTCAAAGATTATGACCCGGTCAGGTCTCAGATGAGTTTTAACGGATAATAAAGCACTGTGCACAACTAACACAAAAATAACAACCTTGATATAAAGGGCCTTGATACACCTGCTGTATAATTGTGACCTATTCTGTCCTTTCCTCTTCCAGGAACAGTACTGGCAGAGTTTCAGCCCAGATTAACCATTGAAAATGGTCTTGTACAAAACAGTATGGGTATAATAGGGATGGATTGTAACTTCAGGTCCCACATAATTGGTGCTAAATATGTCTTGGGAGGCAGATTGCAGCAGTCCTCCATTGATATTGGGATGAACACAATCCATCTTCACTAGCACAGAACTTCTCCATTCTCTGGGGACTCAGCCCAGAGAATAGTAATATCTAAAACAAGACTTCCCATAATGTGCAGTGAGCTACAGTATTTAGTGAGGTTTCTGAGGGGACAGCAGATGAAGGGTTAGAGTGAGAAAAATGTTTGGTCCATCAAGAAGGAGCCTACTGACATGAATGCCAGTTAGGTTTTGGCATAAAATGATGTTCCTTTCCCCTTAGTCTCTGAGGAGGGATCTCCAACAGGATGCTCTGGCACTGTTTTTACTGCCATCAGAGAATGCCCAATGGACAAACCAAGGTTCAGTAGGGCAGTAGGGCCCAGCATTCCTTCACCTTACTTCTTCTGGTGCTCTGCTGAGAACAACATTTCCAGGTAAACACACAGTCATTTGCTGAGCTGAAAAGCTCAAAAAAACTTTTTTGCTCACTGCATTCCATCTGGTCACCATATGTGTAATTATAGCAGAAAAGGCCAACCTAGCTTCCCCATGCCGTGCTACCTGAGTGAAAACAAAACTGATGCCACTGTTCACAACAAGTTGACCAGAACTTCAAAACATTCAAAACCTACAAAACCTCCTAGGACTCATTATCAAAATAGAAGTAGGTCAGCTTTGTGCATATGAATATAAGTACAACTGTCACTGACACACCAGATGACGTATGAAAAGAGAGGGGCAGGGCTTGTGTGGCACTGAAGGGGTGGACCATCAGTATCTTTAATGAGATACTGTACCTGGTCCATTAAGAATGGCCTGATGGTGCTTTTCCTCCACTCCTCTTCCTCCCTTTCCTTCCCCACCCCTCCCCAAACGCATTCCTGGACACAGATGGAAGAGGCAGAAATTGTTGGATAAGCCAGATCTCTGATTAGGAAATTGCCTGTCTCCTGTTTCATTAGGACAGTGCCATCAGAGTCAGCTTTACACTTTATTCTCCTGCTGTTTAATTTCTTGTCAACTACCAGGCATTTAAAGGACTCAAAGAAAGGGAGTTAGAGGCTGATAAAAGCACCTTCCACCCAGCCTGACATCAGCATCAGATCCACTCCAGTCATCAGCTGCTCTGGCAAGTAGGACTTCTGACAGGAAGTTACCACAGACTTCACAAACAGGACAAAAAGATGACATTTGATGGGATAACTGGAACAGCCATTACTTCTACCAAAGTAGATTCTTTCTCAAGGCTTTTATCTATTAATACTGGCTACTCTTACAGTCTGATACAACATTACTAACGAAAACATTTTCAACTTTAATGGTGCAGAGTACCTGGAGCAGGTAATCACAAGAGGAGGTTATTTTAGCAGCAGTAGCACCCCTAAGAATGGCGAAGGAGGAAAATGCTAGGAGTCAGTATTCCATGGTCCTTGTAACCTTTTCCTTCCAGACAAAGCAGAAATCATTTCCATGGCTAGGACACAGTTTCAGGCTGAGGAGCCATCAATACAAAATAAAAGGAGGAGCTGAGGGGAGAAGAAAATAAGGGGCCTGGACCCTCTTTCTCATTAGAGCATCTGATGCTGGCAAAAGCAAACACAAGAAACTAAATTGTGTGAGGAGGAGAGGGAAGCAGTATGCAAACAACCAGTTCCTATAGCTACACTAGGACAAAGAACATATAATTAGGAGGAACAAAAGAAAAACAAAAGGAGTTAGGGCAAAAAGACACAAATACTGGTACAAACAATCACAGGTACAGAAGGAGACAGGCAAGAGAAACACCTGGGTAGGCTGAGAAGACTGGCTCCAAGCAAAGAAATGGAGCAAACTTGGGGAGAAAGATGATGATTTCTCGGGGATCAGAAAGGTAAGTATCAGATGTTAAACGGAGTGTGAGGGAAAGAAGGTGTGAGGAAACAAACACACAAATTAGAGCTACAAAAGGAGAAAGGCGTTCTGACCTAAGGCTCTTAAAGCAAAGGGTCTAGGGAAGGAAGATTCTCGGCTAGGAGGAGCATAGGAGAAATCCGAAGAGTCTCAGGACCCCTGCCAAGGTAATTTCTATATCACAATTTTAAAAATGAAACTCTCTCCTATGTGCTCAACTAAACAGTGCATTCTTTACACTCTGAGTACCTCTTTGCCAGCTTCAGACAGAAAAAAAGCCAAAGACATTTGCAAAGAAAGCCGGGTGATGTTGCATTTTGAGGACAAGTGTCATACAATACTTAGCATGTAAAAAATTACCAGTTGAGGTATCTAAAATTGGATACTGAAGATCAGTTGAAACTTGACATTGTTTGGCTAGCTATCTGCAAGAAGATAAATTCCCCTTGCTGTGCTTGTGAAAGCTATCATGAAAGTCAGTGCTTATGAAAGAAACAGATATATAAACCTGAGTATTAGTAAAAAGCCAAAAAGAAAAACAATGTCACTCCAGTGCAGTAAATAATAAATAAATACATCCTAACTCTGCACAATTAAAATAAAACGCCTAGAAGTTGTTCATTAAGTAAATGTTGTCATATTTTCTGTGATGAATGCAGTATGCGTGATCTTGTAAAAAAAATCATAAAACCCAAAAGACCTGAAGCAATTGTGTAAATTAAGACCATCTCATAAGGCACATGAATAACAGGGTCAAATCAAAACTAAGAACAACCTGCACATTCCAGCAGATCCTTAACTAAGATTTACAAATGTTGAGTGCTCATCTCTGCAGAGTTTGTGGGTGTAATATTAAATGCAAAATTGTGACTAAATATTTATTGTAAATTCATATGGTCAAGGATCAAAGTTGTTTTTGTTTCTTTCCAGGAGATTTAGTGTACTATGTGGTTTTTAAATGCTTATGAAGAAATAGTAACAGGCCTGATGAGTTCATAATCTAAAGCTAAGAAAAGCAGACTTGAGGACAAGTGCAGCATGTTTGAGGTATACCAAAATTACCAAATTCCAAAGTTGAGGAGTAATCAATCTCCTAAAACCATCTCTTTTGTGATTGTGTTCAAAAGAGATTTCAGTATAAACAAAACTATGATGTCACCATCATTACAGTCACTAGCTTGAACGAGTACGGGTTCAGATGAGTAAAGTAGATTTGAAAGGTATATAGCAAGTCAAGACAGGCTAGTTAATGAATAAAATCACTTCCATTTCATTTTCTCTCCTCAATTCTCCTTTTAAAAGATCAATTGTCTTATTGTTTCTTTTTTTCTTCCATGTAAAGAGAAAGAATACACATTTTAAATCAGATGTGTGTTTGAACTGTTACATGGCTCAAAACCAAGTTTTAGTCTAGGGAAATTTGTTTCACTTTGTCTTTAAAAAAAAAAGAAAAGAAAAAATCTGCTGTTTAATAATTTTCTGGTACAGACCTCTGACAGAAGGAAAATATTTAGTAACTTCAGTGTATAGAACCTGGCCATTTTAGAAGGCATGGTCAGATAGTATGAAAGGCCTCTAACAAACTACCAAACATCTTGACTGTGTGTCCATCTATTACTATTTATCCCTCCTTAGTACCTTTGTAATCATACATGCTAATTACCTTGTCCAACTACACTAACTCAAATAACAAATTTGACCATCAACTGTAGCAGACTTCAAAGAAATTTTCAGTCAAATTTCCATACAAGTCACAATTATATGCACCTGATCTTTAACACCAATTTATATTTCTTACCCCATCCAGCTTGTGTGCAGTATCTAAAATGCACACCTTGTATAGAAAAGCAGTGAAATCCATCCTCAGACTTGACCATGTGTTTAATGCTCACTTTAATGGATCACAGTGCTAACTTAGCATCACCATGGCCATCTTAGGAGAAGGAGAGGCCTTCCTGACATTCCACCTTCACATAATTTATGTCTGCAGTAGCTATGATATTTACTTTTTCCCCCGGACAAAGAAAAGAATAGTTGTTTAACATAAAAGACAACATTGGCACAATTTAGGCTGGAAAAGGTTTCTAGACATCAGAAGAATGAAATCTCAGGAACCCTTCTAGGACAGGTTTAGGGCAAGCTTGAGAAAGCTAGAAACTTAAGATAGTCCTTGAAGTTGTAATTAAGGACTTCAGCATGTAAATGCCTGCAGTAGGAGAAGACTCTTCCAAGAAAAGATTCCAAGAAGTTCTTTCCAATCATGTGGTCTCACACATTTCACAGCTGCACTTGTTCCTTGTTTTCTATACAGGCTCTCAGAGTAATATTTTAACCTCACCCATGCAGGCCTTCACATCACCAAAACAATCAGTACCCTTTATTATAGCTCTACTTAGCCTAAAGTCATGAGTTTAACCTTTAACCTGTTCCTCAGCCAAGGAAGAATATTAAAGATTAGTCAACTTCTGTAAAAAATTTTCACATGCACAGAAGGAAGACAGTAAATAAACACCAGAGATGTTCATATATCCAGGGCTCCAGGTAGCTGAGGTAAGTTGTGCAATATGGGACACCAAATCTCTTTTCCCATAAGGCTTTCCAGATGATCATATTCTTCCCACACAATTTCTCTTCCACCGCCCCAGGGAGTTTAATCATACCTGTTGTGATGAAAAGCCAAGTTCTAAATGAGTTTGGACACCCTCTGGACTCAGTTCCAAAACGCCCAATACACCACATGCCAATTATCTACATATAAAAGGCCTTCAGAGTTGGCATTTCTGTTTCAAAATGTCGTATCACAAGGTCTTCACCCAGGTTCTGGTGACTACACCTTTATAAACAGTTGTAACATCATCTGCATTAAAATAATTTCCCTTTTTTTTCAATAATCAGTTGGGATTAAAAAAACCCCAAAAATAGACAATACATTTATGCAATCACTGCCTTTCCAAATGAAGTATCTTTGCTACATACAAAGTTTTCAATTTGCTGTTGTGGTCTTTGTTTTCTGACCAAGAACATAGCCAAAAAACGTGCCTAACTTCAGATACTTTTCTTCCATATTTAAGAAGGTTCAGCTCTTGAGAAGTAAGGTACTTAGAGAAAAAAACAGTGGCATAACAAAGTCATAGTGTTTTAATATTTAAATAAACAGTTACAATAAATCAGAATAAAATTTATTTAATTACAGATTGCAGCTTAAAGTGTTTTACTGAATATTATCAAAATTTTTCAACATTGCCTTTTTTCTCTTACATTAAAATGTAACCCTATATATCTTTATTTTCTCCAAAAGAGATAGGAAACCTTTGTTTTAAAAGGGGAATTAAGCAAGAAGGTACCAATAAAACAGGAAGGTAATTCTTTCACTCCTGGCCTCGTGGGAGAGAACAGATTTGAATGTTGCTCCTAATAGAGCATGGTCAGCATAGTGAAAAATGTGTTTGTGGATGAAGGACACGACTGATGCAAATGAGGTTACTTGTCCCACTAGGCACAGCTTTGTGATATTTTGGGGGAGGAAGTGGGTGGCCTACTTTGCTTACCCCCTCACTTAAAGAGAAATTCTGCATAGATCATCATCCTCACTATCTCTGGTTTTCTGGCACTCTTAGAGGAGCATGGATATACGGAACATTTATTTACAAGTCAAATGCATGTCCCACATTTAGTTATGTGGTAATTAAGACGACAGTGCTGCTAATGAGCTGTACGTATGCCCTAATGCAAATCAGATTAAGAATTAAAGAGATTATAACCTCCCATGAGGGAACTGTTGTCCAAGTCGCTTGTGTAAATGTGACTCCTAGAAGGTTCAGATCTCCTATCTGAGACTTCTAAAGAAAAATTACCATTACAACATATTACATTAAAGAGTCTCAACTGAAATCATCAATGGCAAATGTAGGTGCCTTGTTCAGGAGAGAAAGTCATTACAGCATAAATTCAGAGATTACTGTCCCTCAGAATATTCTTTTTAGCAAAAATGATTCATCACCAATAGATAACATGAAACAAAATAATACTTTCCAGGTCCTTAATCTGATCTATCCTTGTATCTTTTTCTTAATGAAGAGACATTCACCAGATTGTATTAAGAGGTAGGATGTCCACCAGAAAAGCCAAGAAAAAAACAGATCATAGTTGAAAATTTTCCTGAGCCATTATCCAAGTGCACTCTGATTCTTGTCGTTCAGGACTCTTCCACACGTGTGCTTTCAATTTTAATGACTTATTCTACTTCCAGTCTGGAAATTGTCATGGCACAAATCCCACTCATTAGACAATTTTGGGCAAAGAAGCTGTGAGGCTTAGAGCAAGAAGAAAGCAGCCAAAAATGAGAATGGCCAGCTAAGTAAGGTACAGCATGACCTGTCTCAATTCCTAAATAGCCTGTACTCCAGTCTGGAGGATTTGCTGAGTGAGGTAGCAGTGAGCTTAGAAGTGGTGGCCCTAGGTCATCACAGTACAAATGGAAACTGCTACCTGCACTTTCTGTGCTGTACCACATAAGTTCTTAGAATATTTATGAAAGTACCGAATTGTAAGTAAATGTTACCCAGGACAATCGTTCTGTCAAGAAATGGAGCACATGTTTCTGCAGCACTCCCGTAACTGAGTAGGAGTCAGATTACATCCCATCAGCCAGCTGGGAAGCTTAGTTTTCCCTTGTGATTGCGAACCACCAAGTTGTTTTTGGCAAGATACAAATAGCTGTGGCCCTGACAGACATCTAGTCACTGAATTTCCAATTATGGAGAAGTTCCATTTAATAGTTTCAGATCTGAAATATGGACTTCACCTTAATTCCACAGCTATTGCAAAACAATTTGCCTATGAAGTTGCAAGCCAATCTGGACAAAAAATGTCATAGAAGTTCAGAAAAAGTTTGCTAATACACTTGTATTTGTCTAGCAAAGGATTAAAATGCCTATAGGCAGGGCACATGGATTTTCAGTTTTAGTAAAATGCAACTATTTTACCGCAAAATTGGCTTTTTTTGATTGATTGATGCTATTGGTGGATGAGATGAGAAAGCAAGTTGGAGTCTATTGATACCAAAATTTAGACAGAAAATAGGTTCTTGGATTATCTTCCTTTGAATTTGCAACATAAACATTTTATCCTGTCTTCCTTCTTCAAAAATCATCTGGCTATACTGACACATTCAGCTTCCACTCAGGTGTCTTCAAAACTCCTTTGTACTATGAGCTCATTACTTGTGTATTTCGTATTGCAAAAAGGGTTTTCCATGCAGGTGTACAAGTAGATGGGATACAAGAACATAGCCAAAAAACATGCCTAACTTCAGATACTTTTCTTCCATATTTAAGAAGGTTCAGCTCTTGAGAAGTAAGGTACTTAGAGAAAAAAACAGTGGCATAACAAAGTCATAGTGTTTTAATATTTAAATAAACAGTTACAATAAATCAGAATAAAATTTATTTAATTACAGATTGCAGCTTAAAGTGTTTTACTGAATATTATCAACATTTTTCAACATTGCCTTTTTTCTCTTTTTTCTCAAGCACACTTTCTTTGTGCTGCTAAAGTGCTCTTTATACTCTTCACAATGCTACTTCTTTAGTATGGTCTATTTTAAAGGTGCAACACAGTTGGACAATCTCAAATTCCTATTTGATAACAGAAAAGTCAAATTTCTTGAAAGGAAAAACCTTTCTTTTTGTGATCATGCAGGTCACCTAGCATAGCAGAAAGTTTCATACACAACATTTGCTCAGAAATTCATCCAAAGGACTTTAGCAAAATCAGATATTAGATCATATATGAAATATATTAAAGAGGAAGCAATATTTAAATAAATTAATTTTAAATAAATAACAAGGAAAGAGAAAACTTGTGGAAACAGAGTAAGGAACTCCATTTTTGGGAAAGATATTTACAAGATACAGTTACTTGCATCTTTTAAACTGGGCTACTTAATATTAAATGCTTTATGTCTGCAACCAGATGTCTTTATTAGTGACTAGATTGCCACCATGTGCCAAATGGTTTACAGCAGATACTCCAAAATTTAGGAAAATCTAGGTTCTTTACTTAGTGCATATGTAACAATTTAAATTTCAAATAGCCAAACCTGGGAAAAAAACCCCAGGAAAACAGGCATAAATCTTGAACCTAACTCATAACTCTCATTTCAAGTTAGCTCCCAGTTACAGAACTCTTGCTTACCTTGGTGACTGTTGCTAAAGTATTCTCAGTCTAAAGTAAAAGCAATACAATTATCCTTGTGTTACTTCTTCAGGTGTAGTATCACAGAATCATAGAACAGTTTGGGTTGGAGGGAACTGTAAAGGTCACCTCCTCCAACCCCCTGCAATGGGCAGAGATATCAGCCCATGGGGTAGCTCAGAGTTCTGTCCAATCCTATGACTCTGTGATTCTTGAAAGTGACATGAGTATTATTTCCATGGTAGAAATATAAACTGAAAACGGTGGCTCTGAGTCACATCTGCAGATTCACTAGTGCTTTGTAAAGAGTTGCACAGAATTTCTATTCGTCTCTAATTTTGATGCAGATTTTCAGATTCTTTCTTCTTAAAAAAAACCACAAACAATGTTCACTATCCTGATTTAAGCATTTTGTCAATAGATATAAGAATATTTTTGGAAACAAATGTTATCACCATCTCCAGGATAATGGAAGTTCCTATGGCACCAAAGGAAGAATGCTGCCACAAGTGCAAAATATCATAGGACAACAGCAGTATTACCTAAAATGACCTAAACTCAGCTGAATTTTTGGATGCTGACTTTGATGATGTCTGCGAGTGATCTAAAGGCATGTTTAACATTAACACATACTCTCTTTCAAGATGCCATTTACAGCACGTAGCTCTCCTGAAGCCTATATGTTTTATTTCAGCTTAGAAGTTATTTTTTTCTTCCATATTTGTAGTTCTAATACTCCAACAATATTTGATCATAAAGACCTATACTAACTGCATCTAGCAGAAAAACATCTTGGCCTGGATGTAGAAGGGGTAGAAAAAGCCAAATACAGTCTCTGTTGTTTCATTCTTTCCTGAACAAGACATACTCTGAGCAAGACTCTTCCTTACTAAAGATTTGCAGCTTGTGTAAATCATCTTGGCTACCCTGGCTTGACTGCATTTGTGTCCAGCAGTCCACGTACAGCCTAAGCAGTAGCAGTATATCATCTCAAAACAGTACAGGGAAAGACAGACGGAGAGAAGCTGACCAGGCATGAGGCTCTTCTGAACTGAGAACCAAGTTGGCGCATTAGCGTGGAACTCTGCTGGGGCTGATCCCTCTGGTGAGAAAACGTCCATAGAGATGTAACCCCAGATAGCTGCTGACATTTTATGAGTCTCCTTTGCCTTTTATGGGAGTTGCCATTTATAGCCAAGACTTGGTTCTTATTTTATTCCTTCCCAATTTCTGGATCTAAACCAGTACTAGAAGTCTGTTCAACAAACCCGCGTGAGACTTCCCAGTTTAAAGCTGCCACCACCAGCCTGCTGAAGTTTGAAGGTAACAGGCACTGTGGTTTGGTCTTCCAACTTATCTTCCCATCAGCATTTGTCTTAAGCTTTTATTTATATTGTTCTGTCACAAGTAAAAATATACAAAGACAACTCTTTTATCTTCACCTCTGTGGTGTGGTTTGGAGTGATTTTGGCAGTATCATTTATAATCAGACCTGCTTAAGCTGTGAGTAAAACATTCATTTACACCAGCAGATACAGAAATCATGTTTACACATTCAGTTCTGACTTAGTACAACCAATAATTGTAACATACTTTTTGATCCCTAATTGCAAGGTACAATAAGAACATACAGTCTTGCAATCCTTATACACACATATTTTTTTTCTCTTTAATAAAAAGTTACCATGATAGCTACAGAGAAATGTATCCCAGAAATTTAGCACACCAAAATTGTCTATACAAACAATGATAACAACAATTTCATAAAATGTCTATAAAAGCAAAGTTTCTAGGATTTAGTTTCTCAGAGAAAATACACATTATAATGACGATGTTAGGGCCCCAAGTTTGGTCTCTGTTCTCAGATCACCTAAGATATTTAAGTGTTACTGCTGTATTGCATTTCAGTAAGAAATTTGCTCTCCACCTTCTTCTCTATTACAGTTTCATTTGAAAGAAAAACAAAACACTACTGAAAATAGTTGTTAATGCAACATTAACATAAGTTCAGCAAAGCTCTACACAAACCTTCCAGTGCAGAATACGGCTTTCTTTGTTTAAGCTTCTAAATTACATTATATAAAAACCTATTAGAATTTATATCACCCACCCAAAACCCTGTATAAACCCTAAGCTCTGCAAAGTGTAATAGAAACCAAAGATAGAAGATTGTAGAGGGAAATAAAATGCCAAACATAAGCTTCACAATTTGCCAAGAAAACTGCAGATAAAAATAAAGCTTGGAGTTTAAATCTAATACTTGGCTGCAGGAAAGCTTACTTAGCTGAGGACTAGAGTTTAGAATAATTCCTGAAAGAACTCTGGCACTAGGAGACTGCAAGGACTTACGTTATTTAGAAAACAATTTCTTCTACAGACGGAATGATTAGCTTTCAAGAGCATATCTGGCTTTCCTTCTTCTTAGTTTTTAGCTAAAATAAAATCCTTTTGACACTAGTCTTTTTGGGGAAGACCCAGAGGGGGTAAAAATGGTTCGATTAAAATAGAACAGCTTTGCAGCAAAGATGATAAATTCCATTATGTCTCAGAGCAGGAGCAACAGTAATCAGGTATTTTTGGCTACTTTATGTTCTCTCTGGCTGCAGGGGAAAGGACGTTCCCTTGTGAGAGGCTACACCCCAGATATATTAAGTATATTACTGTTCTCTCAAGATGTCTAGGCCAGAGACAAGTTACAATTCTAGATCTTATTGCTACTACCAAGTTTCAAGTTTTGCAAATTGTTCAATGCAAGGGATTATATCCCGCCATCTATTTCTACTGCTGAAATGTTCAAATCTGTTCAAATCTAGTCCCTGAGAGCAAGATTATGTTAGCTCTTTGCAGAGCTCATGGCAGTGAAGAAAAATCAACAACTCCTAACTTGTAAGACTGCTCCCCTTGCACCTATTATTTCTGACTCAGAGTCAGAAGGCTGGTGTGTGATCCCATAGCTATGTGGTTTAATCTGAACCTGGGGCTGCTTGCAGTCTTGCTCTCCCGTGTGTGCTACCATTTACCTCTCCTATGCTAGCACTGCTGCTTCTCCAATTGTTTGGCAAGGTGAACCAACTGAAAACCAATCCTAAAAAAAAGGATTCATTTTTGTCTGGCTCAGCCCTCAAAGGAGAGAGAACCATGGCAGCCCCCAGTAGTTTGGCTACAATTGCTGCAATACTGCACCTTTATTTGCATCTCCAACTTGCCCATCACATCAGACTCTTCGATCTCCTCCATTAGATTTTCTAACTGGAGCCCTGTGCTTTCCTCTTGCAGCTTCTCAGTTAGCTGAAGCTCTTCCTAAGCATCTCCCAAGGTATCTTATTCTTCCAATCCCCTGCACTTAACATGGGTGAAATTGCTGACATGCAGTGACAACTTGTTATAAACATAGATCAAAAATATCCCCCTTGTTTACTTACCCTGCCTGTTTGCAAGACTTGTTTATGTGACAGTCTTTGAAGTACTGGCTGTGTCTGTGCTACATACTGTTCAAATATAGAACAAAAATTTCAGCTGGACACACAAGGCAATAAAAGTTCCATGTCCTAGATCCAATAGAGCAGTTGTTCACAGACTGTGTGATGTGTGTATCAGTACCAGTACTTCCAGTGCTGGTACCTGTTGCCATTGCCATCACTATCACTGATACACAGAAAAAAATAAAATTAAACTAAATTTTAAAAAAAGAGTTGTAAGGTAAGGAGCACTTGTGTTGCTTGGGCTGCACATTACCAAATAAACTACCAAATAAAATCATGCATGCTCGCTGTGCCTGTACTTGTGAGGCTGAGCAGAGAGAAATAGGGTTCCATGATGAAAAGCCCCACCAGCTGCAGCTGCCTTCAGGAGCAGCAGAGCCACCCAAGCCAGCAGGGCTTACTATAAAAGAGAGGAAGGATTGTGCTTAAGTTATCATACTGACTAAACCCCACAGACAGCAGCTCTTGCACTCTGTCCTCAGATGTGTTTTGACCCTTTTCAGCCCAGCTGTAGCAAAGTTATTTGGCTTTGGTGAAAGACACCTGAATGTCACCTGCACACTGCTAACACAGGATGCCTCACTGCTTCCCATGCTATTTCAAATATAGAGATTCCTCACAAACACCAAGCTTGCAGGATGAAAATGTCACTCAGCACTACCAGCAGGTTTTTTTCAGGCAAGAAGGTAGGGACAAATCAAAGGCCATTCCTTCTATCCTTCCTACAGTCCTCTAGCAAGCTGCATACTATAAATCTGGGGCACCTCAAAGTACCTTTATTAACAGGCCCAAAGATGATTCCTAGTAACAAAGTCCAGACTATGTTACTAAAATAAGACAGTAGAAAGTAAGTACTCTTTGGACATACTTTGACAGTATATCACCAGCACAGGTTCTATATGACTGGTCCTGGTAAGAACAATCCTCCAGCAAATATCCCAGGGTGTCTTTGTTCTTCAGGTAGTAAAAACTGCAGTTGCTTTTTAGAACTCTTCCTCCCAGGAACCCAGACACCATCACTCTTTTCTGAAAAGCTCATTTCCTAGCCCATCTTGCCAACAAAATCTCCATCTCAAAACTGTACTGCTGCCTGGGAAAGGATTCTTGGATCCCTTAGGCCTGCAGGTTTGTGCTGCCTCTTGGATCCCGCTGCAGGACACATTTACATGGCTGCTGAAGCCTGGAAAGCAAAAGTGGTCTCTGCTGGAAACACATTAGGTAAAGGTACAGCAAGAGCCTTACTGAGAAGTGAGGAAAACATACAAACCAGGCTGCTCTCCTCCAGAACAGAAAGGTTCTTGATAAACCTGGCAGTGATGCCACTCCAGTGTTGTCACTCATGTTGTCACTTGTCACTCGTACCTCCTAAGACCCAGAAGGAGAACCCTTGGCAGTGCCCACTGAGAATGGATTTGAGGGATTATCCCTGATGGCAGATATGCATTGAGGAGGGGGATATGGAGTTCATTTACAGCAGGAACAGCTCTGTCCTAAGTCAGGTTAAACCTACACTGACACACATTTATTATTCTGACACACATTTTTCCCACTCAGGAAGTCTGTAATCAACATTCCCCCTCCTTTTCAATGTAT
The DNA here is from genome assembly GCA_013399875.1 of Gymnorhina tibicen. NCBI lineage: Eukaryota > Metazoa > Chordata > Aves > Passeriformes > Artamidae > Gymnorhina > Gymnorhina tibicen. The sequence continues at coordinate 43,840 of VXAZ01002369.1, read as the reverse complement.
GAGATGCATGCAGGTATCTAGAGAATAAAAAATTTGCCTTTTTAAGACCAACTTATTCCAGGGGTATGTCCTAAGGAAGCAGACTGAAGGAAAGGACTGAGAATTTCCACTGAGGAGCACACCAGGAGGCTAGGAGAGCACTGAAAGTGGTCCTGATGGTCCTGACTCTGGAAAGTAGCATGTGACAGCCCGTTGGCCCTCTGTGTTACGCAGCTACGTGCATCTCCACTGCACTAGAGTGAGCAGTTTAAACTTACACCCTTCACCTCACGGCTGCGGCTAGCAGAGGCCACACGTGCGGCCAGGTCCCTCAGTGCAGCTGACAGGCATGTGCTAACACAGTGCCCACACCCAAATATGTTTCTCAGTCAAGGAATTTTGACAAGATACTCACCAGACGGCATTCACGCATCTTGCAAACTGGAAGATTAGATTTTCCATGGACATGGAGCACAGCAAAGGTCCTACAGAACAGGACTTTGGACGCTGGTAGGATGCTCTTCGCAATGCCTGTGCATTTAGTGTTTGTAGCCGCTCCTAATGATGGCACATCACAAAGACCCCGAGCACAAACGTGACAGCCAAGCAGACAAAGGCCATTATCCACTCTAGCTTTTAGTGTCAGACCTGGCTGTAGTCACGTTGGCCAAGACTAGTGACAGGCATAAAGAAATTGAACAGCTGGCCTGAGTTCATCTATATGGAATTAGCCTAAGCACTATAGCCTCTCTCTTTACTCCTGCTAGCAGAGATTGATCTGCATCCCGTGTTCTATATTGCACCAAAGGACATGGCTTCACACCGGCAGCCTGAGCCTCTGTCACACAAACCACTGCTGCTAGGTTGAAACCAACCTATTGACTACTGTGCCTATAATGTTTGCTTCTTATGTTATCTTACTGGAACAGCTTCGCAGAAACAGAAGTCATTTAATAACTCCTTATCAAAGCTTCAAGCTGGATTTTATCTTTCTGCTCTTTTTGCAAAGGATATTGTTTGTGCAAAATTAATCTGACTGATTGTGGACTTCTTTCTGTTTGTTTCTATGCCCGTCAAAGCACTTATACTTAATTTCTTTTCCTGTATGTATTCAGTCAAGTTTAACTATTTTCTAACTTGGCCAGTAGATATGTTTGTACATGGATATGCATTCATTTAATGCATTCATTTAATGCAATCAATGGTTTATGTGGCATCTTCACACACTAGGTGTTACACATGTCGGATATACTAAGTGTATATTTCGGATCTCATAAGCGCGAGAGACTACAAAAGTCTTTATAAGCTCAACACTCTTGAAGAACCAGTATTAGACACACATTACACTATTCTAATGAAGGAGAAAGAGAGCAAAGTTGGACTTAAAGAAATATCTTTTTTCCTAGAAATGTGTATTTGGCAATGTGGTGATGCTCCTCCGTTGAAGGTGACGGAAAATTCACAATAAAAAATTAATAAAATCTATTATCAGAGAAAAGGGGAGAGGTTGAAAGGGAGAAAAGAGACTGATGGCTTTCCATAAAATGTTTCGATTCTTGTTTTGATTTCCTTTAGCTTTGTGTTTCGCTGTTGCCTAAGGAAAACTCTCTGATCGAACATGTCACATCTAATGTCAGATAGAGTTAATCTAATTCTTTGCGTGGAATACTGTAAGTTTACCAAAACGATGCATCAAATCCCTAGCTAGTTCAAAGGCTGTATGCGCAAGTTATTATTTCCCTAGAGATAGGACAATCCAAATAAAACATTGTTTCTGCTCCTTGGACCAGAAACAGAAAAGGCTAGTTTTGCAGTAACAGGGCCTCCTAACATTAGGCCTATTTTGTCTGACAGAAATGACTTGAAAGATTGTCAGCTTTGTGCCTTAAATGAAGACTGTAAAAAGATCAGAGAGTATCACCCAGATACCAATGAAAGAAATTTTTTTTTAAGATACAAGCGAATTCTCTGTACCTCTAAGTTTTGTAAGTTTCACTAAGAGGAAATGTGATTTTTTTCAGTGTTTCTGTAGAAAATTCCATTCATGAGAATTGGATTACCAGTCTCTGTATCTCACACTATCCAAAGAGAATCTCCCATACACATATTAGCTCATTTACTGTTATGAATTGTAGCTGCTTACAGCAGCACAAACAGCTCTGGGGATCATTTGATGTAAATTCTGCAATAGCTTAATTCTGTGCAGCTCCAATTACTTCAGTGCAAATATGTTAGATTTAAATAACCACAAATAAGCAAAATTAGAACTTGGAATCCCACTCAGCAAAGTTTTCTCACCGTCAGTCCTACTTGCAGAAAGAATTATTTGGTCTTTCCTTTTAAACATATTTGGTAAGCCTTAAAAAACCCTTCCTCCCTACAAATACGCACACAGGTACTGTCACAATGTTACGTTAAAGTGTCTTCTCGGCTTTAAGAAGGAAAGAAAAGATGCAATTCTGTATTAAAATTATGGTACAGAGTGTCATTTTTGGCATAAAGAGAACTACCTCAGATTGGCATAACTTAAGCTGTATCTCTCTGCAGACATCTGCTTTCAGAGCAGACATGGCTGATTTATCATACCTTCACTGCGTCATGTATTTGTGATCCCACTGGAAAATAAAACTAAAGAAAAAGAAAAAAAAGTGCTGAGTCCAGCTACACCTTTAAAATGAGAGCAGGTACAAACACGCTCTGCTTAGAGCTGCGCCAAGAACAGCTCATTCAAATACACGCAGCAAACACATTCACTCCTATTCCAGCCTCCCAGTGAACTTTCACCAGCATGCCTATTCAGCCACCAGAGCAGCACAGAAAATCACTTAGCAGTACTTGTCAGTAGTATTTTACCCCTCTCTATTTTCAGGTGCATAATTCCTAATCTGAGGAATTTGGGCAGCTGTGTATCTTTGAGGATCCAAATCTAAACTTCAAGTCATTCAACCCGAATCATTAACCACATATTTGAAAAAACCTACCCTGTCGGGAACATATCCTTACCAAGTCCCAATGCCAGATTTGGATTATTCACTTTGCTCTCAGCAATCCACATCCCACAATTCCCTGCAGCAAATAACTAAAACGCTTACACTTCCAAAGAGCTGGCACTTCTAAATGCCGGTGGTAATTCATACCTGAAATGGCTCCTTACTGGACAGCTGGTGAACTGGTGGAAAATGTCTGGGACTCACACTAAGTGTGAAGTCTTTCCTCTGAGAATTGCCCATTACAATCCTTCACCCTCTGCAAGTGTTACCAAGCACTGGAACAGGCTGCCCAGGGAGGTGTTGGAGTCGCCATCCCTGAAGGTACTTAGATGTGTAGACGTGGTGCTAAGAAGAAGATATGGACACGGTGGACTTAGCAGTTAGGTTTATGGCGGGACTCGGTGATCATAAGGGTCGTTTCGAACTTAAGTGACTCTAAGATTCTATCTCATGGATGCATCCAAAGAACTTACAAAGTAGGAGAGATGAGAAGAATTATTAGACTTACTATAGCATCTGCATACTGAGCACTGTGTATCAGCTGTTATTGATGTGATTTTAATCTTTTATTCCTTCTAGGTTAAGTAAATCAATTTGAAATCTTCATGGATTAGTCTAATATACAAGATAAACCACAAGGAGAAGACAGAGAATATTTCTCTACAAAGTCATGAATGCTGATTTCAGAGAATATTCTAAATCAGGCAGACCATCACTGGTCACCAGAAAATGTCTTTAACAGTTTTATGGTGTAAATGTCACTGTTCTTCAATACATTTAGATCTAAAATTTTAAAAGGTAAGAGGTTTATCATACATAGATTACACATTTTACATCAGTCCATTATCTAGCCTGTATGTTTCTTTTTCTGTGGTTGTTTTCAGGTTCCATGCCTCTGTCTGCTGGAGCCAAATACAGGGAGAGGGGATACAATGTCATCTCATGGATCTCACAAACAAAAGCACTCAAGTTGTGAGCTCAGGCCTCAGGAAACAATTTCGGACACCATGAAGTTCAACTGGCAATTTTCTTGCCTGAAAGAGATTTGTTAGTGGAGGAGGAAGACTCAAACTAGTTACTGATGAAGAATGGAGGCATCACCTTTCGCAACACTCACCTGCATAAGATTAGCTGATTCCAGCCCATGCTCTTAACTCCTTCCTTGAAGTAGCATCAAAGTGCTCCAACAAATTTCAGCAGGAGTCCTAAAAATATACTGATCTGACAAATGGCAAACAAGATTATTTTTTGTTTGTTTGTTGGCTGCTGTTTTGGGGTTTTCCCCCAGGTTTCACGGAGATTCATGTAAGAAATCTATTTCCTCATGTACAAATACATGATCCAGCCTCATTATATGTATTCCTGACACTCAAGACAACCATGCACATCTTAGCCACCTAACTGGAGATTCCCTAGACATATAAGCCTTGCTCAGAGACACAGTAGGCTGCTGCCTTTCAGCAAGCCTTTGCTGTTTTCATTGCCTGAAGGGGCTCTGCTTTGGGCCCCATTTAAAGGAAATCACAGAATACAGGACCAGAAGAAACCTCATCTACAAGTCTCTCTCCCAGCCCTGAGACTGAACCAGGAGTACCTACATGGTTCTCGACACAGTGATTGTGCAGTTTTTCCTCTAAGGACTGCAGAATGGATAACTACCTCAGCTATTAAATGAGGCCTTGCCTGCATCCAGTCCACATATCATTTGCTGCATCTCAAGTACTATGCACGGATAACACAGGGCATCATTCATTCCTTTCCGTTTTGCACTTATCTTGTCTAGATTTGATGTCTTTTTTATCTTTCTTCTGACTGCTCTTACCTAGACTAGGGGCTGACATTTTTTCTGTCTTGTCTTGTAGATCTTAACTGTTAGCTGGAGTTACCAGCAGGAGAACAGCACCACATTTCATTGATTGCCATAGTGACAACTTATTTGTGTGCCTGAAGATGTCTATCTTTTAAAAATCTCTTTCATTGCCATGGATTTCAAAAGTCATTATATCATATACCAATGGACATTTTGTCTTTACACTGGTAAATATACTTATTTCATTTACCACTGAATTGTATTGTTTTGCTGTGCCATGAAAATAAATTATTGGTAAATGCACAGAACTTTTATTAAATTCTAATTCTGCAGCTCATCTGACTACAACAAACAACTGGGTACTGGAAGTTTTTTCTATTATAAATGAGAAGAATATGTTACTCCTCTAGTCAGCTACCTTTTCACCCACTGACAACAGCCATAGTCAAGATAATTTGACTAGCAGCAAAATTAAGAAATAGAAGATTATTTCCCCTCCCTTTTCACAAACACATTATTCAATTTTTCCAGTATCTGGTGTTTATCAGTTTTTTTATTAGATAGTTTACCTATATGCTCTCTCCATACCAACAACTGATAAACTACCACAGTCGATATGGAAAACCACATCTGTTCAGGAAGTGTGCACAGAAAGAAAATTACTTCAATCATTAATTAACTCTGCGACTCCAATCAGAACATAATTTCTGACTTTTCAATAGGAAAAATGAAGGTGTATCTGCTTTGCAAATTACTTAGTACCTGTGATGCTTAGACTTTGGTATCCCTTCATAAAACGTTAAGTGTGGAATACTTCAGGTGTCTATAGTTAAAAATCACCACTACAATGCAGCCTGCATGGACAATTAATAATGAAATAAATCAGAACAAATTACACACTGACAGTATAAAGCAATGCTGGAACAAAGCAAGTGGAAAAAAACCCCCACGAAGCTCTTTGTTTAGCAGATGAATCAGTTTCATCATCCTTGGTAACAAGATCAGGCACTGTAATTAACTGTTAGAAAGCTAGTAGTGTAAATAATCCAAGTTAACTGAAACCAGGGTGTGATGTCTGAGTATGTTTTTTGTGGAAGGGTGTTAGCTTTCCAAGCCCTCTTCACGAGAACAGAAAACAGGCTAAATATCCTTGTTAGTGAATTAGATACAGACATTTTAATCGAGCTGTAACTAAAATTCTTTAGAAACACGAAGGGCAAAGGGAAGAGAAAAAGACCATGTTCAAGTACTATCTTAACCAAGAGAAAAAAAGAATGAATGAGGCTTCATATAACTAAGCAGTTTCTGTAACTAACTGAAGTGTTCAAGAGCAAGTGGTCTCAAGTTGGAAACCTGATCTGTCAAAAGTTTGTCTCTAAATGATTCCCACTCAGGTAAGAACGTTCATAAGAAGAGCTGTAGCACTGATCTTTATGCTTCTCTCCATGGAAAGCAGAGGATGAAGGATGAAACAAGTACAGTTCCAAACATAATTTTATACGCTCTCATGTAGCATTCCCTTTTATGTTTGTCTCTTTCTGTTTCCACTCTGACAGTCAGTACATTTCAACAAAAATATATTAAAATTTCAGCACAGCCGGAGCTTAACTGCTTTCAAAATACCTGAGCTGATCAGAGCTAACTCCTATATCATAGGAAGCACAGATGGGGCCAGTCTGTCACTTGTGAACAGGCCCCAGCATCTCAAGCCCACTACAGGCATAAGTGACACAGCCTTCTCTGTGGAGCCTTGGATCCAAGCTACACTGAAGTCTTCATTTTTGTCCAAAAAAACAACAAAAAAACCCCTCTCTAAGACACCACTGCATTCAGAAACATTGATGTTTAACCATGATCTACTACAGACTCTGTAATCTTCCATTCTGCGGTCTTTGGGGCTGTAGATAAGCTCCACTGTCAGAATAACCTTGGCAAAACCCTTCCTTCATGACATCCCCAACATTTGGATTCTTCCAGGGTCACTTTTCTACCGAGTACTCTGCTCTGGCTTCTAAGATCTCCCAAAAGTTCTTGGCTTCTCTGTTAGTTCACTAAGTTGACTTACTACCTACACTCAGCAACAACATAAGCCCTTTACAGTGACACTATAGGCACTAATCTGTTCAGCAGACACTTTTAATCATTTTGGATTAGACAGAATATCACTAACAAAGCAAACATAATTCAAGCAAGGAAGGGAAGAGAACAGACTCCAGGTTTCACATGAGCCTGGTGAAGTTTGACCCAAAATATTTTTAGGAACTGCCTGAAGCTATTTCAGAACCATTAGCAATTATCATTGAGAACTTGTGGAGGAAGGATGAGGCTTTTGATAAAGGGTGAATACAGTGCTTATCTATAAAAAGAGAGAGATAGGAGGACCCTAGAAAGGACACAGCACTTAGCCTAACACTTAAGTTCTTGGAAAGACATCAGAACAAACCATTCAGCTCCTATGTAAGCATCTCATAGATAAGGACACATCAGCAGGGATTTGTCAGTAGCAAATCACTTCAGTCCAAGTTAATTTTCTTTAAGGCAAACAGCAAGCCTGAAATCCAGTGGAGACATGAATGATTGTTGGATTGTTGCCTCGTTAAGGCTTTCATGCTCTATCACATAGCAGTCTCATAGGCAAGCTACATCAACATCTTAAGACAGGTACAAAATATGGAAAAAATATTCAGAATGACGAGTTATCAATGAGAGACTGTCCAACAGGAAAGTATCAACCTGTGTTATGCAGAACACTGCCCCAGAGCCTCAGCTAGTCAACATATGATCTTGTGATCTGAAAGCTGGTAGAGACTTACTACCTCTGCAAACAATGTCAAACTGGAGGGAGCTGCGAGCACTCTGGAAGAGGACAACTGAAAGCAATTGGGACAGCAATGAGTAACTGGGTATCTGGCCCTGTCTTCTATGATTGTATTTTCCTTCATATCTAAACCTTATGCAAAACACAAGCTTTAATCCCCTAATTTGATACATCCTAATGCTTCCCCTTACCCATGCTGTGCTTTCATTCAATTCCTTTTGGCCAAATCCAGACAATTCTGTGTTTCCTCAGGCTGTCACAACTTGATGCTCAGCTGCAAGTTTCTTTAGAGCAGGGCTGCTTTTCACTGTATTTGCACATCCCAAAACTTTGCTGTGGTTTCTAGCAGTTTACATGTTACAAATCAGTTAAAAGAAAAGGAAAAATCCAACATAAACCAGGCAGGCTTCTTCTTTGTCAAGAGTGATGATCGTTGTTTTCAGCATTGAAGTATTCTGAATCTCTTGAGCAGGAGAGCACACTGGACAGGAACTGAATTTAAATTTACATTCACTTTTAATTTGCTTTCTTTTCATACAGCATCTAAGGAAGAAGTATTCAGCTCTGGTGTGTACTAACAGTGCATGTACTGAGGGCTGATGTGGAAAATGAAGTAAAGTCTATATAAAATGAAATCATTCCATACAGGAACACTGGAGCCTAAGGGATGGAACTGCCAGCCCTAAATGGCACAGCAGCCAGCTTCTGTAGTGTCTGATCTTGCAAACACTGAACACACATGCTCAGCTTGACTATGAATAACCCTATTCAATTGAATGGAATTACTTACAGTAGTAAAGTCTGTGCATAAGCATTCACAGCTTTGGGATTTAGCACAGGCCATTAGAAAAAAAAAGGAAGAAATGAGATGTCTCCTGTGCTACAGAGAGGTTTCAGACCAGCAGATCTGCTCAGACCCCAGTCCAGAAAGGCTAGAACTTTCCACAAACACCTACTGTGGAGTCTTCTAAGTGAGCAGATGGGGTGGAGCTCCCACATATCAGAGGCACTGCTGCACCTACCCAAGCACCTTCACAGTGTCTGCAGTGCTTCTGGATCTAAGGTGGCAGTAAAAGGCTCTCTCAAATTTGGCACTTGTGGCCTTTTCACTTAGTTCAGAGAAACTGAATCACATACTGTATTTTCATTGACAGTGAAATATAAGCCAAGAACAAAATCACACAGGATTTTACACACTGCCCTCACCCCACCACACTGCTGTTTTCCAAACTCCCAGCCAAATGAATACACACCTCCACTGCCTTTGAAGGGCCAGCCTCCATCCTGCAATGCATCTCCCCTTTACTCTCTCTGTTATCCTTTACATCGGACTTTGGTTTGCTTAATAAATTTAAATGCCTTTTTTTATTATTTATTTAGGGAATAAAGCAATTCACTGGATCCTAAAAGGTACTTAAGACACAACACAAAAATAAATTATCTATGGAGGATTTAAAATAGGCCTGTATTCTCTATTCTGTAAAGCTTTATGATTTAGTCACTGGAATGGAGAAGGGATGATGCCATAGCCAAAGCATAGGATTGACACTTAAGAGACAGGGGCTTTATCATTAACTGTTAGAAACATGCTCTGTGATTCTAAGCACTTTATCGAAATTCTTTGGCTGAATTTCCATCAGTGATCCATCATATACAACCAGAATCTTCAGGCTGGATACTTAGATACCTTACACTCCGCATTCTGGAAATCTAGAAGGTTTCCTTTTCAATACCTCATATGCCGCCTACCCCGTAACTGACGTTTTCAAAGGAAGTGAGGGTGAGGTGGCGGAAATCAGAAATCAGAGCATTCAAGTTGAAAGCCAGGGCTGGATTTCAAATCCTAAGACTAAATTCATTAATGAAAACATCTGACAGGAAAGTGTTCTGGACACGGTGTGTTATTTCTTACATTTTTCTCTCTTGAGTTTACTTGCTCCAAAATCCATGTTCACATACCAGTCCCTGTAAGGTCAGCCTGAAGGCATTGTAGTTACGGCAGGATTAGAACCGAAATAGCGCCACCAGGAAAGTGCTTTACAGCAGACTACCTTTGACTTCAGCATAGGAGAATAATACCAACAACCCCTTTTAGGCTGATACTTGTGCCTCGTGTAACAGGAAGTGGTAAGTGCAGAGCTCGTAGCACTCGTCTATCGCACCAGTTCCTCTAAAGGGGAGGCACAGCAGAGCACAAAGCAGGAGCCAAAGAGCTTTTATCCAGGTTCACTATCCACCCGGCTCTGTAAGGCAGCAGGGCACAAGAGCAGGGCTGAGATGACGGCAGCGGTGCCCCATCTCCTCCTCCGAAAGGCGCAGGGCACCGATGCAGAACTGACTGCAGGGCGGTGGTGCAGCAGAGGACGAACCAAGACGTCGTGTGTGCAGTTACAATGAATCCCTCCTGGCACAGCCAGATGTTGTTCAGGTGTCAGTGGCAGAAGTTCAGTTTTTCGTCTAGAGCTGGTTTTGCTGAGGTGGGCTGGAATAAGCTGCACAAGCTGAAACACAGCTTTGCTCTTGTAAACGGTGGCCACAATGGGGAACTGTTCTGAACTTTAATGGCACAGTAAACGGAGTAGCACCTCCTCCAGAGAGACAGAAACTGTGTGCAAGGGCTATTGTCAGGCTATCTGGTTATCATTTCCTTCTGCTTTCTCCACCTGAACAAAATCAGAGGTTTTAGTCAGCATAGACATGTCGAATTATTCTCACCAATGATTTTGTCAGTAGTAATTACTGATGCCTTCAAATTTAGTTTTCTTTTATTTTTCACTCAGATAAAAATATTAGAAAGTCCTTACTGTTCTTTTTTTATTTCAGAGTTGTCTGAAAATGTATTTTCGAGAAGGGATGATCAGTAAATACTCATTTATCAGGATTATTCTGCACTAAAAAGTGGGTTTAAATTTGATCACTCTCAAATTAAAAAAATTGTAAAAAAGTCCTTATGCCAACAGACGTGTACACATCCTTATGGTATCCTGTTAGTGCACTGTTTCATAAGATTATACTGTCATGAGACAACAGGCCCATTTGTATCACAGGTTTCTTTTGACCAGAGAATGTGTTTCAGCAGTTTGGACTTTTATCTCATGGATGGGTGTTTGTCAGAGAAAAGATACAGGTGGGTCTATTTAAGCAAGTGGACAGATAGAAGTCATGGAATAATACTGAGGTGCACAGCTAACACAATTTGGTCCTTTCATAAGATTAGAGGTAAGGATATAAAAGAAGTTCCTTTATTTTCACTCCACAGATCAATCCTGCTAGCAGGATGATTCACTGCACAGATCAATCAGGCAAGTGAGAGCAGCCACAGCCATGCCCTGTCCAACAGCAAGGAAGTGGGTTACAACCTGCAGTTCTTGATACAGCTGCACTGAGCTAGATTTTTCCCAAAACTATTGTTGGAGAACTTGCTGAATGCAAGTCGAGGTGGTCATAGACCACAACTTTACTGAAATGAACTACTTCCAGCATGGCACATACTTGATTTCTGACTGTGGGCTTTCTTTCTTTCAGTCAGAATCGAGGCATGGGTCCAGTTCCAAAAGTGGAGTTTTCAGCTGCTGATATCGATACAACCCTTAGTACAGGAAGGAGGAGGAGGTACCCACACAAAAGGGTTTATAATGGCAGTGGCTTCTTATCCTGGGAATGAGACTGGGTGCTTTGCTAAGCAGAGGCAGCTCCAGGGCTTTGACAGGTGTGAATCACCCCTGAGCTAACTCTGAACGGGACACCAGGTACAAAATGACAGGCACTGGAATGCCAAGAAAGCTTAGGGTAACATGCAGGAACCCCAGAATGCCCACTCGAGGCTGTCCAAAATCCGGGAGCTGTTGAAAAGTGTCTGCTCTCAGGGCAGAGCAAAGGTGCCACATAAGCAAGAATCTGAGTTAACCTTCAACAAAGATACGTAATTTACATTTCCTGGTATTTAATATTTCTGTAGAATATCCGTGTTTTCTTCACTGCCATGTCACCTGCTAGTTCTATGGTTTCAGCCACAGTAATTTCATACAGCTGAAATGTTTTTCCTGGCCACAAAAGTTTTGCCTTGCCCAGATAGAAATCCCCTCAAATGTTTATCTTGATCTCTTAGAACGCTAGCCCAAGAAACAGAAATAAAAAAGTGCAACTAATGGAGCAAACAAGCAGAGAGGACTGAAAAAAGGAACAAGAAAACAGAGATCTAAAGAACAGAACAGTGAGCTACCTTCAATTATATCAGAAGAATAGTTCCAGCTGTGAGGATAGAAATGTGTAGTGTGTGACTATTTATTTTTATATACATTAATAGAGGAGAACCAGAGCAATTCAATAGGAGGCATTATTACTGCTTGTGTGTAATAACAGCACACCTGAAACTACCAGTGAGGAGTTTTAACTTTACCAGGCCCAGTTGTTACCTGAAGAATTGTCCTCATCCATCCCCTTGAGTTCCCTTTGCTAGCACCCAGTAGACTGGCATTTTGGCACCTCTCACATCCTTTGACAGCATGTTCATGACTCCGCAATGGGTGTGGAAACAAAAGTCAAGCTCATTGTTTTTAAATGCACTAAAACAAATGCCAGAAAAGTCAACTGTAGGGTATTTACATGCTTATTTTAAAAAGCAAGGATTGGGCACTAGACAGCTGAGATCTATTTAGTCACTTGTCTAAACCAACATGATTTCCTTGAAATTTGGACAGATGCATGACACAGTCAGTCATGGCAGCTCAACAAACAGCTGGCAATTACTTTAACTGCAGCAAAGCACCCACTCTGTATCAAGAGATCCCAGATGACAGAGCAACCCAGACTGATGGAGCCCACAGGCTTCCAGCTGTGGCACAAGATCAGGAGAACTAAGTATTGTGCCTGACTGTAAGGACTAAAGACTTTAACAGTCTGCTCAATGCCAGGCTTCATATAGATACCTCACACTGTAATTCCACTGCCACAGAGGAACTGAGCACCTGCTTTGCTAGATCTAGGCTTTCACATATGCCTTGTTTCCCAGATCTCAGTTAGACAGGATCTTGGCTCCCTTGTTAGAGTTGATTTTAAAGAAAGATTAATTGGGCAAAGTGATTGTCCTGGGGTGACTTTATGATACTGTATTCCCTATTGTCTGCCCTATGCCAGACATGAGTTCTGTGCCTTTAAAGCTAGCTCCGGGAGACGGGGGAGAGCTGGTGGAATTCCTTCGGCGCTGTGTTCAAAACAGAGATATCTTGCTGGCTTCTCCTGCCCGACTGCTCCGTCTCTGCAGCAGGAAAGAGAGTTACATTCCTTTGCTTTTTAGCTAACTTCTCATTCATAAGTTGAGGGAAAAAGGTTTTCCTGGGACTTTGGCTTCTTCTTCTTCTCTTCTGGACTGTTCAGCAATGCCAGAACACCACCAGGAGACCCTACACCGTGGCCCAGAGGGAGTCCATGCTGAACCCCAGCTACGGAGAGGAGAAAGCCACACCCACAAAGGACTCTGAAATCTACCCAGGTTCTCTCCACAGAGAGAGGTTTTATTATTTAGCATTATTCATTTTTTCCCATGCCTGCGTGCACTCTGCTTGTTAAATAAATAACTTTTTTTTTTTTTCACTTTCCTCCAAGGAAAATTCTTTCGGAACCTGGTGGGGGAGGGGTGGCTGTAACCTGCCTTCTATCAGAGGACGTTCATTTCGGACGTTCCTCCCAATTTGTCTCAAACCAGGACAGTGATATAAGTAGGTAAAACGTTGGGTGATTTAAAAAAAAAATTAAAAATTAGGTAAAGTAGACATTTCTGTTACCTCACAGCAAAAGAACCAAGAAAATGCTGAAACAAACTGCAAGATGGTAAATTCAGAGCTGATAAGAACGTTGTTATACATATATATGTAATATAAGAATTTCAGCCAAACCCAACAGGCAGACAGTGTCACTGAAGCTGCAACTTAGGCAAGACTCTATCAGGGCTTACACATCTCTAAAACAGAGTTGTGGTAGCCACTTTTTCAAAGCAGAAGGACAGCTAACTACATGCTCCCAGGCTCAGTATTTAGAGATTGCATTGCAACAAGGAAGAGGCTCCTTTGAGGACCAGAATCTCACACATTAGAAACACACTGTGCCTTCCCCTAGAGCATCCTATAGTGACCACTGCTGGAGAAGAACTGTCATGCTGAAGCAGATCTGGAAATGGATCAACTCCCATGAGTAGTCTCAAGGTACTGTACAGCTCCATGGTCAGGCAGTGAGGGGCTGCAGGGAGCTGGAGACCAACTCTACAGCAGCATCAGTGGGGCAGGAACTGACAGCCCCAGGCTGAGCTGAAATGGGGGCTTGAGCCATGGACAGGGTGAGGGAAATCCCTTGGGGAAGCTGGGTGTGGCCATTAGTGCCCTCAATGCCCTAACAACTTATGAAAAAAATTTTTTTAATTATTCCCAGTTGCTAAATAGTTTTTCTATGACCAACTCAAATGTGGATTCCCAAATTACACTCAAAAATAAATATTCATCAACTTTTATTAATAATATCTCTATCTGTTTCAAAGGGTGGAAGCATTGGAGTGGGAAAAGCAAACAGACCCAAATTCTGCTCCTGGTCCTGCTAATAACCTGCAGAGGGGAGGTTACTTGCCCTCAAATTTACCATTTTAGAATGGGGGACAATGAAACAGTCCACAGCTGCAAACAATAGGCTTTACCCATGGCCACAAGAAATGGGATAATTTTGCATCAAGCCATTTTGGAAACATTCAGAATAGAGGTTGAGAGAGTTGTTTTGTTTGCTAATATATGCTATATATATTGGGGCTATTTTCTAGCTAATTCATACCCAGGCTCTGTTAGTTGCCAAGAGTCCAAACAATACAATTCTGGGAAAGAGAGAACTATCTCCTCAATGAGTTTGTAATCTTTTAAGTCTATGTAGAACAGTTTATCTGTATCTAGATGACATTGTTAAGGCCAATATGACAAGCGTATCTAGAACTGGATCTGTGCAAGCAGTAGTCCTAACAAAGAAAGATTAAAGGTGAAAATATGGTCAAAGTACTCAAAGTACAGGACAGATTGTTTTGGTTTGGTTTTAATCAGGTAACTCCACAGTACGATTATGTCCTTCCACGTACCGAGTGCTGTTATCTTAGGAGTCAAGCAGTAATCAAAGAAAATCTCTGCTCTGCTGATTTCAGAATAGTTTTTTTCAGATACATTATTTACAGACTATCATAAGTTTTACATTGGTCATAAGAATAGATGTTGTCACTGTTCCAAGAATCTAATAAACACACCTAACCATCAAACAACCAACACAGAAAAAAATTTCTTGAAGCACTGCTTACATCTGTAGCTGATGAGAAAATTATAGGCAGCTTTTCTAAATAAATAACCTAAAACTTCAAAATAATTTTCAGAGTGAAATCAGATAAAAAGACAGAAGTGCCACTTGGGCATGAGAACCTGTCAGTGTTCCCCACAGACATATAGCATACGGAAAAAATTTAGATGAGGAAAATGGAAGGGGTCTAGTCCAGTTTCACTGATGTTAATAAGAGTCTTTCCATTGACTCCACAGGGCTAACATGGCCAAAGACAGCAGTTAGCAAGAAGGCCTGTATAATGTAAGCACTAGATTAAGGATATGAAGAATAAGGGCAGATTGGGCTGGAATTATAATGAAGTCAGGATAAGGTTGGACTTTCACAAATAAAGTATTGAACTGATTGCAGAGAGGGTCTCTTATATTTCACAGCCAAAAAGATGATCATTGACTTAACTTTACATCTTTCTTCCAAATCAAATTATGGGGGATATGCAACACTGTTGACTATCACCCTCCTAGAAAGGTCTAAACTCCAATTGTCCCAAGTACCTTCACCACCTACTGGCCTGGAATTTTATCATAAATACTAGAAGCAATAATCCCTATTGAAACTGTGCTATCATGATATCAAGAGGCTGGCTTGCATGGATATTTGGTCACTGTCTGCCAGGGAGGTAGTCAGAAAGCAACTAAAGCTGTCTGGCTGTGCTGACATTTTACTCAGTGTTCACGAAATCTTTAATTTCTGTAAGTGTACATTAGAATTTGAGCTGCTGAGAGGGAAGGGATGGAAAAAAGATCAGTCCCTGAAGTCTCTTCTGTATCAGGTTGAGATTTTTGTTTAGAATCAGTCTGATCAGTTCCCTAACATGGGTAAAAGTCCTGTGTTAGAGGCCATGACACTCCATTCGAATGGCCAGAAGCCATCGTTTCCACAAGAAACAAAAGCAACTAAAAGCTTTAAATCCTATCCCATTGTAGGAACACAATTGAATTCTCTTGCCAATATGAGGACAGAGTATACATAGTCACTGCATAGGACTGACAGTCTGTGTGGGAATTACTGGAGTCTAGCTGCAAGATTTCCATATACAGACATTTCCTGCCATGAGAATGTTATAGTACTAAGTCAGCATCCAAAGTAATCTAAAGAACAAAAGGAAAGCCTCTAAAACAGTGAGAAGGAAAAAAATTATACACAAAGATCACTTCACATACTCAATACAGGCATTTAAAGTGGAGGATATCAAGGTCGTAATTGTGCAGCCTTTTTTCAGGCACATCAATAGGAATGTGTTTTTAAAGTAAAGCCTGAGGCGGTATCTGACCTTTTTCAATTTTATTTTCTTTTTCCTTTGGATAAGATGGTCATGAGATGCTGCCCAAGAATAGAACTATAGGACATACCAAACTCAAACACACATTTGCAACTGAGTATTATCTATGTTTCAAAGTATGGTCCCAAAGAAACTCCATGAGTATCAGTACAAGAGACAAAAGATTCTTGGGTCCATAATCTGATAGTATAAAAATAATCTAATCTTGCTATAAACAAAGCAAAGAGAGTTTAATTAATCAGCCATTACGTCAGCCATGTTTTAAGTGAACACAGCAATTCTCATGGAGGTTTGATGGCCTTCCAAACTGTTAAATTAATTTTGTGGTGACAAGTGAACTAATACAGGTAACGCTCTGAAGCAACCCTGTCCACCTACCTCCCAAGAAATCTTGTTTAGTATAGAGAAGGGAGGTGTAGGCTGTGACTGTATCAGCTCCAAAATCCAGCACATCTTTGTGATCTTGAATCCTGTTGCTCAAGACATGGAGAGAAACAAGAAGATTTCCCTAGAATTGTCATGATAAAGAGCATCTCCTTCTTCCACAAACAGTTTAGGCTAAATACTTTTGTGTCTCTGTATACAGGCATCTGAGAGGTAAGCAGCCATGTCAACTCCCCTCCTATGTTGCTTCAGATCAATCCCACTAGAAAGACAAGAACTATTAGGTCTGCAGTGATTCTCCAGTGTTCTCTCACTTTCCTTTTCCCATGTCTAATGACCTACAAATACATGACATATAATTTTTAAAAAACAAAAAATCCAACAAAAAAACCCCCATAATAAACTACACTAAAACATTTGTTTTTCTATGTACCCAGGTAGTATGCCTGTGCAGGGAAGCAGACTGTCCCAAAACTAGCTCTGATGTTATTATACAGCACTAATATAACACTTAGTAGCTGTTCCATATCCTTCCTGTATCTCACTGCTACTATTATTGATAGTTACTTCTTAGTATTAATTATTGTGTTATCAGAACAGCTCTTAAAAGTGATGTAACAGGCACCTGAAAATATTTGTGGGCCATTGCAAGTGTTGTACATTGATACCTATTTTGCCTGAGCACTTATTTCCTTGAATAAATGAATAAACTCTTGCTTCTTACAATGTGTTCTTAGAAAAACTTGGTTTTTACTGAATTTTCTGTTTTCAGCTTCTTCTAGAAGAAAGAAGTTTTGAAAATCATATTAAAACAATCACAGCATGCAAGGAGATAGGAACCCCTCCATATGAGTGCTGGGCTAGGCTTGTTGCCCCTCTCTTGGGGCACAGCTACCTCATGCAGAGTGTGTGATTTACACACGTGTAACATCTCCCTCTGCTGGCTAAAACCGTAGGAATACTTTAATTTCCAAGCAGAAAGGTTTTTGTCTGGAGTGAGAATCCTCACATCACGTCACCTCCCATCCTCTAGTTTTTACACACTTGTAATCTCTCTCTGTAGCCCTAAAGCAGACAAGGTTTGCGTGATGGATCAGGTGGTGATGAACGGGACACACTCAACTGAAACCCTAAACCCTTGATACTAACTGCCTTAGTAATGCTGAAGATCTCAAGGGAATGCTTTGAAGAGGAGACTTGAGCAAGTGCAGTAGGGCCTTTCCTGGGAACCCAGGACTAAAGGGGACTTTGCAACCACAGCTGCTTTGCAGAAGCTTTCAACTTGGACTCTGAGCAATGTCTGATCTAGCAATATTGATTATTAAATGGTTTTGGAAACTGTGATCCTAACGGCGAACCTTAAGTCTCTTAAGTAAAAAAAGAGTCCATTAAATATGGATGCTTTACCAAACCTCAATTCTTCACTCTTTGATGACCACTGAAGCCATAACTCAGTGTTACTGTGTGCCCCACACTAACAGCATTTTTGTATCTGTGTTGTCTTTAAATGCTCAGTAGCTGACAGAACTGATGAAAAATTATCTTTATACATTCTGAGAACAAGAAAGGCTCACCTATGAACACTCCATCAGGAGAATTTCAGCACACAGCACCTACGTACACATTCGGTTTCCAGCAGTGCGTTACACACTTCCTCACACCCTGGAGAACTAGCAGTTTTAACAGAGCCTTTGGGCTACAACTAGCAGTCTACAGCTAGAATTAGTAGGGTACAATTCCCGTATACCCCAACACCAAATGGCATTAAGCTGAGATAAAAACATTCTAAAGTTAACCTTCTCTATTTTAAGTTGCTATCAGAGCTGCCCGTAGGTCTCCTGTAGTCAAGAAAAACGGAAAAGATTATACATTCAGTTTAAAGAATGATATCCTTTTCTTTCTTCTCCATCTTTTAAAAGGCTTTTTAATTCACCATTTCTTCCCTTTTATTTCCCTTCTTCTTTTGTTTGATAAGCTTTTTTTAAATTTCCTTTCCCGGCATCCTGCGTGTAGGGCGGAACCATTCATGCAGAATTCATCACAGGAAAACAAACATAATATCTCACTCCCATATTCCCAAGAGGGAATTAACTGAAATTACCAGTTCTTGGGAAATCGGCATAGAAAAAAAGCAGGAGAAATTACTATAGCCAAGTTGTCAGGGAAACTGTTAGCACACTGGTAGCTCAGGAAAATGGGCTATTTGAAACACTTTCTACTAAGTACCCAAGCAAACTATAGGGTCGTTTGTGGGCATTGGAGGCCCACGAAGCCTGAAAGCATTATTGCCTTTGAAAGGCTTAGTAACTCCTGGCTATTGTGGGGGAGCGCCCTGTAGAATGGACGCTTGCTACCTTTTCAGCACAGACATAGAGTTCTATGAATAGCACTTGGCTAATTCCCCCTTTGTGGAAGTCTTTAGGAA
The DNA here is from genome assembly GCA_013399875.1 of Gymnorhina tibicen. NCBI lineage: Eukaryota > Metazoa > Chordata > Aves > Passeriformes > Artamidae > Gymnorhina > Gymnorhina tibicen. Next base: position 24,795 of record VXAZ01002369.1, on the reverse strand, counting down.
GCTTTTCCTTGTATAGCCCATTCTATAGAACTCCTAAAGCCAAAAGATAAGAGTTTTCTAAGGAAATTGTCCAATTCTAAGTGGGCTTTTAAAAAATTGTTTGTGCCCAGCCCTGTTACATTTCCTTTGCTACTCAAGGGACAGCAATTATCACAGCGAGCAGCAGACAGACTTTTGTGACAGAACTTCATCGCTTTTAGTCCTGCACGAGTACATGAAAGGACAGCACTCTGCCAATTCCAAATGCCCAGGCAGCTTCTGTAAGCTGCAGCTAAGTCACAGAGCTAAGGTGCAACTCGAAGGTGTGATGATCAGTGCAACACTGCTCTGAGCTCTCTGCCAGGGAAGGCAACACGACCTGAACTTGGGGCAGGCTGGGGACCTGCTGCCGGGGTGGGAGACTGGCTCCAACAGCCCTCCCTACACAGATGCGCTCAAACCCAAATGGCGTCTTGTTTTGCTGTGCTACAAGCAATCGAACACACGCAACTACAACTACGGCTGGGACAGCAGAAAAGGAGAGCTGGAGTAGGGGGTTTTGTGCTATAACTGCACTCGAAGTAGTACTTTTGTGAAGAGAGTAATGCAGATAGAAAGAGAAAAAGCAACACACCTATGCCAACCAATCTTTCAAGCTGACCTTGTTATGAACAAGTGACCAGTGAGAGCAAGTACATTAACTGTGGGCCAGGGTAGACTATGGAAAGAGGGACAAGAAGTCCTAGGCTTTAGCCTGACCCAGGACTGCAGTGGATATGTAACAAATCAATAAATAAATGTCTTTTATCTCATATGAGGAGATGCCTTAGTCAACTGATTGTTAAAGGTGTGGAACTCTCACGTACCTAACATCACGTTCCAGAAGCTCAAACAGCCAGTAGCAGATTTCACATTATCATTGTGTTCACATGGGTCAGACAAAGAGACCCCTGGTCAAAAATACACGAGGCAGTTTGGGTTATTCTAAACATAATCTGTGCAAGTGTGCGGGGAAAAACACCAAGAGATAAAAACTTGCTGACAGCAATAGCAGGTTAACATCAGAGTAAAAACTGAGATTTGGGGGGCCATCCCAGGTTTTTCTCCCCATTTCTCCTCTCTCAGAAATACTGCCTATGCTATACAGCCCTAACTATATCAATAGTTCTTTGATTACAAATTTTGAGACCTGCTAAAGACAAATTTTTGTGACCTGATTTTACCTTTTATTTCACTGGTTATGGAAAGTTTCCTGCATGGCTTGCTCATAGAGTATTAAAGTATTCCTCCTTCTCTGATTACTCAGTTTGCCTGCTTGAACGACAGAGCTACCAGCCCTGGAGATCCATCTAACTTGTACCTACTTATCCTCCCCAAAAGTGCTTGCTATCTCTGGCTCCCTTTCACCTTAGAGCGTGAGGATGTGCACGCACATATACAAGGTGTGTTAAGAGGTTAAAAGGGTGAATTTGTGCTGGGAGCATCATGCAGGTGATTGGAGGCTCAGCTTGGCACAAGAAAAAAGGCCAAGGCATGCCAGAATTTGCAGAGACATATTCCTCAAGTTGCTTGAACTGTACTTGGCTCTCAGACTCCTAGCAAAGACCACAAGACTGAAGGTCACCCTGTTCATACAGAGAATTTTTAAGTACATGAGTGCACACACCATTGATTCAGTGCACATCTGAGGCCCTGCCATAAAGGGCATTTTGCCATATGCATTCCTCCTTATACAGGGCTTCCACTTCCCCTGATAAGGAGCAGCCATTACATTCAGATCATTCATTTCACTGGCTATAAACCTCCAGAGCAGAGCAGAGCAGCCTAGCCTGCAGTTTTGCCTTTCTCTGCTGGGAGGAAAAATATTCATTGTAGTTCTCCAGGTTCCTAAGCACATATTGGAAAACTACTGGGACTAAAGAGGCATGGGAAAGAGAGTGAAATCCAAGTCTGTAGCCCCAAGGGCAAGAAGGGATTGCACATCACTGTCTGGACAGCCTGCCCACAACACTTGACTCTTCCCAGTGGTGCTTACACTCGCCTTCCTTATAAATTAACCTGCTTAAGCCACTCATGCCAAGCCTTGGAAGAAGAGCCAGCAGACACCTGCAGCAAAGTCCCACTACCATGAAAATTGCCCTCCTGCAAAAAATTGGGAAGGATACTCTTGCAGAGACTGGGACTATGATTCAGTTCAATTCACAGCTCAGCCATCAATTTCCATAGCGAGACAGAGAAAGGCACTCTGTGCCTCAACGACCAATGTATAACAGGGAAACAGTGCAGCCTTTCTCCCAAAGACACCTTTTACTGGTCTGCAGAGCTTAGCTCTGAGGTTACTGATACTGAAAGGACTTTGAAGCATCTGAACTAGCTCTTGAGCTTAACTTCAGTAGTGGAAGACAGTCACATTAACAGTACCTTGGGTCAGTTAGCCCCTATAAAAAGCAGGGTCTCTCCTACAGGATGCCAGCTAAGTACCTTTCTCTCTCTATCACTAATCTCAACACCCTCGAGAGAAGAAAGAAGCAGGCAAATGTCCCTGGCACAGGGTCACAAGGCAAAGATAATGCTGATGCTCCTCAAATCTCTTGGTGAATGATCCCTCTGGCAAACGTAACTCCCTTTCTCTCACTGAAAACACAGCAACTCTGTTCTGGGACTTCTCCAGAGAATGAAAACAACATTGCCATATGGAGTTGAGGACAGGGTGAATAAAAAGAGGAGCATGGGGTCCTTGGAGAACAGAGGTTGTGCAAGTAACACAAGCTGTGGTTGAGAAGAGAAACATGGCAGGTGAGACAGGGAAAGGAGGAGTACAGCATTTCAAAAGGATCACAATAACAGACAAAAATATTAGCATTGGTATATAATAACACTTAATATAACATGTATTTGGCACTGCAAAACCCCTACACCATCACAAATAGCACCACGGCATAGCATCAGGCCATGTGCACACACTAACACTTCGGCATCTCATTCCCATAGCTTTAATAGGAATTATGCATCTGACTGGGTAACTTTTTACCTCCACGCATGCCCCACGATGTTGTGGACCCCTATCCATATCCCTGCCTGCCTTTCCATGTGGCCTTCCCCTTCCCCCATCTCTAGTCCAAACCACTCCCTCAGGTTCTCCCTATTGTCTCTGTTATCCTAACTCCGCCCTTGTGCCACCCCCCTGTTCCCCAAGATAGGGACTGTGAATCCCGGAGTCTCGCGCTCTCTGCCTTGGAGTTCAGCAGCCACCAGCTTCTCTCTCTCTGGGCTCTAGCCATGTGCCAGCCCTCTGCCTATGGGGGCTGGCACGTGTGCTGGTCCTAGGCCTTGGAGAGTTAGCATGGAATAAAGACCT